>JANAVB010027200.1:2243395-2691963 GCA_029216955.1 Iris pallida
GTTGGGAAAACCATGTATCTTGATTAGCAACCTAGTTTTCTTAAATTTCTTTTAGCATCTTGACCATTCTTGGAACTTCTTGTTTCTATTTTGGAATCTTGGTTGGTATTCGAAACTTAACTCGATATATTGTTTCCTATTCGTTGATTGGTACTCCTCCAATCCATTCTTCGTAACCTTGCTCTTTTCGAGATTCTACTCAGGAATTTTGTTTCCGATTCAGGACCTAGTTACATTTGTAATTTTGTTTTCTTTCTGAAGTTTAATTTTCTATTGGGGATTGTTGGAATTTGATTTTTATTCAATACTTGTTCTATTCACCATTCAAGACATCGTTTGAAAACTTCGGTTTCGACCTGTTCCCTATGTGAGATTTCGTTTCCTACGTGGCTTGTTTTCTACTTGGAAATTGTTCCGTTCACAACTTTGCTGCGATCTTGTTCCCTATTTGAGGTATCGCTTGTTTCATGGATATTGTTTTACTCACCCATTGATTCTTTTCTACTCGTAACTTGATTCCATTCGAGATTTTAAGATCCTGTTTCCTATTTCGAGACTTTGTTTGTTGTGATTTTGTCTCCCATCCAAGATTTACCGGACTTTGAATTTCAGTACCTACTCGCGACTCGTTGAGACCGTGTTCCCTATTCCAAATCTTGTCTCCTCTGTTGAGATTTTCTATTCGAGAATTTGTCCTTATTCACAACTTTATTGATACTTGATTTCTATTTTCCACTGTGTACCTTATTGGAGATTTCGTTTTCTATTCAAGTTTACTTGCGATTTCATTGTTATTCGAGATTTATTGAAACTCGTTTCCAGTACGGGATTTATTTTCTTATTTTTGAACTTGTCTCCTATCTGATACCTTGCTTCAGTTCATCCTTCGAGCTCTGTTATCCCTTCGGGATAAGTCCCATATAGGAATCTTGTTACCATTCCATATCAGTTGTGTTCCATCATAATTTGGAACTTCGTCCTGTCTGAAATTTTAAATCTCCCTGGCTGCCCTTTTGTACTCACTGATTGGATTCCTGTCATTTTTAGTACCTAATAAACTCATGTATCTAACAGTCAGTAACTTCACCATTTTCGTGACTTGGACTTGAAATTCATTTTGAATTCCTTGAAACTCTTTTGAAATTCCTAGAGATAAAGTCGAGAGACTATTCGATGACCTACTATGGCATGATAGTTGCGCACTGCAGCCTTAGCTGGATTATGGAGGCTGATGGTTCACTGCAGCCAGTAGCGCACTGGCGAGGCAAGGAGAACTCTAAGTTGAAGTGATTTCAGACACCCATAGATTTTCGAGTATTGTCGAGACTTGTCATTTCTTCTTCTTGATCTCTTGGGTTGTTTCGTCAATAATTGTTGGAAATTGGATAGGTTGAGAGTATTCGGAGACATTGTTATTGAGTCACGGAGCGAAAGTCCACTGCAGTCAGATACATACTGGCGGGTAGGGATTCTAACAAAGTGATTTCAGATACCAACATGTTCTTGGATATTCTGGAGACTATATTTCCTTTTCATATGATATTGGTTTTCGAGAATCACAAATCCTTACATGTTCACCCTAATTTGATACTAATATCTCCTGAGTATTCGTACGTTCCTCAAATCAACCCTTGCTAATTACCTTCTAGTATTGTATCGTTAGATCATTGATTTCCTCAAATTACATTGCCAGATTTGATTCCATACTCTGTTTGTGTCTTGTCTAAATTTTGATCTTAAATCATGTCTGTCTGACCATGATTTTCCTATCTTGTGCTAGCCACCTGTGTTAAACTATCGATTTTTGATCGTACTTAATAGTTTGTGTCTTCATGAATTTGCTCTAAGATGTAATTGAACTTCATTCCATTCGTGCCTATTTAATTCTTGATCATTGTTAGATCGTATTATTTCAATTTCCTGTGTGTAATTATCGTATTTGATCTCAAGGCTCAGGGATCTCAGAGATTGCACAGGATCGGCAGAAGCACTGGACATGCAGCAGCAGACGGCCACGGAGTTCGCGTTGGAGATAGAGAGTATTCTAAAGATCTAACTAACTAGAGGCGCCATCAGATTTTGGCAGAGGCGGGGAAGCTCAGTCCGAGATTCATCTGGCCCTTCGACGTGATAGAGGATTGGTGAGGTGGCTTACCGACTAGCGCTTCCAGCTAGCTTGGAGGGAGTGCACGACGTTTTTCACATATCTCAGCTGCGACGCTACATTCCGGACTCGAGCCATGTGGTGATTTTTCGGAGCTAGAGGGGGTCTGAGATTGACCTACGAGGAGCAGCCGGTAGAGATCCTGATCGGAGGAGAAGCGCTTGCGGAACCAGACTATCCCACTTGCGTCATGTGGAGACACCACTCTACGGAGAGTCCACATGGGAACCGAGGACGAGATGCGGAAGCGCTATCTCAATATGTTTAATTGATTTGATTGTACTCTGTTTCTTTGAAATTCTATTTCAATAAATGACTGGTGTTTGGATCTTTTGTGAATTGCTGAGATTTATTTTTGGGGTTTCGAATTCGAGGACGAAATTATTTTAAGGGGGGAGATTTGTAACTCCACTTTTCTGAAATATTGTAGAATTTCAATTATATTAAGTAATGATTGAGAATATTTTTTTTCTATATTTAATATAGGTAAAGAGTTTGTTACCATTTGAATTTTTTTTAAACTGGGCTTAAGTCTTTATAAAACAAAACCTATCTTTAGTTGGGCCCATTACTAAGCCGCAACCCATGACTTTAATCCTGAGGAGAAAGGAATTCTTCTTAGTTACTGAAGTTCTTAGAGTTGGGGTTTTTCTAAATTCAAATCCTAACGGCCAGGGAGAGCGGCCAGGTGCATCCTTTCTCCTCTCTAACAACCTGTCAGAGCCAATTTTCCCGCCAGTGGATTAACCCATTTCCCATGCCACTGCCACAATCCACCCTATAAATCCCTTCTCCTCTTGTTGTGAACAAATTCTCCATTCATTCCTCAACCCATCCTCTCATTTGACTCCATCTTCAAAAATCAACTTCGGGGAGCAATGGCAGCAATGGCAATTCTCCTTCTCAACGATCGAGCTTTTGTTGAGACGAGCTAAATCCCAGTAAGTAATTGAGTTTTCTGATCGAACTTAATGTGTGTTTCCAAACTCTAAATTCTTCTCCTGATTGATCGCATGTAGGGGATTCAAATTGTGAACGATCGATCGAACGCCCTTCCCTTATCAGAACAAGATCTATTGGTGAGCATTCACTAATGTTTGAATCTAGATTGTGATTTAGTTGATTTCAACTGTGGCTTTCTCCTTCTTAGAACCTTGTGTGTTAGATCAATGGATCGATTGTTCTTGGTTTTAGCTTGAGAAGTGAATCTGGAATTATATCAGGTAATTTCGAGAGCATTAATTTTCTTGGACAGTCCCTAATATTTCAGTGCATCATATTGATTTCGTGTCCCATGTGTTTGTTTTAATGTCTGAACAGTATTTAGTCTGATTTTTGGGTCGTAGAGATTGTGTTCGATCCTTGAATCAACAGCTCCTTCAAGAACAACCAGGTAATATGTTCTCCTTGCGAATAAAATTGTTTTCCTATTAAGAAATAAGATCGTGTGGTGATTTTGGTTCGAATGTTATATTGCAGCATCATGGTTAATTGTTGGAACTGGGATATATTGTAGGCATCATGACTCTTTGATGAACCTGGAATATTCCAAGCATCACGGTTCATTATGAACCTGAATTATGCAGCATACTGGTTCACTGTTGAACCTGGGAATGGGCATGTCAATGAAGTGATGATTCAATCTGTTTTCATCAATGTCCTGATCGAATACATATGTATCAGGGGCTCTTTCACTGTCTGGGTAGTTGTTGGACCTAAGACCTTGACTGGATCATTTTATTCATTGGGCACTTCCTATCTTCATATTGATTCAAGTTGTCATTCATATGCCAATGGACAATTAATCCCTGAGAATACTTTACGAGTGGCTACCTAGCAGCCATTGGAATTAAACTAGATAGCAGGGGTAGTTTTGACTGGGGAATCTGTCTCAGTCTCCCTTGGGAGTACTTGATTGGTTGAGCATCAAATTTGGGATTTGTTGGGGCCAATTTCATACAACCTATGATGTTTCAAGCTAGTTGAAATTTGAGGTTGTCTTATAGCTTTCTTAAGCATTGGTTTTACCATGCATATGATTGGAGAGAATGATTTCCTATTTGTTGCATGCTGCAACTAAGAATTTCTGTTAGCATTAGTTCCTGGGAATGGGATTAAGTTCATTTCCTGAGAATTCCTGTTAGCATTAATTCCTGGAATGGGATTAAGTTCATTTCCTGAGAATTCTGTTAGCATTAGTTCCTGGGAATGGGATTAAGTTCATTTCCTGAGAATTCTGTTAGCATTAATTCCTGGAATGGGATTCAGTTCATTAATTCCTGGGAATTGGAATCTCAGTTCAGTTGGAATTAGAACTCATGTGCAGTATTTTGCTGAGCTATGAGGTTTCTGTTGAACCTGGGAGAGTAAACTCAGGTTTTGTTTGGACTGATGAATGCAGGACACTTCCTATTTTGAATATTTACTGCTGATTAATTGTTGATACCATTAGTATTCAACTGGGAACTTAAGTGTCAATGGGTATTTCTATTTCGGGGACTAAATTTCTATGTTAGCTTCTTTTGAGCCTTCTTATTACAATGTACTGTTATTGAATAGACTTTTAAGACTGGCATGCATGAATTAGAACTTATGTTGAGCCCAACAATTCCTGTGATTATATTATCCAATCTCGAGATTCACCTATATTGTTTTAGTTAGTGAATGAGATTCAGACCTGGATTTGGATATTAATGACAACATGAGCCATTGTTGTTTTGCTAAACCTTATTTAGATATGTATCCGTTTGACTAGTTGAGTTGTTTTAGACTGAATTTGATCCTGGACTGATTATTGCAGTTGAACTGGCTTGTTCAGTCCACTTATAAGACTGAATGACACTTCAAACTGGAACAACCTTCAGGACTGATGTCCAGTTGTTTTGAACTGGGTTTACATGGAAACCTTGTCACAGAATTCCTGTATAGCACTGGATTCCTTTAGACTGTTATTGACCACCTGTTCTCAGAAATCTGAGACACTTGAGAAGTCCAGTGTTAATCCTGGAATGAAGTCCAAGATTGAACCTGGAATAAAGTTCAAGATTAACCTAAGGTATAACTAGGATTGTATTCACTATTAGATATATTAGCTAATCTGAATTCATACAGATTAGGATTGGAGTTCCCAATTCCTTGAGTTTACATAGGCATGGTCTTGACATTTGAGAAATCTCCACCATTGTTTAAAGTTTACCTTTTGAATACTTGTCTCATAGAAAAATCATGTATTTAGCATTATTTAAAGTTCTTGCTAGTCTAGAATATAGTGAGTAATATTGATACTCTATAGGAAACCATAGAAACTAAGGTTTATATTAGGAATAATTATGATTAGAATCTTTTGATAAACCAATTAGAATTAGCTGTTTATTAACCAACTTGTACATCATTATTACATACATGAGGATATCTAGCTCTTTTGCCTACTTGTACTTTCCTGGAGCAAGGCAAGTACAATATGGTCTTGTGCATTTCATTATATCCTGTGCTTTCTTGATTGACACATTGCAACACGTCATGTACTTTCTGGTGCTCATGTTCCTTGTTCTTATTACTTGTACCTGGGGTGGGGAAATATACTATTTATGTGACCAAACCCAAGAAACAACTCAGGTGTGTTTAGCTTAGACCCCGCATCGTGCACGCGGGTCCTAAGCCGTACCATTCATGTGCTTTCAGGTGCTTTCATGTGCTTACCCCTAGCCGGTCACATAATTAGTTATATTTCAATTATAGTATACACATGCAGGAGATATACCTTGTACTTATTTTCTGTGATTCCTGAGATACCATGTTCTTTCATGTTCTTACATTTTATGTTCTTTCATGTTCTTACATACCATGTTCTTTCATGTACTTATACACCATGTTCTTTCTTGTGGTTTACATACCATGTTTCCTTGTACTTTCATATCATGATGTCTTGTTCATTATCTAGAATTGTACTTTGCTCCGCTCCTGACTGGATAAGTTGCAGGTATACTTGCAGGATTTATCATTCTACCTTATGGGCCAGAGCCCGGGATCTTAGCTGAGCAGGATGGTCATGACTTAGCTTGAGATTTCAGGTTTAGACTGTTATCTTTACTCTTAGACATTGTCTTTAGAATTCATGTACATTTCATTCTTGATGACTCGTACATTATGATATCTGGATTTGTGGATTATGGTGATCATTCTGGGATAAGTTTTTAGATGCTGTGATTATATACATTATGATTATCTGGTTAGTTTCTCTAGATTTGGTACAGCTTACTTTGTTGTGTTTAACGACAAAGGCTGGGCGTATCCGACTCGTGTCCGATTATTCGGGAGCGGGTCGTGACATGTTTTTAGTGGTGGCCCATGCAGGTCTATCCTAATGGTACCTAGGTCTTAGCGTACTATTGGGGGACTTGATTTACACTAGGGAAACTTGATCACAGCATAGGAAAAATCGGGAAATAAGGGTATATCAGGTATATTGATATTCTATAAACACTTGTTGTATTTAGGTCTAGGTTATTTTAACAGTTTTCTATTTTGCAGATAGTTCAAAAGCACGCGACATCGGGACAGTCGACCCACCTACACTTGAAGGTTTCGAGCTTCCACTACCTTCTATCCCCTACTATCCCCATGGGTAGTACGTAGTTGACGGAGACGTTTGAAGATTCCCTTGACAACCAGAGGGAGCATGCCAGACACGGAGCGCATATCTTGCATCGAGGAGCATATCGAGAACCCGGGGCCGCCACTGAAGATCATCTAAGTCTTGGGGATCCGACTCCTCTGAAGATTGAAGTCATCAACCGGGAGATCCAGCTCGTAGCACATACAACAAGACAGAAAACTGAAGCTCGGGAGGAACATGAAGACTTATGATGAAGATAGCAACTACCGTGGATCCGTAAAGCGTTGCCACACTCAGACAGCGTTTCTTCAGACCTTATCAGAGACAGATTCAGGCCCACATTCACTGGATGAAGGATTGCCAGCAAGTCGCAGATCACAATGATCGAGGAGCATCAGGATCTCAGCAGTCAGCAGCCAGCAACCATATATTTCTGTCAGAGTCCCTGCACTTCAGTCACCTCAGCGGGAGATCCAGATTTAGATCCAGTTAACGATCATTGTATTTTCTGCCGCAGCTCAGGACACCACTACGACGAATGCCGCAAAAGACGGAGGCTACGCTTGTACTGTGGATCGCCTACTCACCAAGTCAAAGATTGTCCGGAGACCGTTGATCGCACTGCCCGAGAACAAGCACGAGGAGATCCAGGACTGCAGCAGAAGGACCCGCCTCTCCAGATTCAGCAGCTATATGGAGCATTACCGCATGGACCAGTCTACGTCAGGACAGTGAAGAAGATTGAAGTGATTCCAGTCCCGGAGGAAATATTGAAGATAGATTGAAGACAGAAGATTTTTTTTTGCATGGTTGGAAAAACCATGTATCTTGATTAGCAACCTAGTTTTTCTTAAATTTCTTTTAGCATCTAGACCATTTCTTGGAACTTCTTTTTTCTATTTTAGAATCTTGGTTGGTATTCGAAACTTAACTCGAGATATTCTTTCCCATTCGTTGATTGGTACCTCCATTCCATTCTTCGTAACCTTGCTCTTTTCGAGATTCTACTCAGGAATTTTGTTTCCTATTCAGGACTAGTTACAATTTGTAATTTTGTTTTCTTTCTGAAGTTCAATTTTCTATTTGGGGATTGTTGGAATTTGATTTTTATTCAATACTTGTTTCTATTCACCATTCAAGACATCGTTTGAAAACTTCGGTTTCGACCTGTTCCCTATGTGAGATTTGTTTCCTACGTGGCTTGTTTTCTACTTGGAAATTGTTCCGTTCATAACTTTGCTTCGATCTTGTTCCCTATTTGAGGTATCGCTTGTTTCATGGATATTGTTTTACTCACCCATTGATTCTTTTTTCTACTCGTAACTTGATTCCATTCGAGATTTTAAGATCCTATTTCCTATTTCGAGACTTTGTTTGTTCGTGATTTTGTCTCCCATCCAAGATTTACCGGACTTTGAATTTCAGTTCCTACTCGCGACTCGTTGAGACCGTGTTCCCTATTCCAAATCTTGTCTCCTCGTTGAGATTTTCTATTCGAGAATTTGTTCCTTATTCACGACTTTGTTGATACTTGATTTTCTATTTTCTACTGTGTACCTTATTGGAGATTTCGTTTTCTATTCAAGTTTTACTTGAGATTTCATTGTTATTCGAGATTTTATTGAAACTCGTTTCCAGTACGGGATTTTATTTCTTATTTTTGAAACTTGTCTCCTATCTGATACCTTGCTTCAGTTCATCCTTCGAGACTCTGTTATCCCTTCGGGATAATGTCCCATATATGGAATCTTGTTACCATTCCAGATATCAGTTGATGTTCCGTCATAATTTGGAACTTCGTCCTGTCTGAAATTTTAAATCTTCCTGGCTGCCCTTTTGTACTCACTGATTGGATCCCTTGTCATTTTTAGTACCTAATAAACACTACACCATAATAGGCGATTTCCCACGGTTATTACCGTGACAATTATTTTTTGTCACGGTAATAACCGTTACTAGTGGGGCGTGGTTATTATTTAGTCACGGTTATAACCGTGACTATTTGTTTTGGTCACGGTTATAACCGTGACAAATATTTGTTTTGGTAACAGTTATAACCGTGGCAAATGTTTTTTGTGGTAACGGTTATAACCGTTAGAGAAGTCCATTTATGTGACGGTTGTAACCGTGATCAATATTCCATTTGTCACAGTTATTAATGTGGCAGTTAGTTTATTTTGTCACAGTTATTACTGTTACTACATTATTTTTTCGTTACTATTCTCCACTAATTGTCACAGTTATAACCATTACAATTGGACTATTTAAATAAATAAAAAACTACATTCAACTTGTATCTAAACAATAAACAACATATCCAATTTCATAATATTTTACTTTCATAATAATTCAACCATTCCAAACCAATAACTAAACCACAAAATTTTCAATAACAATTCCGAGCAAGTAACTAATTAACCACATAATTTGCAATAACAATTCAACCATTCCAAACTAGAAACAAAACTACATAATTTGCAATAACAATTCAACCATTCCAACTAGAAACAAAACCACATAATTTCAAATAACAATTCAACCATTCAAATTAGTAATTAAACCACATAATATTTGAAAAATAAGCAACTAAACCACATTATGTTCAGTAGCATCCATACATTAATATTTTAGTAAGAAACATTCCATTGTTAGTTTCAATGACAACAAAACAAGGCTCTAGATGCATGAAGCAAACCACAAAATATTTCAAACTCTTGTGTTTTTGGATAACCAAGACGAGGCTCTCTTGAGGAAGAATGAAAGTGCTTGCATCCATGCTAAAACTGTACATATTCCTGCATGTAAGAGTAAAGAAGTATCAAATTAAAAAGCGTGCAAACTAGTAAAAGAAGTTTCAGGAAAAACATATGATCAAACGGTGGTTAAATTAAACCACCATAGTCCAAATATCAGAGTTGAAAAATATCTACCAAGGCTTTCTTCATCTTTTTACCAAGCACAATTTTCACACAAGCATAATTTGAGGAATAACTCACTCACTCAATGACATCATGAGCTACATACATTATGTTGGGGATAAGCCATCTGACATAGTTTTGTCCACAAAAAGGATAACATAGAATACCTGGGTCAGTACTATTAAAATAAAGAAAGATCAGCTAGTTTTAATTATTATAATAAAAAAAGCATAGATATGATATCTTCATGGATCGCTATGAGCTTTTTTGCTTGTGTGGCTCCACATGGAAGAATAAAATCACAAAAGTGTAGCATCGAATGACTGACGTCAAGCCAGCACACATTTATCCAAAATTCTTGCAGTATCTGAAACTTTCAGTCTTTTATCCAAATTGCAATCTGGGTGAACCTGACTCCATGGTAGACCCACTAGCATCGAGCGAAGTATATTATTTTGCGACATCGTTTGGTAACTTTCACATTGAAGTAATTTTTATGGTCTCTCTTCCACGCCTGGCATATAATGCCAACTTGACCAACTCCTTCCTGCCCAGATATGAAGAAAGCATGTTCTATGTATCTTGCCAAGTTTAGAATCAGTAATATTTGACAATTAAATAAGATTAAGAAGAAAAAAAATTCAGTAAAAAATGATTTTTTTTATTGGCGAGCTTCGAGTATTTACTGGTTCCTTGCTCTGCTATTTAATGTGCAAGTGTTCCTCTACGAGCAGCAATGGCTCACCTAAATATCATTAGGTAAAGTATTCATAATTGTTGTATTTTAGCTCCTAGCTACTTACTTGCACAATATAGAATAATTTCAGTAAGGAAATAGTTTAGGACTGTCGGTAAACTCGTACTGATCCATTCATGTCAAGATGACTTTAAACTTGTGCTTCTCTACTAATATTAACATCAGAAAATTGCATATACATTACACTTTGTTGAAATCCCTCTCAGAGCAAAGAAGTTTTGATAATTACCATGACAGACACAAAACGTTGGCGTTTTTAAGTTTTGAGCCAAAAACGCCGTTTAAAAGAGCGTTTTGTGTCTGTCAAGGTAATTATCAAAACTTCTTAGCTCTGAACGTGATTTCAACGAAATGTAATGATGTATATGCAATTTTCTATATTAACATGGATGATAACTAAAAGATGCAAAGTTTGTTTGTCAAAGCAGAACACAAAGTTAAAATAGATAAGAGCATCAGAGAAGAGACCAAGTTGTTCCCAGTATCTTACCTTCACTGTAGAGTTACAGCTTAGCAGTGGGATCTTCAAATCAACCCTTCAAGAAATATCTGAGAAAATTAAAAGGATCACCAGAAGCATCATTAGCACTGTCTCAATTTAATTTTGCTATTGAGGACCGAAAAAGAAATATGACAAAAACAAATTATAAGTAGATTATATGCAAAAGCGATAAATACAAAGATATCATAAGGGCTCCAATCAACATAACAATCTGGTCCAAACGATATGAACTGATAGGAATCATCAGACTGGTCCCAAGTACATTGTTTTGTTACACAGCATACCCAAAATATTACTGATTCAGTACTGTTCATCCACATTGTATGTATCAGATACGATTTCCTGCGATACTAATGCACGATTCCGATATCTATGAGAGGAACAATTCATAATAGGCCAGTTCTAATTTTGGAACCATTAAATAGTAATAAGTGCCTAGAAATATATTTTCTCATCAAATTTAGTGTACCTCCAAAAGTACACCACCAACCTTCCTCCGAAGCGCTCCATACTGCATAAAGGAAGCTCAGGATCAATATAATCACATAAACACTTTATCACAACACATACTTATCGTTTGTATATATATACCTGTTGTCACAAATACCTGAGCCGTTTGGCTCCCCAAACAAGAAAACCTCCATCAGCTATTTCACAAAGAAAAGATATTCCATCTTGTGGACCATCATAGACTGTTGCTTCTGGCTTTATCACCTCGGACACATAAACGATTTTCATCATCTTGCACTTTTCTTCCATGACAGGTAGTGTGAGATGCTATAAATCCTTGGCTACATCCTCTCGTTCCCGTCCAAGTAAAATAACATTTTGTTTTCCTCCATGAGCCGGTCCATCATTGTTATCATGGACAACATGACCATTATTTTTGTTACATGGACAACAGGACTATTATGTTGTTACTAGGGACACGACCGACGGTATTCAAAACAGGATTCAAATTTCCTGTAGTTTTACTGATATGCACGGAGTTGGACGCCCCTTCTGTCTCGGGCATTCCAGAAGCAAAAATTGGATTTTGGGGCTGATGTGTAGCGTCGCCACGAGTGAGCAATTCCCGTAACATAACCTCAACAATATCCAACCTTTGGAGAACCTCTGGGTTGGTATTTTTGCTGGCTATTGCCTTGCTGCTTGTCTAATTTTTACTTGCTTCACCGAGGATGTGGAGCTAATTGCACAACAACGACTCTTTTTATCGACTCCAAAAACTTCAGCAATAGTGTCAGCAAGGTCTTCTAGGCTTGACACACCATCATGACCACTCACACTTGCAGCTTCTTTTTGCCTCTTTTCTGCTGCTTCTAATTCATTCTGTGATTTGACATGTTATAAGAAATGAATAAACTACTTCCGGTGGCACATTTCCAGAACATATATGAAGCCTCATTTTATACAAATAGAACCTCATTTTGTACTTACATATTTCTCCAATGCGCATAGAAGCACATTTCCAGTAGCCTTACTTTTGTGGGCTCTCTTCCACGCTTCTGACCGTGTAACACCCTCCGCAGGATGTTCTTCCTCCTATAAGTACAAGTAGGAATTAAAAACAGTACTTCCAAGAGCATGAAAATAACAATATCAATCTTTTTTGGAGTAAAATTATGGTATAATACACACCAATTCTTCGTATACTCTTTTATAACTTTTCCTTCCAAGAGCATGGGAGATTTTACATTGGGCCTTGTTTTCAGCATTCTTCTTGCGTTGCTCAATCTTCTTTGGAGTGTACTCATTCCCGATAAACTTCTCCCACCAGATTTTATCAATATCATCAGGACATTGAGCTAGTGCTAGAGGTTTCGGTAAGTATATGCCTTCTTTGTTCTTGATTGTGGCTCGTAGGTGATACTTCATTGTCCTTAAAAATTGTGGAAATTTTGCTTCCAATAGTGGTCGAGCAAGGATGGGATCGATATTGAATTCAAACTCCGTCTGCCACAACAACAATAAAGCATATAAGGCATCCTTTAAGTAGCTGAAATAATTACATAAAATGCTCAAAATATATGTAAAGAAGTAAAACAAAAGAGTGATTTACCATCAACGAATTCCAAAGAGCGTCAGTGTACACCTTATCCACATTCCTCCAGTCATCATAACCAATTGGGATGTGAGCTCGAATATTTTTCCACATCTACTACTCCATTTTGTTTCGTCTTTACCTCTAATTACACCATTTGCTTCAATATGGAGCAAGTATCTTTTGATGGAGGGGGGGCTTGTGTTCCACTAGGATTGGATGACATTCTGCACTCATCAACACATTAGAGCAATAACAATATCAAAATGAAGAGGTAGCATACAAGGAGAGTAACAATACTACAGGTAGTATGATGCATAAGAGGAGGCTCATTGACTCAGAATATCAAACAAGCATAATATATGACACTATAATCATTGGTAACATGGAAACTACATAATATATGACACTATAAACATAGATAACCTGATTCTAATTGTTGAGCTGTATTTAAGGAAGTTCTAGGTAACATTGGAACTTGGAAGTGCATGATAAAATGGTATTGGCAATGCCCACTTCATATTAACAAGAAGTAGAAATAAATGGAACTATAGAGAAAGATTCAAAAGACAAATTCTAGTTTGTCATGTTAACACATCATGTGCTGGCTATGCTAAACCACAATTTGGAAATTATGAATTTCAAGTAGTATGAACCATGAGCAAGGAAAAAGGGAAATTATCTCCAGGTACTACCATATAGACTCTTCCTCATTGCAAAAACAGGAAGCAAAGACGCTCCGATTTGATGTTTTGTTCATGCCGCCTCTTGTCAGACACAGACACAGACACTCCAAAAAATAGAACATGCAAAAAGAAGAGGTCCACAGGCTTTACTCACAGGAACAATTAGATGTGCCCTTCTTTTACTCCAAGTGGCAGACTTTAGTTTGATTTCCTGAGATACACTCAACTGATACATATACCTAATCCACAATCACTTGTTGGATTGCACCTCAGATTCTTAAGTGCACTTCAACAACCTGACAGCTTAAGACCATAAAGAATCCCATGTCGCCGTGTCCTTACCGTGTCGTGTCTACTTGATTCTGGAAAGGCATATGATAAGGTGTAGTCAGGAATGTGCATACCAGTAACTCTAACAGAACTTATAGGAACATATGTGGACACTTTTCTGAGAAATTGAGGACTGAGAATCAGAAGCCTATGATGTTTGTTTGCGAAAAATAATACAACTCAACCAAATAACTGTTAGAAAGGGAAAATAAAGTCATGCAACACAAACAAAGATCTTAGAGTTCATCCACAAGTTCCTCTAATGATGAAACATCATTGCAAAGAGATCTTAAAATTTCTTAATGGTACTAACCACTCATTGCATTCAATATGCAACAAGACAGACATCAACTAGAATCTATCATCAACTTGTAATTTATGTCAAGAGGCTTCTATCATCCATGTCATGATTTCACTTGCTTAAATGAAAGATGACAAAAGCTACAGTGTACCAAAAGCACTTAAATCTTCCCATCATCAGCAGGAAAAAGAGATGAGATACACTTTGCTCCTATTTTCTTCTCCAAGTGCCTGACTTCATACAAAAGCTACAGTGTACCAAAAGCACTTAAATCTTCCATCATCAGTAGGAAAAGAGATGAGTCTACTCTTATTTTCTTCTCCAAGTGCCTGACTTCATATTGATGTTTACAAATTTTTTGCTTTTCATCAACTTGAAACCTACTGATCAATGTTACAAATGGTGTACTCGAAACAAATTTCCATATAATAATCAAGAATTTGACAAGAGAAGACTATTTGTATCACATCTTGGCATCATCTCTATCTTGTAATCATCTCTACTCTAATAAAACAAAATATTTCCTAAAGAGTTAAAAGAGCCGATATAGCCAAGTGCTTAGTGAGAGTATCATAGACCGCTAAAGCATCGTGAGTGAGAGAACAATGCAAAAACTAGCAACCATGCAAAGCTCAAATCCTAGAAAAGACCAATGAGTTCTAAGTATCAGTTGTGCCAAAATATTTTAATTATGTAACAAGGTTTATGATGCAGACTCACAATTTAAAACCACTAATCATTATTGTCTTGTACTTGTAAGCTCATCTAAAACATTCTGGAAACAGAAACAGAAACATGGTGCACCATTCTTGGTACACCCGAGCCTATATGATACACCCGAGCCTATATGATACACCCTTCGATTCTTCCCCTACTGCATTGCCAACTAAAGTTCCTACACACTCTAATTTCCTAAGTAATCACACCCCTACCTGTGCATCATGTACAGACAAGCCCTAGCCTGTGCAGGACACACTTCCTTATTTCTGCATTTCTTCCTTGCACAGTAAATGGAAGTCAGGTTTTGCAAAGATAAAAATGGACAACAGAAAATATCAGTGCTCATATGAGATGAAATGTGAAGAGGACTCCACAACAACCCACTCCCTCATCTGCGACAGGATAAATACCTGATTTCACCTTTCTTGGTTCCATTGCTCCTCTTCAAAAGAATGTTCACGACGACACTTGGGAGAGTACTTGCAGAAACCAAGATTGAAGCAGCCAATAACAAGGGTTCAGTTTTAGTCAAAGGAGGGATCATCCAGGCAGAGATAATACTTTAGATCAACTTTCCCTATCATATAACTTCTTAGCAAATAAGTAACAAGAAGTTTAGTTAATATCGTATAAAGATAGGTATAGGTGGAAATGTCATTCCCTTCCAGGTTGCAAGGGTTCAGTTTTACTCTAATGATGAAACACATTCCCTTCCAGGTTGCAATAAACAGTTTATATGGTACATGAACAATAAAGAGTAATATATAACTCAGTCAGTTTGTACAATAAAGTCTGGAAACAAAAGTCAATTAATGCCAAAATAGCAACAAACTTGTATTATATCATTTTTTTTTTCCCCATGCTTTTAATAGTGGAGCCAAGTGAGGTTTTGTTCCAATATAAGGATTGGAAATTTTCTGGTATATTCAGCCCATCAACCTCATCAGTCATTCGCTTTGGAGAACGAAGAACACGACTCTAATCAGGATTTTGAATGTCTGTTACATAAAAAACCTGACTTGCTTCAAATGCAAGAATTGCTGGCTCATCATACTCCCCATCAGTGCTCTTCAACTTTTTTAAATTCACCATCAACAAGTTAGAGTTTGGGCATAACTTCCCATTAGTCTTATCTCCAACATTCACCCAATCACAATAAAACACAACATGGTGAAAGTCGTAATAATCAACCTATATTATCTCTTTGATGATCCCATACCAAGTAGTATCATCATCCTTAAGGTTTTGGTCTTTTGAACTTGCCCTGAATGTGGTGATTACACTCCATGCAAACGCCGCTATCTTGTTTCAACTTTGTCGTCGTAACTCAGGGGAGAAAAGATGTAGCCATTGACCCTGTACTTAATATATGCTTTGGCTTGCCGACTTGGTCCACTAATGTATCGCCAGAGCTCTCCATCCATACATTGTTTCTTCAATTAACTAGTAAAGCAATAAAGTAATCGCAATTAACTAGAACCACATCAAGTAAATGAGACATATATTACAATTTAAATCACACCTTTTTGTGCAACCAATCAATGAATTTGGATTGTATCACTACTTCGGCCTCTTTAGTGTTACCACGGGACGTAGTTTTCCAAAGTCGACGATAAAAACTGAAAATCATTTAAACTGAATAAATATAATAAAAAATTTTTTTAACAATTCTTTATTCCAAAGACGAGTGATACCTGTAGTACTCTGCTAGTTTTGGTATTTCCAATCTAAAAACTATCCATCTTCGAATTTGTCTCCATTGTACCCCGGTTAACTTAATCATTTTACCCTCTAAATAGAGCGCTCATACACATCATCACCATTTTCAACTAGATAAGATGCGTGAGTTGAACTATGATTACCATCACGTGGATTTGGCATGTACTCCATGGCATATCTAACAGACTCTGAAATAAGATACGCCTCGCAATCGACCCTTCCACATAACGCTTGTACTAGGAATGTCTTTGCACTCCTTCATAGACCTTATCAAATAGAGCAATTAAACAAGTTAGTTTCATATAAATCTAACGTTACAACAAGATATCATCTCACCTTTCAATGGATACATCCAAATATATCTCGTAGGTCCACAAAGTAGAGCTTGGTCAGCAAGATGCACCATTAGGTGGATATTGATGTCAAAAAAGTGAGGAGGAAAATAATACTCCAACACACATAATGCCTCAGCGATCATATCTTTTGCAGCTTTGACATGCTTACGATCTAGGATCTTTGAGCACAATATGTTGAAGTATAGACATACTTGCATAATGGCTCTTTTAAGGTCACGATTATTTGGAAATGCATATTAAAGCATGACTGGCAACAAATATTGTATGATGTGGTAGTCATGTGACTTCTTTATATGCAAACTGAGTGGTTGAAGAGTAACAAGATTGCTCAAGTTAGATGCAAATCCTGATGGAAGCTTTAAGCCTTTTAAGACTAGGCAAAGTTGCTGCTTTTGAGCATTGTCCAATGTGTAACCCTTCTCGTTGCCTTTTTTATCAAAAAGCAATTTAGTAAATGTTCAGCAACATTTGTAACTCCCTAAACCGAATTTCGGTAAATTTTAAAGAATTTTCTAATTTCTATTTTTGATGAATAATTGTTTTCATAAATAAAATTTGGTGAAAAAGATAATATTATTATCCTGCTATAACCCTTTTAAAAGAAAAGTTTTTATTATATGAATGCTCTTATTGTTCATATTTTCTTTATTTTTTTATTTGTATTGATTAGTAGTGGTAATTATCTGCCTTACTGTTATTAAGATCTTCTCTTTAATTTGAATACTTGGTAAGAGAACTAATGGGTGATTAAATGTTTTGGGTATTAATTAACTTTTGGTAGTTGGTTATTTTCCTGGGAAAGAATCTAATAATTATTTTTCTAGTGATTAGCTTTTTAAATTAGTCTTAACCAATTATTTAGTTAGTATTATTTGATTAAATTATTTCTATTTTGATTTTGAAAATTCGTTTTGAAAACTAATTGTATTTTCGAAATCTGTTGATGTTTGGAAAGTTGAAAAATCTGTTTGATTTTTGAATTTAAAATCTGCTCGTTATTTGAAATCTGTTAGTTATTCCCCTAACTAATTCAGTACACAGGTTTATAAGACTGCCCCCAGATCTACCCTATTTACCTACACTGCCATTGTACACACCCCCAGATCTAATGCTATTTACTACTGTTGCCACTCCCCACACACACAATTATTTTATTATAACTTTCTGACACATCATACTCTCTCTCTCTCTCTACTCTCTCTCTACACTCTGTTCACCTCTCTCTCCTGTGGCCTCTCGGCCGAGGACCACCGGATCACCGCCTCGTTGCCAGCCACGCCACCACCGGATCAAGCCGTTCCCGGCGACTAGAGCTTGGCACCACCGCTTCTTCCTTCTCGCCGTGAGCCTGCCACCACCGTCAGGAGCCGAAGCTCATCGACGACCGCCGAAGCCAGATCCGAGTCCGCACTCCGCCACCACCAGTCCGGCCTTCCCTCGTCGTCGATGCTCGAGCTAGCGCCGCCGCGAGCTCTGCCTCCAGCACCGCATCTGACCTCGAGAAGCCGCAGGCGCACCGACCGAGGCTTCTCGACTGCCACGCCATGTTCGATTTTCGAAACTTTGAAGACCACGTCGCCTTCGATCCTCACGCCACCGCCAGATTGGGTACATCCGCCTGATCTCGTCGCGCCGCCTCGTCGAGGTTCGACATCACTGCGCCGAGCCCAGGAGACCCCACTGCTCCGTTGATCGTCGTTCCCGCCACGGATCTGACTCGGATCGACAGATCTGAGCCGTTCATGCTGTCGGAGATCACTCAACGTTGTCGCCATCGCCACCCTCGCCATGAAGTTCGCCGGAGTCCATCATGACTCGCTGAAGATGGAGACCCAGCGTTGTCGTATCCAGATCGGACACGGACTCCTCCAGTTCGAGTTGGTTGCTGCGTCCTCCGCCTCGCCGTGTCTTCGTCGAGTCCGGATCTGACTCGCCGAGCTCCGGAGCACCGCCCCGAGCGCGCACACCCGACCGAACCCCGGTGAGGTTCTTCCCTTCCTTCTCTTCCATTTCTTGGTTAAATGGCTGCTGCCTCTCCATCGAATGGAGTGGGAGACTCATGGTCTCCATTTTTATGTGTTTGTGTGTGACTCTTCAAATGGAAGAGTCATTTTTGGCCCTTCACATTTTGAAAGGATAGGTGGTTAGTACACCACGTGGTGTTACTGGTGTACAGTAGTGTACATTTATCAATTGTTAAACATAATCTATTACAGATATTGACAAGTATTATATATATACTGGATATGTGTATACTATTATTTGTAAAATAAAGATGATACATTCTAGCTATATTTTAGATTACTAAAATATTTTCCTTGTTAATATTAGTTGGTTAATGAATAATTAACTAGTATTACTTCTTTGCTTTATTTATTTAAAACAAAAGTTGTTATAGTAATATTATGACAATAATTTAGTATGTTTACTAGAAAATAATATATATTTATCTAATTAGTATATTGTTGTGCTAGAATATTTGTAGCATATTTTGCCATATAGATGCAACCTTCTTTTATTTAGTATGGTAATTAATTAAATAATGTTATTCTTCTTGCTAGTTAATGTATTTTCGTTTGGTAATATTGCATAGCTAGTTTAAGAATAAGTTTAATTTAGCAAATATTTTCTAAACCTAAGCAATTTTTCCTGGAAAATGCAGTAAAAAGTATTTCATTAGTAATTATTTTGATTTAAGCTATATTATATTTTTCTATAAAATTTGTTGGTTAGTTTTATCTATAATTAGTATTATTCTAAGGATGACAGTTAGTTGAGTTTATGATTAGCAGTAGATAAGTTAAACTAGTTAAATGTCATTATTTAGTTCCTAACCCAATTGTACCTTAATTCTAGGTGAACATTTGAGACTCATTGGTTTGAAGAGCAAGGCAAGTACACCGGCTCGAACTCTTTACTCTGTATTTTGTTTTGCTTCATGTTCTCATGTTGACACGTTGTACACACGATTGTTCATTGTTCATTGTTCACTGTTCATCGTTCATTGTTCATTGTTCATCGTTCATAGTTCATTGTTCTTACTTGTACATTGGGGTGGGGAAATACTACAGATATGTGACCAATCCTATTTTAGCTAGGCATTGACTAATAGCTTAGGTCTCACATCGTGCACGTGAGACTCTAAGCCGTACCATTTTTCACTGTTCACTGTTCACTGTTTACCCAGCCGGTCACATACTCTGATAGTTATTTCAAATGCATGTCACACTGATAGTATAGTTCATCGTTTATGGATCTGGTACTATAGTTCATTGTTATTCCTGTACCACAGTTTCATATTCCTGTCTTGTACCACAGTTATCTTGTGATTCTTTTTCATGCACTTCAGTTTACATTGTTTAGAGTTTCTTGTCGGGGTTGTACTTTGCTCTTTTCCTGATAGGATCGTTGCAGGTGAGTGGGAGATTACATGGAGCTGGTGATTGCTTGGATATTGCAGCTTTTTATTTTTCTGGAGATTGTATCTTAGAGATTCATTATTGTATATTATTTTATTCCGGCTGAGTTTGTATTTTAAAACACTTGATGGATATTGGTGATTTCTGGGACGTTTAAAAGCTGTGTTCTGGTTTACATTTCTTTGTGACTTTGAGTTTTCCTTAGTATTGTACAGCTTACTTCGTCGTGTCCATCGACGAAGGCTGGGCGTGTCCGACTCGTATCCGATTATTCGGGAGCGGGGCGTGACATGTTTTTAGTGGTGGCCCATGCAGGTCTATCCTAATGACACTTAGGCTATAAAGTGTTATTGGGGGACCAGCGAAGCTAAGGAAAACTCATCACAGCATAGGATTCGTGGGAATTTGTTACGGGTATGGTTTTACTAAAAATTTCTTATAGTTAGGCCTATCTAACCAATTTTCTGTTTTGCAGGGTGGTTTAGACACGCAACACTAAGGTTATCAATTTTCTTGCACTTGGGATTTCTAAGGTTATTTCCTATATATGTCTTGCTAGTATGACTGTTTGATTATTAATATTTGATCTGTCTTTATTTTCTTAGTTCGCGAAATTTTTCTACAATTTCTTATTGTTATTTAAAGCTTTATTTCCAATTCGAGATTTTATTTGCTATGAAGATCATTTTGTCGTACAGTTTATTTAAAAAAAAAAAAACTCAATATTTTCTAAAGAGCAGATACATCACTTTCTATCATGATTAGGGTTTAGAATTGTTTGAAATTTCGTAAACTCCTTTGAAATTCCTATGGATAGAGTTGACAGAGTATTCGATGACCTACTATGACATGGCAGATGCGCACTGCAGTCATTTATCTTGATTATGGAGACCGCGGGTTCACTGCAGTCAGTTGCGCACTGGCGAGGCAGGAGCTCTAAGTCAAAGTAATTCCAGGTATTCATAGGTTCTCGGATATTATTGATGCTATGTCCTAAAATCATAAACTTTTGAGTTGTTCCGATAACATGAATAAAGTCGATAGAAATATTCGGTAATTTAACATTATTTGAGTCATTGAGCCAAAAGGTTCACTGCAGTCAGATGTACACTACACTGGCGGGGCAGGAACTCTAGGCAAAGTGATTTCGGATATGTATGGTTTCGGATACTATTGAGACTATATCCGTGTTATATACCATGTTGATCTCTTATCGCCATTTGGCAAGCTTATCGAAATCATCTTGATATTGATCTTATGTTAACCTCTGCAAATTGATTTCATCTTCTCTTGATTCATCTTGGAAATTTATCCTTTCTTTAATATTTGTTGGTCTAATTTCTTTTATGGATTGATTTAGCGTATGCACAAATTTTGTTAAACGGTTCCATATCTTGATAGCTAACCTTGAAAATTTATTGTTTTGTATCTAATCGTATCATTTCTATAGTTATCGAGTTTTAGCACTTATTAAGCTTAAATAATTTTGATCATGCTATTAAAAAAAAATGATTTATGCTAAGTATGAATTCTAGTCAAGTCCAAATTTTCAAAATCTTTTACTTTATTCTTAGTCGTAATATCTTTCTAGCTGCCGCACTGATGATTTTAATAGTTATGTATACATCAAGCATAATTAATTTTAACCATATTCTACAAAATCGTGTTTAAATTATTTAAAAATTTGTTCTTAGTCATGCTAGTTATGCCTAAAAGGTTTTATTAGATTTAGATCATAATTTTAATTTATAACTGTTATTTAAATTCTATTGTGAGTATGGGTAAATTTGATTTTCCTCATATTTAGAACTCATCATGTCTAGGTAAATTTTTTTTACTATTGATCTTTCATGAAAACATGATTTTACTAGTTGTATTAATTCGGATGCCACGTGTAAATTTATTTTAACCATTTTTCGTATTGGATTATCTTTATTTGTACTTACCATGCCACTTTAAATTTCGAGGACGAAATTTTTGTAAGGGGGGTAGATTTGTAACTCCCTAAACCGAATTTCGGTAAATTTTAAAGAATTTTTCTAATTTCTATTTTTGATGAATAATTGTTTTCATAAATAAAATTTGGTGAAAAAGATAATATTATTATATCCTGCTATACCCTTTTAAAAGAAAAGTTTTTTATATGAATGCTCTTATTGTTCATATTTTCTTTATTTTTTTATTTGTATTGATTAGTAGTGGTAATTATCTGCCTTACTGTTATTAAGATCTTCTCTTTAATTTGAATACTTGGTAAGAGAATAATGGGTGATTAAATGTTTTGGGTATTAATTAACTTTTGGTAGTTGGTTATTTTCCTGGGAAAGAATCTAATAATTATTTTTCTAGTGATTAGCTTTTTAAATTAGTCTTAACCAATTATTTAGTTAGTAATTATTTGATTAAAATTATTTCTATTTTGATTTTGAAAATTCGTTTTGAAAACTAATTGTATTTTCGAAATCTGTTGATGTTTGGAAAGTTGAAAAATCTGTTTGATTTTTGAATTTGAAATCTGCTTGTTATTTGAAATCTGTTAGTTATTCCCCTAACTAATTCAGTACACAGGTTTATAAGACTGCCCCCAGATCTACCCCTATTTACCTACACTGCCATTGTACACACCCCCAGATCTAATGCTATTTACTACTGTTGCCACTCCCCACACATACACAATTATTTTTTATAACTTTCTGACACATCATACTCTCTCTCTCCTACTCTCTCTCTACACTCTGTTCACTCTCTCTCCTGTGGCCTCTCGGCCGAGGACCACCGGATCACCGCCTCGTTGCCAGCCAACGCCACCACCGGATCAAGCCGTTCCCGGCGACTAGAGCTTGGCACCACCGCTTCTTCCTTCTCGCCGTGAGCCTGCCACCACCGTCAGGAGCCGAAGCTCATCGACGACCGCCGAAGCCAGATCCGAGTCCGCACTCCGCCACCACCAGTCCGGCCTTCCCTCTCGTCGATGCTCGAGCTAGCGCCGCCGCGAGCTCTGCCTCCAGCACCGCATCTGACCTCGAGAAGCCGCAGGCGCACCGACCGAGGCTTCTCGACTGCCACGCCATGTTCGATTTTCGAAACTTTGAAGACCACGCCGCCTTCGATCCTCACGCCGCCGCCAGATTGGGTACATCCGCCTGATCTCGTCGCGCCGCCTCGTCGAGGTTCGACATCACTGCGCCGAGCCACCAGGAGACCCCACTGCTCCGTTGATCGTCGTTCCCGCCACGGATCTGACTCGGATCGACAGATCTGAGCCGTTCATGCTGTCGGAGATCACTCAACGTTGTCGCCATCGCCACCTCGCCATGAAGTTCGCCGGAGTCCATCATGACTCGCTGAAGATGGAGACCCAGCGTTGTCGTGTCCAGATCGGACACGGACTCCTCCAGTTCGAGTTGGTTGCTGCCGTCCTCCACCTCGCCGTGTCTTCGTCGAGTCCGGATCTGACTCGCCGAGCTCCGGAGCACCGCCCCGAGCGCGCACACCACCGAACCCGGTGAGGTTCTTCCCTTCCTTCTCTTCCATTTCTTGGTTAAATGGCTGCTGCCTCTCCATCGAATGGAGTGGGAGACTCATGGTCTCCATTTTTGTGTTTGTGTGTGACTCTTCAAATGGAAGAGTCATTTTTGGCCCTTCACATTTTGAAAGGATAGGTGGTTAGTACACCACGTGGTGTTACTGGTGTACAGTAGTGTACATTTATTATCAATTGTTAAACATAATCTATTACAGATATTGACAAGTATTATATATATAACTGGATATGTGTATACTATTATTTGTAAAATATAAATAGATGATTACATTCTAGCTATATTTGATTACTAAAATATTTTCCTTGTTAATATTAGTTGGTTAATGAATAATTAACTAGTATTACTTCTTTGCTTTATTTATTTAAAACAAAAGTTGTTATAGTAATATTATGACAATAATTTAGTATGTTTACTAGAAAATAATATATTTATCTAATTAGTATATTGTTGTGCTAGAATATTTGTAGCATATTTTGCCATATAGATGCAACCTTCTTTTATTTAGTATGGTAATTAATTAAATAATGTTATTCTTCTTGCTAGTTAATGTATTTTCGTTTGGTAATATTGCATAGCTAGTTTAAGAATAAGTTTAATTTAGCAAATATTTTCTAAACCTAAGCAATTTTCCTGGAAAATGCAGTAAAAGGTATTTCATTAGTAATTATTTTGATTTAAGCATATTATATTTTTCTATAAAATTTGTTGGTTAGTTTTATCTATAATTAGTATTATTCTAAGGATGACAGTTAGTTGAGTTTATGATTAGCAGTAGATAAGTTAAACTAGTTAAATGTCATTATTTAGTTCCTAACCCAATTGTACCTTAATTCTAGGTGAACATTTGAGACTCATTGGTTTGAAGAGCAAGGCAAGTACACCGGCTCGAACTCTTTACTCTGTATTTTCTGTTTTGCTTCATGTTCTCATGTTGACACGTTGTACACACGATTGTTCATTGTTCATTGTTCACTGTTCATCGTTCATTGTTCATTGTTCATCGTTCATAGTTCATTGTTCTTACTTGTACATTGGGGTGGGGAAATACTACAGATATGTGACCAATCCTATTTTAGCTAGGCATTGACTAATAGCTTAGGTCTCACATCGTGCACGTGAGACTCTAAGCCGTACCATTTTTCACTGTTCACTGTTCACTGTTTACCCAGCCGGTCACATACTCTGATAGTTATTTCAAATGCATGTCACACTGATAGTATAGTCATCGTTTATGGATCTGGTACTATAGTTCATTGTTATTCCTGTACCACAGTTTCATATTCCTGTCTTGTACCACAGTTTATCTTGTGATTCTTTTTCATGCACTTCAGTTTACATTGTTTAAAGTTTCTTGTCGGGGTTGTACTTTGCTCTTTTCCTGATAGGATCGTTGCAGGTGAGTGGGAGATTACATGGAGCTGGTGATTGCTTGGATATTGCAGCTTTTTATTTTTCTGGAGATTGTATCTTAGAGATTCATTATTGTATATTATTTCATTCCGGCTGAGTTTGTATTTTAAAACACTTGATGGATATTGGTGATTTCTGGGACGTTTATAAAAGCTGTGTTCTGGTTTACATTTCTTTGTGACTTTGAGTTTTCCTTAGTATTGTACAGCTTACTTCGTCGTGTCCATCGACGAAGGCTGGGCGTGTCCGACTCGTATCCGATTATTCGGGAGCGGGGCGTGACAACATTCTTCTCAGTGTGCATCAAATCAATACAATGTCGTACTTTATGAGATTGCCAATATTCCAAAGAAAAAGAATAGACTTTTATACCACGCTGGTCTTTCTTCATTGGCATCATAATTGCCATCATCATCATCATCACCACCACCAACACCCTCAAATGCCATTCGCTTCTTGCCCAAACTTTCACTAATTTACCTGGTATATAGTTGATGTGGTCAAGCCTTTGTAGAAGGGCCATTCCATTCAAACGTGACGGAGGATGATCATCCTTCACGTTTGACTGATCCACGTTTGACTGATCTGAATGGATGATCATCCTTCAAAATCTTCTATACTTTGTGTACACGTTCTTTCCGCCAATCCTCTCAGACTCCGTCTCAGTAGCACAAATAGGACATGCTTTGTAACCATGTGTTACACAACCTGATAAATTCCCAAATGCTGGAAAATTATGGATCCCCCATAACAACATTGCTCTCAAAGTGAAAGTATGTCGTCTGTCCATGTCAAATGCAGACACTCCTTCCCAAAGTTGTTTCATCTCATCTACAAGGGGTTGCAAGAAAACATCAATATCTTGACTTGGTACTTTGGGCCCAGGAATTAATAGCACATCATCTGGAACTGTGATTTCATGCATAATGAAGGCGGCAAATTGTATGGAATAACATAAACAGGCCAACAACTGTAATTAACAGATAGAACACCATGTGGATTGAATCCATCGGTTGCAATACCAAGCCAAACGTTCCGTCCCTCATCAGCAAACTCCGGCCACCTGCATTTAAGTGTTCTCCATTCTGCTGAATTACAAGGATGTCGCATTAAGTCCCATGAAGGCTCTACTTCCTTGTGCTATTGCATTTTTTTAGCAATCCATGGTATTGTGTACAATCTCTTCAATCTTGGAATCAGAGGAAAGTGCCTCAAAACTTTTTTCGGTTCTTTTGATTCTTTCCTAACCTTTCCGGGCTTCGTTTTTCTTTAACTTTAAATTGAGGCGTCTGGCATTGAGGGCACGAAGTTGCATCTGTATACTCCTTCCAATACAACATGCAATTATTTTCGCATGCATGGATGCACTTTGCCTTCATTCCTAAATCTCTTATCATTTGCTTCATTATGGGATACTTGTGAGGGAGTGTGTTCCCCTTAGGAAGCCATTCAGTCAAATACTTCAACAATTCTGTCACACTATTTTTCGACCAATTGTACTTCTTCTTTAAGTTATGCAACTCTACAATTACAGATAGAGTTGTGTGTCCATCTTCACAACCAGGATATAATTTCTCGCTTGCAATTCTCTTATATTCATAATACTTGTCGACATGGTCAAGACCATAAGCAAAAGAAGTTTCAGGCACTGTATCTGCTTGAGAATTATTCGCACCACCACCTTCACCAACAGGAGCCTCATTGTGTACACCATAAGCATCATCAACCAGGATCTCCAACGCATTCCCGTCATATCGATGCCCTATATCTTCAATTAGAACTTGATTATGGGTATGATCCTCTTCAACAAATTGTTGTTTAGGACCTACTGTCATATCCATGCCCGGCTTTTCCCCATGAAGAAACCAAACATCATATGTCGGAAGCATACCATTAATGATCAAATGCCTTCTAACTTCTTCAAAAGAAGCTCTTTTTGTATTTTTGCATATTTTACAGGGGCAACTACATGTTGTAAGTCCGGGGAGTGAGTGCTTCATTGCAAATTCCATAAAAAATTGAACCCCCCCTTTGTACTCAGACTTATTTCTATGTGGAATTTTTATCCACCCTTTTGGAATCGCTCTTGACATGATAGCAAAAAATTATATCCTCTCTCAAACAATCAACCTAACAAATGAAAAAGATGAATATTAGTAAGATTTTATATCATTTTGAAACGGTTTAATCGTACAATTGAAAATCTAAAATATAATGGCTTGATATATAAAATAATACACACCAATCAACAAGGATGGACTAACCTCACAAAAGGTAGTATAGTTGCCAAAATTTATAGTTTTCACCTCTTCTATAAATATAGGGAAAATACACCTTGCACTAGAAATTTTGACTGAATTCTCACAAAGCTAGCGAAAACAACAAACCCGCTATGCAGAGCCAACCAAGATCCAAAGTACATATATGTGGTGACTTCGTCATCCATACAAATTTTCAATCTCTGTTACAATAACAATACAAGATTGATACCACTATGTTTAAATTTAGTTTCAGATTCAACCCTCACAAATCTCAAGTACGATGATAAAAAGATAACGACGAGATTGCTCACCACAGTATTCAACGATGGACAATCTTCCTGAACGAAATAGACGGTCTTATATGAACAAATGTTCTCTCTCCAACCGTTTGAAGTACGAGCCTACTAATGAAAAGTAACATTTGGTTTGCAGAATTGGAGTCTTGGAAAGGAAAATGATTCATTTCCTTTGTTTGGATGCCAAAAAATAAGGAGGAAAGAAATTTGGTTCCCAAGAGGATAATGAATATAATTGTTTTCATTTGGATATCTTTTTAACTAAGCTATGCAGTGTGGTTGCCAAAAAAAAGAAATTGGTTCCCAAAAGGATAATGAATATAATTGTTTTCATCTCCTATCAGCATCCTCAAGGTTGTCATACATTGGACAAAGTCATGTTAACAACCACACTGCATAGCTTAGTTACTGCATTATAATGTTCGAGTATTATTTTACAAGTCTTATTCCTGTGGTTAAGAAGGCTCCTCTTCACAAGCATCATTTTTTTGTTTGCAAAGAATATTTAGGAGCATACTGAACCATCCCATTTGTTGTACCACATATTGATTCATTGTAAAAACTCTTTAATATATTGTAGCTTTTGTCGAATTTTCCATGTTTCCCAATTTTTCCTCTCCCCCCCAACCACCCCCACCCCCAAAGGCTATTACTCTTTGACACTAAAAGTATAATAGTTTGAGCAAATAGATTATGTCGTAAAATACATAAGAAAATGTATGATGCTTGAAGATTGAAGGGTGGAGCAGCGCAAGTTAACTTTGTTATTCACATTGCAATTTGAGCTAGTTTATTTGACAGTTAAAATGGGACCAATCACATTGCAATTTGATCTATCCTTGGATATTCTTGATGATATTTTTTGAATTTCCTATGTAAATCAACTTTTAAGCTAGTTTATTTTCATAAGAAATGTGAAGAACAAAAAGCTCATATGCATTCACATCTTTTCATAGAAGATCCAAATTAAAAAAACATTCCTAATCGTGATTAACTCAAAGATCCGTCTTCATAGCTCCTTCAGTTCTTCAATATATGCCAAAAAAGAAACAAACACTTGTAACATAAAAGCATTAAAGAACTCTTCTAGAGTCAAAACAATTGGAAAATCCAGAGGCCACAAGTTTAGACTACACATGATCTTTGTCAAAACAAAATTCGTGTCAGAAGTATTAAGATTGTTCAGCAACTACACTTGTAACATAAAAGCATTAAGATTGTTTACAATGTTTGCAACAGAACAAAATTGGTGTCAGAAGTATCAACAAAAACAATCTTTGTAACCTCTCCACAATGTCCACATAGTCGTTGCGAAAGGGGAAACAGAAAACCACCTCCACCAGCATATAAACTACAGATAACCATCATCACATCATCATCTATATAGATAATGCATAACATCTTAAGCCAGATCCTCGTTTTCTCTGCATAACTATATATAGTCTATATTATGATCCTTTTTGTGTGTCTAAAAAGTGTCGTGTCGAACATGTGTCATGCAACAAACCCTTTACTTAAGGAATACTTTCTTATAGTCCCTTCAATTTAAACATGCACTAGGCAAGAGTTTCTATTTTGTGCATACCATCTAGATCCACATACTTTAGAAAGCCTAAAATTAACAAAATCCTTAAATCAACAAAACCTAAAGCAATTCTTGATAGAAAACAACATGGAGGATTGGTAAATCTAAAACCCTAAAAATTATAAAAACACTCAAATCAGAAATCGATAAAACCCTAAAATCAACAAAACACTGAAAACGAAACTCTCAAACAAAAAATCAAGATTATGGTGGAAGCACCTTTGGGTGGGTGGTGGTGTGGTGGTGTCGATGTCCTTTCTACCGGTGCTAGAGGTATGGTGGTGTCGATGCCCTGCGAAACCAACTCCCAAACCAAAATCAAACTCTCAAACTAAAATCAAACCTCTGACAACAGAGGTATGGTGGTGGACATACCTTTGCTGACTCGATGGTGCCTGCTTCGTTCGTGATGGAGGATAGATCGAGAGAGAGAGGGAGAGGATAGATTTCCTTTGTGCAAAAATCAGAGGAAGATCGAGAGAGAGAGAGAGGAGGGAACCATGGAACAATATGTGCGGGAAACTTTAGAAAATTTTGGGGGGAGTTTTTCCTTTTGTGACTGTGACGCTTTCTTTTAGGGTTGTAAAACCATTTTTTCCTTTTTACATACATCCTAACTTACCAATTTATCACAATTTTTACTGTTACAAATAATAAAAAATAACAAAATTATATAATCAAAATATTAGTAACGGTTATTTACTTAACGTAATGATTATAACTGTTACGAGAATGTCACAGTAATAACCATTACCAATGATAAAAAATTGTGTTACAAATTTTATGTTTTGGTGTAGTGAAACTCATGTATTCTAACAGTCAGGTAACTTCACCATTTCCGTGACTTGGACTATTGAAATTCATTTTGAATTCCTTGAAACTCTTTTGAAATTTCTAGGGATAAAGTCGAGAGGCTATTCGATGACCTACTATGGCATGACAGTTGCGCGCTGCAGCCATTAGCTGGATTATGGAGGCTGAGGGTTCACTGCAGCCAGTAGCGCACTGGCGAGACAGGAACTCTAAGTTGAAATGATTTCAGACATCCATAGGTTTTCGAGTATTGTCAAGACTTGTCATATTCTTCATATCTTGATCTCTTGGGTTGTTTCGTCAATAATTGTTGGAAAATAGATAAGGTTGATAGAGTATTTGGAGACATATTGTTATTTGAGTCACGGAGCCGAAAGTCCACTGCAGTCAGATACATACTGGCGGGGTAGGGATTCTAAGCAAAGTGATTTCAGATACCAACATGTTCTTGGATATTCTGGAGACTATATTTCTTTTTCATATGATTATTGGTTTTCAAGAATCACAAATCCTTGCATGTTCACCCTAATTTGATACTAATATCTCCTGAGTATTTCGTACGTTCCTCAAATCAACCCTTGCTAATTATCTTCTAGTATTGTATCGTTAGATCATTGATTTCCTCAAATTATACATTGTCAGATTTTGATTCCATACTCTGTTTGTGTCTTGTCTAAATTTTGATCTTAAATCATGTCTGTCTGACCATGATTTTCCTATCTTGTGCTAGCCACCTGTGTTAAACTATCGATTTTTGATCGTACTTAATAGTTTGTGTCTTCATGAATTTGCTCCTCTAAGATGTAATTGAACTTCATTCCATTCGTGACTATTTAATTCTTGATCATTGTTAGATCGTATTATTTCAATTTCTTGTGTGTAATTATCGTATTTGATCTCAAGGTTCAGGACGTCTCAGAGATTGTACAGGATCGGCAGAAGCACTGGACATGCAGCAGCAGACGGCCACTGGAGTTCGCGTTGGAGATAGAGTATTCATGAAGATCTAACTAACTAGAGGCGCCATCAGATTTGGCAGAGGCGGGAAGCTCAGTCCGAGATTCATCGGGCCCTTCGACGTGACAGCACGGATTGGTGAGGTGGCTTACCGACTAGCGCTTCCAGCTAGCTTGGAGGGAGTGCACGACGTTTTTCACATATCTCAGCTGCGACGCTACATTCCGGACTCGAGCCATGTGGTGGATTTTTCGGAGCTAGAGGTGGGTCTGAGATTGACCTACGAGGAGCAGCCGGTGGAGATCCTTGATCGGAGGGAGAAGCACTTGAGGAACCAGACTATCCCACTTGTCCGCGTCATGTGGAGACACCACTCTCCGGAAGAGTCCACATGGGAACACGAGGACGAGATGCGGGAGCGCTATCCCAATCTGTTTAATTGATTTGATTGTACTCTGTTTCTTTTGAAATTCTATTTTCAATAAATGACTGGTGTTTGGATCTTTTGTGAATTGCTGAGATTTATTTTTGGGGTCTTCGAATTTCGAGGACGAAATTATTTTAAGGGGGGAGATTTGTAACTCCACTTTTCTGAAATATTGTAGAATTTCAATTTTATATTAAGTAATGATTTGGGAATATTTTTTTCTATATTTAATATAGGTAAAGAGTTTGTTACCATTTGAATTTTTTTTAAACTGGGCTTAAAGTCTTTATAAAAACAAAACCTATCTTTAGTTGGGCCCATTACTAAGCCGCAACCCATGACTTTAATCCTGAGGAGAAAGGAATTCTTCTTATTTACTGAAGTTCTTAGAGTTGGGGTTTTTCTAAATTCAAATCCTAACGGCCAGGGAGAGCGGCCATGTGCATCCTTTCTCCTCTCTAACAACCTGTCAGAGCCAATTTTCCCGCCAGTAGATTAACCCATTTCCCACGCCACTGCCACAATCCACCCTATAAAATCCCTTCTCCTCTCTGTTGTTGAACAAATTCTCCATTCATTCCTCAACCCATCCTCTTCATTTGACTCCATCTTCAAAAATCAACTTCTGGGAGCATTGGCAGCCATGGCAATTCTCTTTCTCAACGATCGAGCTTTTGTTGAGACGAGCTAAATCCCAGTAAGTAATTGAGTTTTCTGATCGAACTTAATTGTGTGTTTCCAAACTCTAAATTCTTCTCCTTGATTGATCGAGCACTGTAGGGGATTCAAATTGTGAATGATCGATCGAACGCCCTTCCCTTATCAAGAACAAGATCTATTGGTGAGCATTCAACCTAATGTTTTGAATCTAGATTGTGATTTAGTTGATTTCAACTGTGGCTTTCTCCTTCTTAGAACCTTGTGTGTTAGATCAATGGATCGATTGTTCTTGGTTTTAGCTTGAGAAGTGAATCTGGGAATTATATCAGGTGATTTTGAGAGCATTATATTTTCTTTAGACAGTCCCTAATATTTCAGTGCATCATATTGATTTCGTGTCCCATGTGTTTGTTTTAATGCCTGAACAGTATTTAGTCTGATTTTTGGGTCGTAGAGATTGTGTTCGATCCTTGAATCAACAGCTCCTTCAAGAACAACCAGGTAACTATGTTCTCCTTGCGAATAAAATTGTTTTCCTATTAAGAAATAAGATCGTGTGGTGATTTTGGTTCGAATGTTTATATTGCAGCATCATGGTTAATTGTTGGAACTGGGATATATTGTAGGCATCATGACTCTTTGATGAACCTGGAATATATTCCAAGCATCACGGTTCATTTATGAACCTGAATTATGCAGCATACTGGTTCACAGTTGAACCTGGGAATGGGCATGTCAATGAAGTGATGATTCAATCTGTTTTCATCAATGTCCTGATCGAATACATATGTATCAGGGGCTCTTTCACTGTCTGGGTAGTTGTTGGACCTAAGACCTTGACTGGATTATTTTATTCATTGGGTACTTCCTATCTTCATATTGATTCAAGTTGTCATTCATATGCCAATGGACAATTAATCCCTGAGAATACTTTTCGAGTGGCTACCTAGCAGCCATTGGAATTAAACTGGATAGCAGGGGGTGGTTTTGACTGGGGAATATGTCTCAGTCTCCCTTGGGAGTACTTGATTGGTTGAGCATCAAATTTGGGATTTGTTGGGGCCAATTTCATATAACCTATGATGTTTCAAGCTAGTTGAAATCTGAGGTTGTCTTATAGCTTTCTTAAGCATTGGTTTTACCATGCATATGATTGGAGAGAATGATTTCCTATTTGTTGCATGCTGCAACTGAGAATTTCTGTTAGCATTAGTTCCTGGGAATGGGATTAAGTTCATTTCCTGAGAATTCCTGTTAGCATTAATTCCTGGAATGGGATTAAGTTCATTTCCTGAGAATTCTGTTAGCATTAGTTCCTGGGAATGGGATTAAGTTCATTTCCTGAGAATTCTGTTGGCATTAATTCCTGGAATGGGATTCAGTTCATTAATTCCTGGGAATTGGAATCTCAGTTCAGTTGGAATTAGAACTCATGTGCAGTATTTTGCTGAGCTATGAGGTTTCTGTTGAACCTGGGAGAGTAAACTCAGGTTTTGTTTGGACTGATGAATGCAGGACACTTCCTATTTTGAATATTTACTGCTGATTAATTGTTGATACCATTAGTATTCAACTGGGAACTTAAGTGTCAATGGGTATTTCTATTCCAGGGACTAAATTTCTATGTTAGCTTCTTTTGAGCCTTCTTATTACAATGTACTGTTATTGAATAGACTTTTAAGACTGGCATGCAGAAATTAGAACTTATGTTGAACCCAACAATTCCTGTGATTACATTATCCACAATCTCGAGATTCACCTATATTGTTTTAGTTAGTGAATGAGATTCAGACCTGGATTTGGATATTAATGACAACAGGAGCCATTGTTGTTTTGCTAAACCTTATTTAGATATGTATCCGTTTGACTAGTTGAGTTGTTTTAGACTGAATTTGATCCTGGACTGATTATTGCAGTTGAACTGGCTTGTTCAGTCCACTTATAAGACTGAATGACACTTCAAACTGGAACAACCTTCAGGACTGATGTCCAATTGTTTTGAACTGGGTTTACATGGAAACCTTGTCACAGAATTCCTGTATAGCACTGGATTCCTTTAGACTGTTATTGACCACCTGTTCTCAGAAATCTGAGACACTTAAGAAGTCCAGTGTTAATCCTGGAATGAAGTCCAAGATTGAACCTGGAATAAAGTTCAAGATTAACCTAAGGTATAACTAGGATTGTATTCACTATTAGATATATTGGCTAATCTGAATTCATATAGATTAGGATTGGAGTTCCCAATTGCTTGAGTTTACATAGGCATGGTCTTGACATTTGAGAAATCTCCACCATTGTTGAAAGTTTACCTTTTAAATACTTGTCTCATAGAAAAATCATGTATTTAGCATTATTTAAAGTTCTTGCTAGTCTAGAATATAGTGAGTAATATTGATACTCTATAGGAAACCATAGAAACTAAGGTTTATATTAGGAATTAATTGTGATTAGAATCTTTTGATAAACCAATTAGAATTAGCTGTTTATTAACCAACTTGTACACATCATTATTACATACAGGAGGATATCTAGCTCTTTTGCCTACTTGTACTTTCCTGGAGCAAGGCAAGTACATTCTATGGTCTTGTGCATTTCATTATATCCTGTGCTTTCTTGATTGACACATTGCAACACGTCATGTACTTTTCTGGTGCTCATGTTCCTTGTTCTTATTACTTGTACCTGGGGTGGGGAAATATACTATTTATGTGACCAAACCCAAGAAACAACTCAGATGTGTTTAGCTTAGACCCCGCATCGTGCACGCGGGTCCTAAGCCGTACCATTCATGTGCTTTCAGGTGCTTTCATGTGCTTTCATGTGCTTACCCCTAGCCGGTTACATAATTAGTTATATTTCAAATATAGTATACATATGCAGGAGATATACCTTGTACTTATTTCCTGTGATTCCTGAGATACCATGTTCTTTCATGTTCTTACATTTCATGTTCTTTTATGTTCTTACATACCATGTTCTTTCATGTACTTATACACCATGTTCTTTCTTGTGCTTTACATACCATGTTCCCTTGTACTTTCATATCATGATGTCTTGTTCATTACCTAGAATTGTACTTTGCTCCGCTCCTGACTGAATAAGTTGCAGGTATACTTGCAGGATTTATCATTCTACCTTATGGGCCAGAGCCCGGGATCTTAGCTGAGCAGGATGATCATGACTTAGCTTGAGGTTTCAGGTTTAGACTGTTATCTTTACTCTTAGACATTGTCTTTAGAATTCATGTACATTTCATTCTTGATGACTCGTATATTATGATATCTGGATTTGTGGATTATGGTGATCATTCTGGGATACGTTTTTAGAAGCTGTGATTATATATATTATGATTATCTGGTTAGTTTCCCTAGATTTGGTACAGCTTACTTTGTTGTGTCTAACGACAAAGGCTGGACGTGTCCGACTCGTGTCCGATTATTCGGGAGCGGGTCGTGACATGTTTTTAGTGGTGGCCCATGCAGGTCTATCCTAATGGTACCTAGGTCTTAGCGTACTATTGGGGGACTTGATTTACACTAGGGAAACTTGATCACAGCATAGAAAAAATCAGAAAATAAGGGTATATCAGGTATATCAGGTAACTTCACCATTTCCGTGACTTGGACTATTGAAATTCATTTTGAATTCCTTGAAACTCTTTGAAATTCCTAGGGATAAAGTCGAGAGGCTATTCGATAACCTACTATGGCATGACAGTTGCGCGCTGCAGCCATTAGCTGGATTATGGAGGCTGAGGGTTTACTGCAGTTAGTAGCGCACTGGCGAGGCATGAACTCTAAGTTGAAGTGATTTCAGACACCCATAGGTTTTCGAGTATTGTCGAGACTTGTCATATTCTTCATATCTTGATCTCTTGGGCTATTTCGTCAATAATTGTTGGAAAATGGATAAGGTTGATAGAGTATTCGGAGACATATTGTTATTTGAGTCACGGAGCCGAAAGTCCACTGCAGTCAGATACATACTGGCGGGGTAGGGATTCTAAGCAAAGTGATTTCAGATACCAACATGTTCTTGGATATTCTGGAGACTATATTTCCTTTTCATATGATTATTGGTTTTCGAGAATCACAAATCCTTGCATGTTCACCCTAATTTGATACTAATATCTCCTGAGTATTTCGTACGTTCCTCAAATTAACCCTTGCTAATTACCTTCTAGTATTGTATCGTTAGATCATTAATTTTCTCAAATTATACATAGCCAGATTTTGATTCCATACTCTGTTTGTGTCTTGTCTAAATTTTGATCTTAAATTATGTCTGTCTGACCATGATTTTCCTATTTTGTGCTAGCCACCTGTGTTAAACTATCGATTTTTGATCGTACTTGATAGTTTGTGTCTTCATAAATTTGCTCCTCTAAGATGTAATTGAACTTCATTCCATTCGTGCCTATTTAATTCTTAATCATTGTTAGATCGTATTATTTCAATTTCTTGTGTGTAATTATCGTATTTGATCTCAAGGCTCAGGGCGTCTCAGAGATTGCACAGGATCGGCAGAAGCACTGGACATGCAGCAGCAGACGGCCACTGGAGTCCGCGTTGGAGATAGAGTATTCATGAAGATCTAACTAACTAGAGGCGCCATCAGATTTGGCAGAGACGGGAAGCTCAGTCCGAGATTCATCGGGCCCTTCGACGTGACAGCACGGATTGGTGAGGTGGCTTACCGACTAGCGCTTCCAGCTAGCTTGGAGGGAGTGTACGACGTTTTCCACATATCTCAGCTGCGACGCTACATTCCGGACTTGAGCCATGTGGTGGATTTTTCGGAGCTAGAGGTGGGTCCGAGATTGACCTACGAAGAGCAGCCGGTGGAGATCCTTGATCGGAGGGAGAAGCGCTTGCGGAACCAGACTATCCCACTTGTCCGCATCATGTGGAGACACCACTCTCCGGGAGAGTCCACATGGGAACACGAGGACGAGATGCGGGAGCGCTATCCCAATCTGTTTAATTGATTTGATTGTACTCTGTTTCTTTTGAAATTCTATTTTCAATAAATGACTGGTGTTTGGATCTTTTGTGAATTGCTAAGATTTATTTTTGGGGTCTTCGAATTTCGAGGACGAAATTATTTTAGGGGGGAGATTTGTAACTCCACTTTTCTGAAATATTGTAGAATTTCAATTTTATATTAAGTAATGATTTGGGAATATTTTTTTCTATATTTAATATAGGTAAAGAGTTTGTTACCATTTGAATTTTTTTTAAACTGGGCTTAAAGTCTTTATAAAAACAAAACCTATCTTTAGTTGGGCCCATTACTAAGCCGCAACCCATGACTTTAATCCTGAGGAGAAAGGAATTCTTCTTATTTACTGAAGTTCTTAGAGTTGGGGTTTTTCTAAATTCAAATCCGAACGGCCAGGGAGAGCGGCCATGTGCATCCTTTCTCCTCTCTAACAACCTGTCGGAGCCAATTTTCCCGCCAGTGGATTAACCCATTTCCCATGCCACTGCCACAATCCACCCTTTAAAATCCCTTCTCCTCTCTGTTGTTGAACAAATTCTCCATTCATTCCTCAACCCATCCTCTTTATTTGACTCCATCTTCAAAAATTAACTTCTGGGAGCAATGGCAGCCATGGCAATTCTCCTTCTCAACGATCGAGCTTTTGTTGAGACGAGCTAAATCCCAGTAAGTAATTGAGTTTTCTGATCGAACTTAATTGTGTGTTTCCAAACTCTAAATTCTTCTCCCTGATTGATCGAGCACTGTAGGGGATTCAAATTGTGAACGATCGATCGAACGCCCTTCCCTTATCAAGAACAAGATCTATTGGTGAGCATTCAACCTAATGTTTTGAATCTAGATTGTGATTTAGTTGATTTCAACTGTGGCTTTCTCCTTCTTAGAACCTTGTGTGTTAGATCAATGGATCGATTGTTCTTGGTTTTAGCTTGAGAAGTGAATCTGGGAATTATATCAGGTGATTTCGAGAGCATTATATTTTCTTTGGACATTCCCTAATACTTCAGTGCATCATATTGATTTCGTGTCCCATGTGTTTGTTTTAATGCCTGAACAGTATTTAGTCTGATTTTTGGGTCGTAGAGATTGTGTTCGATCCTTGAATCAACAGCTCCTTCAAGAACAACCAGGTAACTATGTTCTCCTTGCGAATAAAATTGTTTTCCTATTAAGAAATAAGATCGTGTGGTGATTTTGGTTTGAATGTTTATATTGCAGCATCATGGTTAATTGTTGGAACTGGGATATATTGTAGGCATCATGACTCTTTGATGAACCTGGAATATATTCCAAGCATCACGGTTCATTTATGAACCTGAATTATGCAGCATACTGGTTCACCGTTGAACCTGGGAATGGGCATGTCAATGAAGTGATGATTCAATCTGTTTTCATCAATGTCCTGATCGAATACATATGTATCAGGGGCTCTTTCACTGTCTGGGTAGTTGTTGGACCTAAGACCTTGACTGGATCATTTTATTCATTGGGCACTTCCTATCTTCATATTGATTCAAGTTGTCATTCATATGCCAATGGACAATTAATCCCTGAGAATACTTTTCGAGTGGCTACCTAGCAGCCATTGGAATTAAACTGGATAGCAGGGGGTGGTTTTGACTGGGGAATCTGTCTCAGTCTCCCTTGGGAGTACTTGATTGGTTGAGCATCAAATTTAGGATTTGTTGGGGCCAATTTCATACAACCTATGATGTTTCAAGCTAGTTGAAATCTGAGGTTGTCTTATAGCTTTCTTAAGCATTAGTTTTACCATGCATATGATTGGAGAGAATGATTTCCTATTTGTTGCATGCTGCAACTGAGAATTTTTGTTAGCATTAGTTCCTGGGAATGGGATTAAGTTCATTTCCTGAGAATTCCTGTTAGCATTAATTCATGGAATGGGATTAAGTTCATTTCCTGAGAATTCCTGTTAGCATTAATTCATGGAATGGGATTAAGTTCATTTTCTGAGAATTCTGTTAGCATTAGTTCCTGGGAATGGGATTAAGTTCATTTCCTAAGAATTCTGTTAGCATTAATTCCTGGAATGGGATTCAGTTCATTAATTCCTGGGAATTGGAATCTCAGTTCAGTTGGAATTAGAACTCATGTGCAGTGTTTTGCTGAGCTATGAGGTTTCTGTTGAACCTGGGAGAGTAAACTCAGGTTTTGTTTGGACTGATGAATGCATGACACTTCCTATTTTGAATATTTACTGCTGATTAATTGTTGATACCATTAGTATTCAACTGGGAACTTAAGTGTCAATGGGTATTTCTATTTCAGGGACTAAATTTCTATGTTAGCTTCTTTTGAGCCTTCTTATTACAATGTACTGTTATTGAATAGAGTACTTTTAAGACTGGCATGCAGGAATTAGAACTTATGTTGAACCCAACAATTCCTGTGATTACATTATCCACAATCTCGAGATTCACCTATATTGTTTTAGTTAGTGAATGAGATTCAGACCTGGATTTGGATATTAATGACAACATGAGCCATTGTTGTTTTGCTAAACCTTATTTAGATATGTATCCGTTTGACTAGTTGAGTTGTTTTAGACTGAATTTGATCCTGGACTGATTATTACTGTCATACTCTTAGTTTTATTATTATTATTATTATTATTATTATTATTATTATTATTATTATTATTATTATTATTATTATTATTATTATTATGGTATTTATTTCCATGACATGTCATGCCATAATCTTAAATGGACCAAGTGTCCCTAACCCTAACCCTAACCATGGCCAAGTGTCCCTAACCTAAAACCAAAAACCTAGCCATGGCCAAGTGTCCCTCCCATGTGTCCCATAAAATTTATGGAGGGGGGGACACCTCACCCTTTTTGCCCTCTATATATTTCCACCCACACACAACACACACTTACACACACAAAAAAGAAGAAGAGAGAGAACAAACAAAAACACACACACACCCCCGACCCCAACCGCTGCCACCCGCCGCTGCCACCTGCCGCTCGCCGCTTGCGCCTGCCGCTCGCCGCCGCCGCCTGCCGCCGACCGCCCCCCCCGGCCACCTCCACTTCACCTTCTCCATCTTCTTCCTCCACTTCCTCTTCTTCTTCCACTTCCAATTCCAAGCAACAAAACCTAGGTAATTTCTTCTTCTTCCCCAAAAACCCTATATTTATTTCCTGATTTGAACTTAGGTTAACATTGCTAACAAGAATATTTGTTGTTGGGTTCAAACTAGGGTTTGTGGAGAAGTCTAGGTCATTCCCAACCCAAGGCAAGTCCTCCATCCCTCTTTTCCTCTTCTCTTCCTTTTGAATATTCTATTCTGATTTTTGGATTAATTCGAACATATATAGGTTAAATCCAAATCTGAAATCTCCTATTTTGATGTCAAATTTTTCGTTTCATAAGAACATAAATTGGAATAAGTTATAAGAATTCCTCTAAGTATGGTTTAACTTTAAATTCTGAAATTTGTTATTGTTTAACCATTTTGAGCTCTCAATTTTTTTTTGAAATTTTGATTTCTAGTAAATTGCAAATTATGATAAACATAGATAAAGGAATTAAAACTTGTTATATCTAGACACTGAAATCATATATGTGACGCAACACGAATAAGTATACATGTACTTGGACACAAATAAAGGAACCAATTGTGGACATGAACTATCTGGACTTGAATTTTTCATGAACAAATAAACACATATGGACGTATGGAACTCTCCAATGGTAAGTCTGACATACACATAAGAACTGAATAGCTGGACCGTACGCCGGGAAGGTAAAGAGTACAAGGACCCTGTATTTCTCTATTTTAGTACTCAATTTTGTGTGTTCATATTTAAAAATAAGTCTCGTTTCTACATTTTCCTACTTCATGCACAAGAATTAAAATGTTAATATTGAAGAGTTTTGGTTTGATTTGATTTCCTTTATACTATATATATATATATATATATATATATATATATATATATATATATATATATATATATATATATATATATATATATATATATACAAAAAAAAAAAGAAAAAAAAATATATATATATATATATATATATATATATATATATATATATATATATATATATATACATATATAGATATATGTATAAAGTCTTCACATATTAACTAGTATAGTTGGGTAAACATTAAAGTATTGCTCTATTTTGATAAACTGCAAAACAATTAGCAAGCCGCGACTCGACTAACTAAAGGAAAGGTAACCATTGCTTGCTCAGGTAAAAGTATCAAGTTCCTTTTGTTCTTTTATACTGCGTGGTCCGGTGTTGAGAGTTGCTCCACCGAAGGGGTCGGCGAGCCCAATTATTTACTTACGTGGTTCCGGTGTTGAGAGTTGCTCCACCGAAGGGGTCGGCGAGCCCAATTATTTACTTGCGTGGTTCCGGTGTTGAGAGTTGCTCCACCGAAGGGGTCGGCGAGCCCAAGATTTACTTTATTATATGTATGTTTCTTGTAATTTTTCGGGGCTCCTAAATACAAAGGAGACTCTGCCGAAATTTTTGAAAAATTTAGAAGATAGACAAATTTCTGACTTTCAGAAATTTTTAGGAAAATTCTTATCTAGAAAGCATTTGGGAGGGGAGAACAACTGAATATCCCTAGATATCCCGTAACATAAATAACAAAAGCTGATCAGTATTTCGAAAATCTCGTGAATCAGTACATCTAGTTTCAACTAGGGTGTACTAGCCCAAGGGAGGCTCGAAAATCTCGAAAATCAATGCATCTATTTGACAGTAACATCAATAGATGATTTTAGCCCAAGGGAGGCTCGGAATTCACAGCCTGATCCCGGGTTAACGGGATTGTTCACGGGAAATATTTAGAGGATTATTCAAAGTATTGTTCTCAAAACTGCATTTCGATAAATTTCAGTCTTACTCCAGAAACAACGCTGCCTATTATAGGTGGGCAGTTTTCCCTAATTGCTCAAGAAAAGCAATTCCTACTAAAAGCTCAAGGGAAGCTCGGAAATCTTATTATTCCTGGAGTAGGACGTTGTTTACATTCAGGTTTTCTAAAGCAGATATATATATATATATATAGCAGTACAAATTGCCATATCCCTGTTTCATTTTCTTTACTACATATTTTATATTTTGTTTAACTTTCACCGTTCTTGGCCGAGGACTTGCTTGTCGTTTTCTAAACGACCTAGTATTTGTTCACTAGGTGAAGAAGAAGAAGACGCCTCCGCCGAAGTGTCGCCGCACTACAACGAGGAGTAAACCGTCTGGACTACCTACAGTTATGACCGGCAGTATCATAGTTATCTTACAAATTTACTTTTGTAATAATCTGTAATAGTATTGTTGGAAAAGTTTCCTGTATAATAGCTACAATATGTATAATACTATGGAAACTCCTTGTATTTTCCATTCTTGCTGATAATTACGGGCGACAATCGCGATTTCGGCGCGTAGCCTGGGAATGTGTTTATGACGTCACCATTCCACTCGGGAAGCGGGACGTGACACGTCTTTTAAGTGGTGGTCCATGCAGGCCAGCAAGAATGGAAAATCTAGGATATGACATAGGTTCGGATAAAACGTAGGTTCTAGAATCATAAGGAGCACTACGAGTCCCAATCACACTCTAGGAATCCCTGAGAAGGAAGTATCAATAGTTAGTAGATGATTACCTCTTTTCTAACCAACTATTTAATCCTAGTAAATGGATAGTGACTCAAGAAATTCTTGATGTAGATCATGCCCCGATTCGCACCTTTCGCAAGACTAAATAATGACAGCCATAGCATGGACGAATATTATGTATTTGTGAAGAAGATGTGGAAAGTAGCACCAAAAGGAATGATAGAAGCCTATGGGGTACATTACGAGCTGAAATACCCAGTGGTGACAGATATAGTAGATGAAAGAAAAGTATATTATAATACGGTGCATTACTATGTACTGATCAAGGCAGAACCCTCTGAAGGTCCAGAAAACGAACGTAACGGTACTTTGGAAGAATGGAAACAGGCGTACCCAGAGGCAAGGATCCTTAACATAAGACGAATGTGGATTTAGACCCCCCAGAATGAAGATGATGTGTAATATAGATGTGTAAATAAGTATTAGATCCTTAGTTATGTAAAGAGTGTGTGTATGTATGTAGTGAGAAGGTAAAATAAGACCCCCAATATGTAGGTGGAATATGAATGTATTTAGTAGAAATGTAATATATGAATGTATGTAGTAGGAACATATTGTGCTATCAATAAATAAATATGCTTTTCCTATATTTTTATATTCCTGGTAAATATTTTTCTTAAGAATATTATGAATGTAGGTATGGACCTATTTATGCCAAGTTTGGAATGGGATGGGAGTGATTACACTTTGTACTTATACCAGTATTATGTAAGGCTAATGTGGAACGCACTCGACTGGTACGACATCCATGTCTACCAAGTATTTTATGCAGTCATGCGTCCCATTATCAGGGACATCGAGGACGGAGCTGAAGTATATTATGAAAATACAACCTACTGCCTGCATGTCCGAGATCCAAACTGCATCTATATCGGACTACATGGATATGAGGGTACACTAGATGACTTTGAAAGACTCCATCCAGAGGTGGATATCCTCACTGAGGAAAGGATCCTCATCGAGGCTATAGTATAAGACAAAACCCTGTATATATATAGTGAAGAAGGAGTCTATCTCTTTTTGTCTGTTGTATGGTATTTTGGAAATCAGCAGATATGTATACAAGTAGGGATAGGTAAAGATAGATACTATGTCACATTTTGGGGAAGTGGAGTGACATGAATAGGTTAGAAGAATATAAACAAATGTAAAGTTGAGAGTAGAAACCACATTTTGTATTACTCTCATTTTAATGAAATATGTATAAATATATGACTCTGCTGTACACCTTGTTGTGAATAAACATTGTGAGTCGAATATTCCCTGAGGAATTGTGTCTTTTATTTCAGGATATGGACAATCATGATCAAACAAACAATCCACCACCTCAAGCATCAACTGAGCCAACCGTGGCTGACATGTTCCGTTTGTTCCAGCAACTATTGGAATCCAATAGTCAACAGGCCAATGCTGCCCATGCAACAAATACCACCATATTGGAACAAATACAGAATTCTAACAATACCAAGGATAAAACCCTAAAAGAGTTCAGGGATCTTAGGCCGCCCAAGTTTAAAGGAACTGAAAGTGCGATGGAAGCGGGTCAATGGCTGAGAACCATTGAAGGTTTGATGAAGGCTGCCAAAGTTAAACCCGAGGATATGGTACCAGCAATCCGCATCCAGCTGGAAGACATAACTGGATACTGGTGGAGTGTCGAGTACCCAGAAGATTCTGACCAGGACATGTCATGGGCGGAATTCAAGAAGAAATTTGAAGACAGATTCTATCCTAAGTCAGTACGGATAGAATTAGAACGACAATTCAACTATCTAAAACAAGGGAGACGTACAGTTGATGAGTAGTCGATTTGCCCCCAATATGATAGCGGATGAAGAAACAAAAATATCCAGGTTCGTAGAAGGACTTGGAACCTAATTGAAAAGTAGGGTTGCCTCTTATCGGTGCCAAACATTTTCAGAGGCAACAGAAGCAGCTCTAGATCAAGAAAGGATACTAAAGGAAGAACAACCTTTCCGGTCTTCACAACCTAAGAGAATTTTTGAGGAGGGGACATCCTCCAACAAGAATCATTGGCAGGGACCGCCTAAGCGTCCTCAGAATGGCAACCCAAACAGATCCGTTATCTGTAATTACTACCACAAACCAGGCCACAAAATAAATGTATGTAGAAAGAAATTGGGGCTTTGTTTGAAATGTGGAGCAGGAAATCATCTAACCAATCAATGCCCTCAGCTGCCTGCAACTGGAGCAACCACACAAATTTTCAATCAAGGATACCGACCTCCAGTTCAAGGAACCCAACCTCGACCTATGATGCAGGCACCAACATCACAAGCATGTATGGCTTATGGAAATCAGCACAGGCCGCCCTATGCACCTCAAGCATATCAATTTCAACAAGCACAACGGGCGGCTCAAGCCCAAAATAATAACAAGAAGAGAAATAGGCAAGGTCAAGCATTTATAATGGGAGCTGAAGATGCAAATATCCTTGGAGAAGTAATTTTAGGTACTATTTTAATTTCTGCATATCCAGCATCAGTATTATTTGATTCCGGGGCTACCCATTCATTTATAGCATCTTCTTTTATATCACAACATGAAATAGAGTCCCAACCACTGCCTAAATCACTGAAAGTCCTCACCGGTAATGGAGTAGTAGAAGTCAGTCGGGTATGTAGTAGATGTCCCATAAAATTGGGTGAAGGAGCTTTTCGTACCCGGTTGCTCGTTTTTCCAACAAGCAACTATGATATAATATTGGGTATGGATTGGCTAACTGCAATATTAGCCAACATAGATTGCGGTCAGGGGAAAGTTTCCTTTCAACTTCCTGACGGAGAATTTTATGAATTTGTAAGAGACCAGAATGAATTCAATACAGAAGAACTAGAGAAATTTGAATTACCAGTACTGCTGCAAGGAGTGGCGGAGCAATCATTTCCAAGGGTAGTGGAAGAATTTAAGGACGTATTCCCAGAAGAATTGTCAGGGCTACCCCCAGATAGAGCTGTAGAATTTTCTATAGACTTAATACCTGGAGCTGCACCCATAGCCAAAAAGATATACCCAATGAACAAGGAGGAGCTGGCTGAGTTAAACAAACAAATAAAAGAATTATTATCCAAGGGATTTATTCAGCCTAGCGCTTCGCCATGGGGTGCACCAGTATTATTTGTGAAAAAGAAGGATGGTACCCTACGCCTAGTAATTGATTATAGGGTCTTGAATGAGGTTACCATCAAGAATAAATATCCCTTACCTAGGATCGACCAATTGTTCGATCAGTTAGGAGAGGCAAGGGTATTTTCAAAAATTGATTTGAGATCCGGATATCATCAAGTGAAGGTAAAGAAGGAAGATATTCCAAAGACTGCATTTAGAACTCGGTATGGGCATTACGAATTCTTAGTTATGCCATTCGGGTTGACAAATGTACCAGCTATATTTATGGACCTGATGAATCGAGTATTTTATCAATATCTGGATAAATTTGTGATTGTATTCATTGATGACATTCTTATATACTCCAAAAGTGAAAAGGAGCATGAAAAGCACTTGAGGATAGTGCTGCAAACTCTGCGGGAGGAACAATCATATGCCAAACTTAGTAAATGTGAATTTTGGCTGGACCAAATACCATTTCTAGGGCATATTGTCAGCAGAAAAGGCATCTCGGTAGACCCAAAGAAGATGGAAGCAGTTAAGTCTTGGCCGACACCTAAGTCCGTAGCAGAAATCAGAAGTTTCTTAGGATTGGCTGGTTATTACCGAAGATTCGTAGAGAATTTTTCCAGAATTGCAGAACCTTTAACCCGCCTCACTCGAAAGGAAGAAAAGTTTAATTGGACAGAAAAATGTCAAGCAGCATTTGACGAATTAAAGAAAAGATTAATTTCAGCCCCAATACTGGCATTACCATCTGGTTCGGGTGGATATGAGATATATAGTGATGCATCAGGAAAGGGTCTAGGATGTGTACTGATACAGCACGGAAGAGTCATAGCATATGCGTCCCGGCAATTAAAGACACATGAAAGAAATTATCCAACTCATGATCTCGAACTTGCAGCAGTGGTATTCGCACTCAAATTATGGAGACACTATTTATACGGAGAAAGAATCAAAATATACACAGACCACAAGAGCTTAAAGTATGTCTTCACACAAAAGGAAATCAATATGAGACAAAGAAGATAGTTGGAGTTATTGAAAGACTTTGATATGGAGTTAACATATCACCCAGGCAAGGCTAATAAGGTGGCTGATGCCTTAAGTAGAAGACCTGAAGCTTTCTTTTTGAATACACCCAAGGAAATCCTTGAAGATTTGAGGAAAATGGGAATTGAAGTAATATGCCCGATAACTGAAGGGATATGAAAAAACTTACAAGTGCAATCCTCCTTAATAGATAGAATTAAGGAAGCCCAACAAAGTGATTCAAAACTTCAGAAAATTTGGAAACAAACAGAAGTAGGGCTCCAGACCGGGATAAGAAAGCATCCGGACGGATCGCTAAGATTCGGAGATCGATTATGTGTGCCCAGTGGAGATTTAAGAGCAGAGGTCATGACAGAAGCCCATAACTCACAATATTCTATTCATCCGGGCAGCACTAAAATGTATAAAGAGTTAAAACAGACATTTTGGTGGCACATGATGAAAAGAGAAGTCGCCAGATTCGTATCCAGGTGTCTCGTCTGTCAACAAGTGAAAGCAGAGCATCAAAGGACAGCAGGACTTCTTCAGCCATTGTCCATACTCGAATGGAAGTGGGAGCATCTCATAATGGATTTTGTGACAGGACTGCCTAGGACCCAAAAGGGTAATAATGCTATTTGGGTCATTGTAGATAGACTTACGACGTCCGCTCGTTTTCTCCCCTTTCGAGTTGGACAGTCAACAGAGGTACTGGCAGAAATGTACATGAAACAGATTGTCAGTCAGCATGGAGTACCAGTGAGTATAGTATCGGATAGAGATACCCGATTTACTTCACACTTCTGGAAAAGCTTGCAAGAAAATCTTGGCACTCAATTAAAATTTAGCTCCGCCTACCACCCCCAAACAGACGGCCAGTCTGAAAGAACCATTCAGACACTAGAAGACATGCTGAGAGCTTGTACTTTAGATTTTGGGGGAGCATGGGATGATCATCTACATCTGGTGGAATTTTCATATAACAACAGTTATCACGATAGTATCAAAATGGCTCCTTTTGAAGCACTATATGGTAGAAAGTACAGATCGCCGGTATGTTGGACCGACGTAGGAGAAAGACAATTGTTAGGGCCAGAACTAGTGACACAAACTGTGGACATAGTCAAGACAATAAGAAGTCACTTGCAAGCAGCCCAGGATAGACAGAAGATGTGGGCTGATAAGCATCGAAGAATACTGGAGTTTCAGCCTGGAGATCACGTTTTTCTGAAGATTTCACCAACTAAGGGAACCATCAGATTCGGGACCAGAGAAAAACTGAGTCCGAGATACATCGGACCCTTCGACATATTGGAGAAAGTAGGGAATGTATCATATCGGCTTGCTTTACCTCCAACACTAGAGGGAGTTCACAATGTATTCCATGTTTCCCAATTACGAAGATATGTGTCGGATCCGAGCCATATACTCGACCATTCAGAAATCAGCGTTGGACCTACACTACGGATAGAACAGAAACCCGTTGGGATCTTGGATCGAAGAGATAAGGTACTCCGCAATCGGATCATTCCATTAGTACGAGTCGCATGGAGCAAGGATTCGCCTGGAGATTCAACTTGGGAGAAGGAAGAAGATATGCGAAAACAATATCCGTATCTATTTCCTAAGTCAGGTCAGTAATCATACCGCTACTCTAGTTAATTCAAATTCCGATGACGGAATTTTTCTAAGGGAAGTAGACTTGTCATACTCTTAGTTTTATTATTATTATTATTATTATTATTATTATTGTTATTATTATTATTATTATTATTATTATTATTATTATGGTATTTATTTCCATGACATGTCATGCCATAATGTCACGCCCCAGAACCAGAATACTGGAGAGTGGGGGCGGACACAGCCAGCTACGTATAATGAAATGGAATCCATCTCACTATACGGTCACGGCTGTCTAGAAATATGAGGGTTTATCTACAAGCCATCAGTCTCTTAAGGTCATATATTAACCTATTGTCTCAATCTCAACCAACTAATAATAGTCACAAGATATCAGATCACCAAATATACAATTGTAAGGCGTCCCAAACATTACATATCCAGATGATCATGAAGCTAGTCGTACAAAATGTAAGGACTAGCAAGAGTTAAGTCATACATGATCAATCTCGAGTTGCCAATCATGATTACAGCCCGTAGGCAGACAGTAAATAAAGTTGCAAACGAGCTAACACTTGCTCGGCGGCTAAACGCCTCAAAAGAATAATGTACAATTACAGTGGGAGAACAAAAGAAACCCACTCGTTGCCAGGATTCCCTCTAGTGGTCACCATCTGGCTGGAAAGCAGGTAGATCCTTTGCTACTGCTCCGGTATCTGGCCATACAAAACCAGCTGGGTCAGACCCCAGAAAGAGCAAGTGCCACAAAGGAGGCCACAAAATAAGAACTAAAACCAGCAAATTAGCACAATAATATAATTACATAATAAGAGACAATAATTTAGGAAAAGCATGATAGGTGAATATAAAAGACAATCTTGTACAGAATCGATAAAAGACAGAACATATGGAAAGCATGACAGGATGATATACGATGAGATAACCATGGGACTATTCAGATAACCAGGTTACAACCCGTAAACCAAACAAGGACCGAGGTTGTAACCCTTCGTCTGAACAGAACTTGGTTTCTCTCACCATTTATCGGCAGGGTAAATATAAGAAATCTGGTCATGCAATTATTCATGATGTAGAATTAAGATAAAGCACGAGTAAGCGTGTCATGCCAGAAATTGTACCGGATCAGGACAAGACAAGGCTGGACTAGACTCCATCCAATCAATCATGGCCAAGCAATAAATACGGCTTGCTACTTTAACTAACTAGGGTTATCACAGGCCTAGTTACTAGCAAGATGCAATGATAATTCCAAGTCCGGTTACCTGTTTGTTACTACCTGAGTGATCCCAGCAAGAAAAGGAAAAGATAGCAAGATATAGCAGACACACTGTAGTAAGATACATGTGTCCTAAGGTACCACACTCGACGGCGGGCTGGAAGTGCGCTCATCTCGACGGATAGCAACAAATCCCAAGTATATATATATATATAAGGCCGGGACCAAAGGGGCAACGGGTAACTGGAAAATTCTCCATGAACTATTTGATCAATCTAGTTATTAATCCTAGCCATATTCAGTATGAATCCCTGACCGTAGGAAACCAGGGATTCATGTCCTAGACATGATGTAAGACAAGACAGGTTCATTTGTACAAACACATTCACCCACGGTGTCCAGGCCATTTATTTTTGTCAAGTCGTGTTAGCCGTCGCAACAGCATTAAGTTATCAAATCATGCTACAAGTTACAAGTTACAAGTCAAGTCAAGTCAAGAGTGCGTCGTCACGGGCCACTATCAATTTATCAAGATAAATCATGTCAGGGTACTTGTCAGGAGTGCGCCACGACGGGCCACTATCATGTCAGGTTGGTCATGTCAGGAGTGCACCACTACGGGTCACTGTCGTGTTATGCTAGTTCCCTGTCATACCATGCCGTGTACAATAGTCATTCCAAACATATTAAGTAAAATCAAGTTCATGACAAAGGCGTAAGGATATAAAATGGGCATAAAATATCTAATAAAATATCAATATACAGGGCTGTAGAAAAGCCAAGCTTAAAGAAATAAGATCAAAACTCCAAGAGCCAATGGGTTAAGCAAGGGGTTCAGGGTGCAGCGTACGCACAAGACACGCACGCAGGAGAGCTGCATACGTGAGAAGTCACGCATGCAGGAGAGCTGCGTACGTGAAAAGTCACGCACGCCAGAGAGCTACATACGTGAAAAGTCACTTACGCAGGAGAGGAAAAAGTCACGCACGCAAGAGAGGAAAAGTCATACACGCAGGAGAGCTGCATACGTGAAAAGTCACGCAAGCAGGGGAGCTGCACACGTAAAAAGTCACGCAAGCAGGGGAGCTACACACGTGAAAAGTCATGCACGCAGGGGAGCTGCATACGTGAAAAGTCACGCAAGCAGGGGAGCTGCACACGTGAAAAGTCACGCATGCAGGGGAGCTGCATACGTGAAAAGTCACGCACGTAGGGGAGCTGCATACGTGAAAAGTCACGCACGCAGGAGAGGAGCGTACGTGCAAAAGCACGCAAGCCAGAGAGCTGCGTACGTGCAAAAGCATGCAAGCAGAGAGCTACGTACGCGTAAAAACACGCACGCAGGGTCTGGGTCTTCTTCTTCATGGCTGAGAAGAAGCTCCAATGGCTCCAAAACTTCAAGGCATCACAACTTGGCCATCCGAACTCCAAATCCAGATTTCCAAAGTTCCAACCAGGGTGGAATTGAACCCTCTTCCACAAGGAAACATCGAAACTCATAAAAATCCAACTTAAATAGATCAAAACCATGCAAAACCGAAAATAAAAAAAACTTAGATCTAGGACAATGGAGACTCCAAATCACAAAATACCAAGTTCTAATGTTGATCACCATGTCCTAATCTAGCAAATGGACAAATAAAAGAGGGTTCTCATGTGGTGGCAAGGTGCACTTGCCTATGGGTTGGGAGAGTTGTGGAGAGGAAGGAGAAGGGTGTTGTGTAGAGGAAGGAGAAGAAGAAATTAATGGAGGTTTATGAAGAGAGAGAAAAAGTTGGTGGAGTTTTAAAGAGGGTGGGATGTGGTGTGTTGAGGGTGGAGCATAGGCTAAGGTGTTCTAATACATTAAACCAAACCAAACCAAACCAACCCAAACCGATTAAAACCGAGCCATGTCAAAATCCAAAATACGAGAAATACCGAAATTTCACAAGTTGAGAAAAATTAAAAAAAATACATGCCAAAATCCAGATACGAGTATAAATACGAAATACGGGAAATACGGGAAATGAGGGTGATACATAATCCTAAATGGACCAAGTGTCCCTAACCCTAACCCTAACCATGGCCAAGTGTCCCTAACCTAAATCCAAAAACCTAGCCATGGCCAAGTGTCCCCCCCATGTGTCCCATAAAATTTATGGAGAGGGGGACACCTCACCTTTTTTCCCCTCTATATATATCCACCCACACACAACACACACTTACACACAAAAAAAAGAGAGAACAAACAAAAACACACACACACCCCCGACCCCAACCGCTGCCACCCGCCGCTGCCACCTGCCGCTCGCCACTGCCGCCTGCCGCCCGCCGCTGCCGCCTGCCGCCGGCCGCCCCCCCGGCCACCTCCACTTCACCTTCTCCATCTTCTTCCTCCACTTCCTCTTCTTCTTCCACTTCCAATTCCAAGCAACAAAAACCTAGGTAATTTCTTCTTCTTCCCCAAAAACCCTATATTTATTTCCTGATTTGAACTTAGGTTAACATTGCTAACAAGAATATTTGTTGTTGGGTTCAAACTAGGGTTTGTGGAGAAGTCTAGGTCATTTCCAACCCAAGGCAAGTCTTCCATCCCTCTTTTCCTCTTCTCTTCCTTTTGAATATTCTATTCTGATTTTTGGATTAATTCGAACATATATAGGTTAAATCCAAATCTGAAATCTCCTATTTTGATGTCAAATTTTTCGTTTCATAAGAACATAAATTGGAATAAGTTATAAGAATTCCTCTAAGTATGGTTTAACTTTAAATTCTGAAATTTGTTATTGTTTAACCATTTTGAGCTCTCAAATTTTTTTTTAAAATTTTGATTTCTAGTAAATTGCAAATTATGATAAACATAGATAAAGGAATTAAAACTTGTTATATCTAGACACTGAAATCATATATGTGATGCAACACGAATAAGTATACATGTACTTGGACACAAATAAAGGAACCAATTGTGGACATGAACTATCTGGACTTGAATTTTTCATGAACAAATAAACACATATGGACGTATGGAACTCTCCAATGGTAAGTCTGACATACACATAAGAACTGAATAGCTGGACCATACGCCGGAAAGGTAAAGAGTACAAGGACCCTGTATTTCTCTATTTTAGTACTCAATTTTGTGTGTTCATATTTAGAAATAAGTCTCGTTTCTACATTTTCCTACTTCATGCACAAGAATTAAAATGTTAATATTGAAGAGTTTTGGTTTGATTTGATTTCCTTTATACTATCTACATGATATATATATATATATATAAATATATATATATATAAATATATATATATATATATATATATATATATATGTATAAAGTCTTCACATATTAACTAGTATAGTTGGGTAAACATTAAAGTATTGCTCTATTTTGATAAACTGCAAAACAATTAGCAAGCCGCGACTCGACTAATTAAAGGAAAGGTAACCATTGCTTGTTCAGGTAAAAGTCTCAAGTTCCTTTTTGTTCTTTTATACTGCGTGGTCCGGTGTTGAGAGTTGCTCCACCGAAGGGGTCGACGAGCCCAATTATTTACTTGCGTGGTTCCGGTGTTGAGAGTTGCTCCACCGAAGGGGTCGGCGAGCCCAATTATTTACTTGCGTGGTTCCGGTATTGAGAGTTGCTCTACCGAAGGGGTCGGCGAGCCCAGGATTTACTTTTATTATATGTATGTTTCTTGTAATTTTTTGGGGCTCCTAAATACAAAGGAGACTCTGCCGAAATTTTTGAAAAATTTAGAAGATAGACAAATTTCTGACTTTCAGAAATTTTTAGGAAAATTCTTATCTAGAAAGCATTTGGGAGGGGAGAACAACTGAATATCCCTAGATATCCCGTAACATAAATAACAAAAGCTGATCAGTATTTCGAAAATCTCGTGAATCAGTACATCTAGTTTCAACTAGGGTGTACTAGCCCAAGGGAGGCTCGAAAATCTCGGAAATCAATGCATCTATTTGACAGCAACATCAATAGATGATTTTAGCCCAAGGGAGGCTCGGAATTCACAGCCTGATCCCGGTTAACGGGATTGTTCACGGAAAATATTTAGAGGATTATGCAGAGTATTGTTCTCAAAACTGCATTTCGATAAATTTTAGTCTTACTCCAGAAACAATGCTGCCTACTATAGGTGGACAGTTTTTCCTAATTGCTCAAGAAAAGCAATTCCTACTAAAAGCTCAAGGGAAGCTCGGAAATCTTATTATTCCTGGAGTAGGACGTTATTTACATTCAGGTTTTCTAAAACAGATATATATATATAGCAGTACAAATTGGCATATCCCTATTTCATTTTCTTTACTACATATTTTATATTTTGTTTAACTTTCACCGTTCTTGGCCGAGGACTTGCTTGTCGTTTTCTAAACGACCTAGTATTTGTTCACTATGTGAAGAAGAAGAAGACGCCTCCGCCGAAGTGTCGCCGCACTACAACGAGGAGTAAACAGTCTGGACTACCTACAGTTATGACCAGCAGTATCATAGTTATCTTGCAAATTTACTTTTGTAATAATCTGTAATAGTATTGTTGGAAAAGTTTCCTGTATAATAGCTACAATATGTATAATACTATGGAAACTCCTTGTATTTTCCATTCTTGCTGATAATTATGGGCGACAATCGTGATTTTGGCACGTAGCCTGGGGATGTGTTTATGACGTCACCATTCCACTCGGGAAGCGGGACGTAACAATTGCAGTTGAACTGGCTTGTTTAGTCCACTTATAAGACTGAATGACACTTCAAACTGGAACAACCTTCAGGACTGATGTCCAGTTGTTTTGAACTGGGTTTACATGGAAACCTTGTCACAGAATTCCTGTATAGCACTGGATTCCTTTAGACTGTTATTGACCACCTGTTCTCAGAAATTTGAGACACTTGAGAAGTCCAGTGTTAATCCTGGAATGAAGTCCAAGATTGAACCTGGAATAAAGTTCAAGATTAACCTAAGGTATAACTAGGATTGTATTCACTATTAGATATATTGGCTAATCTGAATTCATATAGATTAGGATTGGAGTTCCCAATATAATTGCTTGAGTTTACATAGGCATGGTCTTGACATTTGAGAAATCTCCACCATTGTTTAAAGTTTACCTTTTGAATACTTGTCTCATAGAAAAATCATGTATTTAGCATTATTTAAAGTTCTTGCTAGTCTAGAATATAGTGAGTAATATTGATACTCTATAGGAAACCATAGAAACTAAGGTTTATATTAGGAATTAATTGTGATTAGAATCTTTTGATAAACTAATTAGAATTAGCTGTTTATTAACCAACTTGTACACATCATTATTACATACAGGAGGATATCTAGCTCTTTTGCCTACTTGTACTTTCCTGGAGCAAGGCAAGTACATTCTATGGTCTTGTGCATTTCATTATATCCTGTGCTTTCTTGATTGACACATTGCAACACGTCATGTACTTTCTGGTGCTCATGTTCCTTGTTCTTATTACTTGTACATGGGGTGGGGAAATATACTATTTATGTGACCAAACCCAAGAAACAACTCAGGTATGTTTAGCTTAGACCCCGCATCGTGCACGCGGGTCCTAAGCCGTACCATTCATGTGCTTTCATGTGCTTACCCCTAGCCGGTCACATAATTAGTTATATTTCAAATATAGTATACACATGCAGGAGATATACCTTGTACTTATTTCCTGTGATTCATGAGATACCATGTTCTTTCATGTTCTTACATTTCATGTTCTTTCATGTTCTTACATATCATGTTCTTTCATGTACTTATACACCATGTTCTTTCTTATGCTTTACATACCATGTTCCCTTGTACTTTCATATCATGATGTCTTGTTCATTATCTAGAATTGTACTTTGCTCCGCTCCTGACTGGATAAGTTGCAGGTATACTTGTAGGATTTATCATTCTACCTTATGGGCCAGAGCCCGGGATCTTAGCTGAGCAGGATGGTCATGACTTAGCTTGAGGTTTCAGGTTTAGACTGTTATCTTTACTCTTAGACATTGTCTTTAGAATTCATGTACATTTCATTCTTGATGACTCGTACATTATGATATCTGGATTTGTGGATTATGGTGATCATTCTGGGATACGTTTTTAGATGCTGTGATTATATACATTATGATTATCTGGTTAGTTTTCCTAGATTTGGTACAACTTACTTTGTTGTGTCTAACGACAAAGGCTGGGCGTGTCCGACTCGTGTCCGATTATTCGGGAGCGGGTCGTAACAACGAGCCACGTGGGGCCTCGTGGTCATGTCCACGTGTAGCCCACGTGTTGGGCTACACACTCGTGTCAACACGAGGTGTCCAAGTGGTGTCTAGACACGACACGAAGGCCGTGTCCAAGTGAAAAACTGGGTCTGTGCTGTGCAGTCTGTGACCCGTGCGAGTGCGATTTCTCACTCGACACGACACGGGAAGTTGTGAGACTCGAGGGGGGGCCTGTCAAAGGTTGCCCCCACCTCTGTGCCAAGTGGCACGTATCCACGTGTCAAGAACAAGGAGAAAATGGGATCGGGTAGCAGGGGACAGTGCACTGTGTGTGCACAGCGTGTTCGTGTCCATTTTGGACACGGACACGACACAGTTTCGTGCTTAGTCAACTAGGGTTGTGACCTACAAGTCTAGGGCTACCCAAAAAGTAATTTGTTTTGGAAGAAAATAGTTTTGGTTTCTAAGTGGCAATTCATCAAACACTTAATTAAACACACAGATACGTGTCCGATACGGACACCAAACCCAATCCATATCCTACCAAACTTGGCCTACAGGTCCATGGTACCTAGATGCATGCAACCTTAAAGAGAAAACACAATATTAATAGGTTTTTAGGGCATGTTACCTATTGAGTGGAAAACCTCAATAATAGGCCTATTTGAATGAAAACCTCCTTCAACTCCCAATGTCCAAAGCTCCACAAATCCTTGCTAGCAAGCCATAACTGGTATCCTCTAGTGTAGGGGAGTCCAATGCAAGAAACTAGGCTCAATTTGGAGTCAAAATGATTAAATGGTGAGGGTGTGAAGTTGTAGGAAAAACTAGTTTTTAGGGTGTATGTAAAATGGCATGAATGATGGGGGGGGGGGGGGTGCATATATATGATGGGGGGTAGGGTTGGTCTGCCATGGGAAGGGTATGGGTAGATATTAGGGTTCCTTTCCACCTTGCAAACTTAGCCCTTAAGGTTTTGACTAAGGGGATAGATATTTCTAGGTTTTCTAAATATCTAAGAAAGTAATATCTTAGATATTTCCAACCTAAGTTATTTACACATAAGCTAACATCTAACATTAGTCTTCTAGGTTAGTTGCTAACCTCTAGATTAGTGCTAAACTAGGTTAGGAGGTAACATGACACTTAACAACTAATTAAATAATAATAAATTACATAAATCCAAATAAATTCTAATAAATTACCAAAATACCCTTTTGACTAAAAAGTGGTAATTTGATATCCTAATCACATGGTTAGGCTCATATGGTCATAGTTAGTCTCTAAGTCATATAATCTCTAGGGTTACATTAGGGTTACACTAGTAGTTAACCAAAGTCATAAGCCATGACTTAGAAAATAGTTTTAAACTATCTAAAAATCACCAAAATTCATAACCATGACTAAATCACCATTATTTAATAATAAAAAAATAATTTTTCAAAATATTTCAATTTCAGAAAACTGGGTGTTACACATGGGAACATCGTATCATGTCACTCTATAGAGAAGGATCTTCACATCATATCGAGACAGTAGGTTTTAATGTCTGAAGACGGGCAACAAGAAAACTGTTACTATTGTGGGCATCGGTGATGCGCACTTGACAACGGAGTTTGACGAGAAGTTTGTTATTGAGGGATGCGACATGTATCGAGTTTGTGCTACAACATGGGGGAGTTCTCAGGATTTTGCGATTGAGGACTGCAAGGAGGACTGCTATCGCTGTGGCAAAAGTAGCAGACATCATCAAGGCCATGCCACAGCAGACATAACTCCACCTCAGTCCTTCTCTCTTTCTTTTTCTTCTTTTTTAGGAAAGCCATTAGAGCTCGACGGGGACAGACTGGCACCAAAGGTCGCAAGCTTCGCGACCACCTTCACCATCTTCTTCTGAAGGCTCCATATCGCCGTCCGTGCCTCATGAGTCGCCTCAGCCGACCGCTGAGCCGCCTTCGTTACGCACCTCTGCGGCCTCCCTCCTCGCTTCTCTCTCAGCCCTACGAGCTGCCTTGACTGACTCCTCGCCTACTCAACACTCAGGATCTAGGCCTTCTGTCAACTGAAAAGCAATCCTTTTCTACTTCCTTGACAAGATTGTGAGGTCATCGTCACCTGTTAAGGATTCCGCATTCAGCATATCGGGAGCTAATCAAGCTCCCTTCCACCGATCTCTTATAGGGATGGTTAGAACCAATAGCATCATTATGATCCATACTATTTTTTTAAAAAGTGTAATTTAGAAAACTAATAAAATCATAATATCAAAATTGATTAATTTTATAGTAATAATTTTTTTTAATCTCAACTTGATTTTCTCCAAAACCAGATGTCAAATTGTTACAACCTAGTGGTGGTTAATAAAGTTGAAGCCTAACTTTTTTCCCTATCTCTTTGCAATTTTTCTTGCACTTCAGTTTCTAGAAAGTTGCTACTTCACTGAAATGCTTGTAAGTATTAGAAGATGGGAAAAAATTTATTGTGGTAAATTTGAATGAATTATATCCTATTTATAGAAATTTTTGGCTGCCAAATGACCACTAATACCCTTAAATGTTGTTATAGAGTTTTTTTTTGGTCATTTTCAGTAAAATAACCAAAATACATGTGATTAGTGATCAAATCGGATATAATTTGAAATATTTTGGTAAAAGTACAACCTTTATATTAACTATTAAATGCACGTGCTTTGTACGTATAATACGTATAATAAAAATAATATCCAATTACAGTCAAATATATCTTCTAACTTATGTGGTGTGAGAGGTATTCTTCTTGGTAAAATATTCCTAAAATATTAATGTTCGTGGATCCTGTGGGGATCGTAATATCCTGACCTGGATTGGACTTTGACCGGGGCGTTGACTAGTCAGGCCCGGGCCGAATTGATCTAGTCGGAGGGGCAAATTCCATTCAGTCTGGGTTTTGGTCGGGCCGGTCTGGTCCGGGCTATCGGATTAAAAAGTAAAATCCAACTCGAACCTGGATATATTGTGGGCCGGACCGAATCGTTCATTGACCAGCCCGGGTTTTCACCGTATCAGGCCGGATCACGGTCCGTCCGGCCCGGTTAACACGTTGATCTTTTGGTTGGTAGGCAGTCCACCTCCACAGCAACATGTCCCCCAACAGTCCAATGGCAACAAATTCCATCTCCGCACAAATCCCACCGTCTATCTCCCACGTGTCGCCCTCCCGTCCGCACCCAACGGAAGAGTCGTCACCATTTCAACGTTTCCAAAAAAAAAAAAAAAAAAAAAAAAAACCCCTCCCTAAGCCATACATCAGTAAAATATTCCCATTTGTCCTCTCCCCCCCCCCGGCAGCGAGCCGATCCCGCCGCTCGCTGGAGAAAATGAGCGGACCTCTGGAGGTCGGCGGTCGTCGCACGCAGAGATCCGGCGGCCACCAGCGCCAGTTCTCCTCCGACCACTTCCTCCTAGACGCCGCCGCCTCCACCAGCAGCGCCGGCACCGGCGGGAACAAGTGGCTCCATTCGGCGTCCTCGCACCAGGTGGCGGTCCCCGATCGTCTCAAGCTCGCTCGCTCGCTCGCTCGAGTTCTTGATTTGATTTTGGTTTTGATCTGGTAGGTGCCAGTGGAGTACTCGAGGATGCTGAGGAGCGCGCAGCGGGGGATGAGCGGGGAGTTCCTGGCGGTGTTGGACTCTCCGGCGACCCCGTCGAGGTCGTCGAGGTCGTCGAGCCAGCGGAGGAGCGGGGACGACGACGTCGCCCCGAGCGAGCTCAGCCCCGGGATCCTCGACCTCCACTCCTTCGACACCGAGCTCCTCCCCGAAGTAAATTTTCTATGCCGCCGGTTTCTTCATGGTTCATTTGTGAAATTCCCTTGTTGCACCGACACGGATACGACACGAGGATGACGTGGACGACGTGGACGCACTGATACATACATGACATGAATACGAAATGCCATTCATTGAGATTGGATTTAGGGTTTTGACTATTGGTATTTTTTGGCTTTAAGCTAAACGATTCAATGTGGTGTTACCGTGTTAAAATGGCATGAGAATGAGTAGAATCACTACTATTAATCTGAAAGAAAAGGTATTTTTTGATGCTGTTTTGATGTTTTTGTTGCAGATACCGGTTCCGGGATTGTATGATAGTGCTGAACACTTCGGCTTTGCTCGGGGAAGGAGCTTCGACGATTCGGAGCCAAGCTTTCATCCTACTAAGCAGATCGGGAAGACCTGTGCCGCACCCGATAACAATAATCTCTTGAAGGGTTTCTCTGCTGACAAGGAGAAGCCGGGCTCTGTTGCCAAGATTAAAGTTGTGGTATGTTCAGTACTATAAAATCCCACGGATCCTAAATTACTTGTGATATGTTCCAGCATTCAAACCCCTTAGCAATAGGTTCACTATTATAAGCTTTTTCCATATTAGAAAGCAGCTTGTAAATTGCCATTTTGTATAAATTGACTAACACAAATTTATCAAAGATACCGTTGTTAAAGATACCTACCTACAATGATCATGATGCAGGTGAGAAAAAGGCCTCTGAACAAGAAGGAACTTTCTAAGAAAGAGGAAGACATTATCACAATCAAACCATATTCCAGTCATCTAACAGTCCACGAGACCAAACTCAAGGTGAGTATTTTAGGTTGATTCTTTGCATAGAGCACCTGTATCATAACATAACTTTTCTTCTATGCATAGAGATATTGCAATGCCATCTAGATAGAATATCCCTAAACATTTTCCGAACATTTGAGGGATGAATTGTTGCTGTATCTTCCTTCCGTTTTTCTTTTCTTCATTATGTCTTTTATGATCTGAATATTAACGTAGGAGAATCCGATGTATGTTGCCGAAGTTGCCGGTTTGGGTCTTTGTACCAACCGGAATGCTAGTATTGTGTGACTGCATTTTATGAAGGGACAATTTTTTTAATTGATATCAGGTCAGGTTGAGGTCTAGATTGGATATCTTGGCTTGAAATGTTTTATATTCACTTTTTGATCTATGCTGTAATATAACTTTTTTTTCTTAGTGAGTATTGGCTTCGTGACAAAGTGACCAATTTGGTCCCGTGGTAAGGAATAACCGGTAATATCATTGCAGTCAGTACACCCAAAACCAGATCTGTAACCCAAGTTCGTTCTTGGAGTTTTTCAAATTCGGGATAGGCGGTTAATACTAATATCATAAGGGACTATTTGGATGGCCGAACTGGGAAGAAAGTGAGAAAATGCATATGCAAAATAAGAAAGTGTTTTGCATATGTGTTTGACTTTCAGGCTAGTTCTTGTCTGGAAATCCGATTAATCGATTATTAATATTTGGATAGATGATATTTTGTACAAAGAAGTGACCAAATTCATATTTTCGTGTTTGGATGTCTAAATATGAAGGTGAGAAACGTAAAAAGTGTATTATAATAAATAACAAAAACTAATTATCTATCTAAATAAATTGGTAATTATTTATTGATACTCATTATTTAACTTTTTTAAATCTAAGTATATCACCAAATATTTTATTATCTAATTACGATGTACTAAATAATTTTATAATTCAAGTATCTCACCAAATATTTTATTGTCTAATTATGATGTACTAAATAATTTTTTTTGTATTCAAGTATCTCACAGTATTTTATTATATAATTATGATGTACTAAATAATTTTAGTATTGTGAAAAGTGTATTATATTTTGGAGTATTTGTGGTGTGTCCGATACTTCTCCGGTATGCGTCCAATGACACGGCCCATATATTTTGAGTGTTTGTGCTTTATATTTAATTATTTAACAACAATATCCACATATGACTAATACATCCGAAATTAATAATAAGTTAAATAATCAAGGATTATTACTAATTATTTTACTTATTAGATATTAATACAAGAAAATTAAAAAATGTCAATGAAAAAAGAAATCATGTGTGTAGTAGGCTTTTCCATATTTGCATCTTATCCAGAGCAAATGTAACAATGCTTCTTAATTAAATCACGTTGAGAACATAGCACCAAATGTAAAAGTTCTTCAAAGCTCTCTTCTCAACATGATTCATTATTCCAAAGCTCTCTTCTTTTTCTTCTTTATTATTCCACCGGTAATTTTCATCCACAATATACTTTCTTAATGAAATTGCGGTGAAAGAAAACAGCTTGCTGAAATTAGGATAACATAACAAAAACAACAAACCATAGGGCGTTTTAGAGAAAATGCCCAATGGTTGGACGTTTTCCTCGCGACCAATTTGTGTTAAAATATTAAGCTTGATTAAAGCTTTTCTTTAAAATTTTTTTTTTTGCAGAAAACACCCAACCAAAGGGCGTATTATGTGAAGAAAATGCCAAATGGTAGGGTGTATTAGGCGCAGGAAACGCCCAACCAAATGACATTTTTTTGACAATTTTTTTTTTCAATTTTAATCCACACCATTAATTTAATGCGGAGAAAGCATGAAGTTGTGAAGAGTTATAAAAACAGAATTTAACGCCCATTGGATGTTTATATTGAAGCTGGAGCACTAGTTGGGGTGATTAATATCTAATTTTCACAATAAAAAATGCCCTATGGTAGGATGTTTTTAACACAAAAAATGCCCTACGGTAGGGCATTTTGGTTATTTTTAAAAAAAAATTTCATATTTTTTAAATTTTCCATATATATACATATTTATGTATATGTATTTATAGCATAAAAATATACGAGTCTTGTGGTCAGCTAGTGAAGCCAAGAGGTTGATGGTTCAAATCTTCATATACTCATTTTTTCCAAAAAAAACGTTGCATTTTTTGTGTTAAAAAAAGAGTACATAAAGATTTGAACTCTCAACCTCTTAGTTCTTATCACTTCAGTAGCTGACCACAAATCCCATAAATATATGAAAATAAAAAAATGTAAGGAAACATCCATATGTTTTCATTTATTGTTGAATGAGTGTTTTGGTTCTATTTTTGTTATTTGCCGAACTTTGTGTTGTATGCACAATTTCATTAAATTATAATGCTGTGTATAAATTTTTTCTTATTCCATCTCTCTTCTCAAAACCCATTCTTCAAAAATGTAATAGTTCTTGTGGTCGGCTAGTGAAGCCAAGAGGTTGATGGTTCAAATCTTCATATACTCATTTCTTCCAAAAAAAACGTTGCACTTTTTGTGTTAAAAAAAGAGTACATAAAGATTTGAACTCTCAACCTCTTAGTTCTTATCACTTCAGTAGCTGACCACAAATCCCATAAATATATGAAAATAAAAAAATGTAAGGAAACATCCATATGTTTTCATTTATTGTTGAATGAGTGTTTTGGTTCTATTTTTGTTATTTGCCGAACTTTGTGTTGTATGCACAATTTCATTAAATTATAATGCTGTGTATAAATTTTTTCTTATTCCATCTCTCTTCTCAAAACCCATTCTTCAAAAATGTAATAGTTCTTTAAAGTCACGGTACCTAATTTTTTCAATACCAGTTCCCAAGCTCCTCCCCTCTTCTTTTTCCTCCTCCACACTACTATCTCCTGCTCGACTACCACCGATAATGATGAATCTTGACGTCCTCAAAGAGTTCCTCGCTATCGATGTCGAGGAAGAGTATAGCCTCCCTAATCCCTCCGACCACCCCCTCCGCCCTGCACCGCTTTCGGCGACCTCGACACCCTCCTTGCATCCGCTCCCTTACCGACATCTACGCCATGACCCACCTTCTCCAAGAGTGCCTCGCTTTGACTTTGACTCCCTCCTCCCTTCTCTCCTCCCTCCTCCATCTCCTTCCTCGCCAATCGCTCCTCCCGCCGCGTACGCGACCTTGTTCAGTGTTGTTTTGCTCACGTCTGTAAATTTTTTTTTTTCAAATGTGGAGTGGGTGTGGAGATGCAAAAAAGTATAGGAGACATGAACTCAAATGCAATAAGTAGTTCATGTCCCCACTTCCGCGACGAACCAAACACAGGATGTGGGTAGAAGGGGTTGTAGTTCTTATCAGATGCCACTTCAAGGTTTTACTTCTGCTATCCAACCAACCCCTAAGTGCAGTAGTTATCATCTAACCAATTGGTTCGAACATCATATCACTTGTCTCCGTCTAAACAACGATCATGCTCGCCCTAAATTGAATGACTCTCTTAGTTACTCCGAGCCCCGACCCAGTCGCCACGTCCGCTTTTATCTGCCCAAGGAAAATCGATCTTACGAATCGAGCCAAACATCAATCACTAGTCAGTCTTGAAGAAGTAGGTAGAGCCGCTACAAAAGCACCATAATAGCAATATAGCATAGCTAGTTGAGAGACGTAATGCCAGAAGATAGAATATGTCACTTTGATTTTTGACCGTCAAAGCACATGTAGCACAACAAGAAAGAAAGCTTAGAAAGTCGAGCATTTTTTCGTGGTTGTCACGATCACTTCAAGCAGTGTAAACAACAAAATAAATAACAAAAGATGTGCTCCAAGTCCTCCAAGTCCTTGGGCTGTTGAACATAATCCAACCACACTTGAAAGGATGGTACGAAGTCCTCCAGGTTTTTATACTTTTGGAGAGTCAGTTAGCACTGCCTTGTTGATTACCATTGACCTCACCCCTTCATATATGCAGTCGTGTTTATTTGAAATTCACAACTAGTCACTAAAGAGATGATTTGGGTATAGCCCGGTCGGTTAAGAGGAGAGAGCTTCATCCTTTTCTATATATAGACAAAGACTTCTTCTTAATGTCTATATATATGTGTGTGTGCCTACGCGCGCGCACACACAAACAAATGCATGTGTTATTAGACACAAACACTGCATTATCGCACACACAAGATTTAACATCTTATTTTGAAGTTGACAGACAAAGGAGTGAAAAATTGTTGTAACTCATGATTATTTCCATATATTCTTCATCACTTCTTGCATTTTTCAGTAGCAGCGATGAACGTTCATTGTTAAGCACTTGTGTTACTTAACTTCTGGTTTCACTAATGCAATAATATGGGAAACTGTGTTAGCATATGGGACTCTTCAGGGTAAGTTTTGATGTCTTGTGTGTACTGTAGGTTGACCTAACAGAGTACGTTGAGAAACATGAATTCGTATTTGATGCTGTCTTGGATGAGGATGTCTCAAATGATGAAGTAAGTTTAAGATGAATCTCAAAATAGGCATTGCCTGACAAATAACACGTTCTTCACCAATGCTGTATTTATTTGGATGTTGTAGGTATATCGTGAAACTGTGGAGCCAATTGTCCCAGCTATTTTTCAGCGTACCAAGGCAACTTGTTTTGCATACGGGCAAACAGGCAAGCTTTTGCGTATTTTCAACTAAATTTTAAATTGCATTTACCAATGTAGTGCAATCTAAACGTACTCATGTTATTTGGCTACTTGTAACTAAATCCATGAGGAATCTCAATAAGAGTTTATGCAGTGTGTAATTCATGTAGTTGATTAGTCGGAATGTGGGTATGATCATCTTTCATTTTTTGTAATTCATGTGGGTATGCACCAAGTACAAGTTACCGAATGACAACACACTTTGATTGAATTCCTTCTTCTCCGACTTAGCATTTTTTCTAGAAAATTCTATCATGTTACTTTCTGCTCCTTTTCTCGTATATGATAAAAAACCTGCTTTTAATCAGTTTCTTGTGATTTTGATGGACTTTTTGCCTGTCATTATTGTGGTAATCTATACTGCAAACAGTGTGCAGTATGACCAGTGTAAGTGGATGATGTAGCGTATGTATGCTATTGCTGATTGTCTTATCAGATAATATGTATGCATGGAACAAACAGAAGAAGTGCAAAGGCAGCAAAACTTGCATTGAAGTAACTGCACATATCTTCAGTCAGTGATTCGTTAGTTGTAGGATTACTCTAGTTGTTTGTTTAGTTGTATCCAGGTAAAATAACATAAATGATGTAGCATTGAAAGGTAGATAAGAAATGGAAATGGGTGTAACTTTTAGGGAACTCGTTTTTGGTCAATTAAGGATAAGAAGACAAAATTGTCTATGGTGATTTTGACACGTGCAACACAAATCAATAGATCCAAAGATCGGGAGGAGCCATAGGATATTAATTAAAGAATCTGCTACGACTAGTTAGGCCTAAACAAGCTTCGATTTTTGTTATCATTAGAGAAAATGGTCCTTAATATACCATAATGAAAAATATTCAAATATATAGAAGATTGGATGGGATAATAGCTTTGTTGTTGTAAATCTTCGCTTAAACATTCGTAATGCATGCGCTGCCTGCATAGATATGACCAGACACATGCTAGTTTTATTCCCACTGGATTACTGACTGAGTGATCTTAGTATCTTTAGATCATAGCAAGCAAGCTAAAGGGATGCTGATCCTAGAGATGTTGCCGCACTATCCCTTTCTTACCGCAAATGAAACCCTAATTGCCCTATAAGCGCTATTAATCTACGTTTCTCACTCCTGTTTTTAAGCCTCCTTTCATATCTCACAAGTTGGCAAACATGGGACAAGGAAAAAGTCTAAGACTGCTCTAGCACCCTAGGAGTTTCTCCTTGTGTTTGAAGCTTTTGGTGATGGTAATGTGATTTTATTTATCTTTTTGGTTCTTTTCCTAAAACCTTGTCACGTCCAATTTGAATACAGAAAATAAGGGTATGACGCGGCCAACTACGTACAACGGTATACGTCAATATCCTGCAATACGATCACAATTGTACATAGACAATAGGATATATAATACAATATAAATCTCACTAAGGTCTCACAGAATATACTATGTCTCAATCAATCAAACAAGAAACAATAATATAGGATATATAAGATAAACCAATAAGACGTCTCCGACGCTCTATCAAAATGATCATGAAGCTAGCTATACAAAATGAAAATACAGCACAATGTCAAGTCATATATGATCACATCATTAGCTGCAGTCTAATATATACAAACATGTTGTCGCAATGTCTGGGGAACATGTTCCTGGAATACACGAGCTAAACGTATGTCTGACGGCTAAATGTCTCGAAAGAATCAAAATGATATGCGAGTGATGGAGAAAAAAATCCACTCAAACTCCTCGACGGTCATTCTTATGGTATGCACCATCGTGAGAGAGTGACAGTAGATTTTTGGGCTCTGCTATTGAATATGGCCAAACAAAACCAGAGGGGTCTGCCCCTAGTAGCAAATAAGTACCACAAGAAAACACGAGCGAATGCAAAAAACCCAATAAATAAAACAATACATATGAACCCATGACAGCCTAGATCCGCAGCCTATCGTCCGGACAGTAATCCACCCCTACACCAAATAAGAATAAGGGGTGAACTACTACATTACGACAGCGTACGTACCCATGTCCACTGACATGCAATATGATATACATGCAATGATTTAATAGTACGACAAATCAGTTCCTACAACTTGATATGTTAATATTTTGGTTATCATAGGTAAGATGCAATATAATCATTCGTCAATTGTGGGCTGCCTAAACAGGACTAGCCAGACCATAGGTCCATATGTATATAATTAGTAACAATCCGGTGAACAAAAGCACTGGATGTGCCCTTTTGTATGACAACTATAGCATCCAATTCCTCCTCCCTTTGCTATTCAAAAGTCCGGTGAACTCCGATGACTGAAGCTAGTGCTTTCTCTTTATGCATAGACTGTGTAGACTGTATAGTAGTCCAACCCTCCTCTTCCTCCTGGAAGTGCGCACTGTGAAGAAGCCTGATCGGGTTTGGTAATGCGTTTGGCCTCTTCCACTCTGGCAAGAACCGGTGATGCTATGGCTTGCTGAGAATACCGCCTCCCTCTCTGAGAGGATGAGCATCCTTGCTGCTTTCTCACCTAGCAAAAACTTACTGTGTGTGATCTCCTCGGAGAGGCTGTGCAACTTCACCTGGTCCCCCACTGGCTCACTTCTTTCTCTCCTTGCATCTTTAGCCATATGGTTTGATGTATTTTTGTTGTTGTGATTGAGTTCAGTTCCCCAGAACTTTTAGAAGTTCTAACTTTTTTCAGTATATATATTTTTTATAAGAAAATAAATCCAATCTGCTGAGAAATATAGAACTCGTCCTGGTAAATACGATGTAATTCTGAGGAGGACTGGAGAGACTAGATCAATAAGTCTGTATACTTGGTGGGTCCCTGTCTTGATACTTTAAGGTAACTGCATTTTTAAGATTACATGTTCCCATATGTACCACATCTGATATCTATCCACTTGAATTTTTTGTTTTGTTTTGAAGCCAAGTTAATTGCTTACATTGGATACTTGTGTCTCCATGTATAAAGGACTGTGAGTACATGTGGGCAAGGATGAATTCACTTTGTATTTTGGGGATTGGTCACAAAGTGGGCATGGATGAAAGTCATTATCTTTAGCACAAATTTATATAATACTTTGCACAGGTCTTGTAGGGTTGTTATCTTACACTTTAGATAATCTTTCTATTACTGCTTAGTTTTTCTCTGGTTCTGCTAAAATCACTCCTCTTTTGTCCTGAATGTCAATTTATTTAGAAACAAATTTGCCTTAGTTCACTTCTGTTGTATTATAGATAGTTTGATGCATTCATTCTGGTATTCACCTGTGAGGCACAACCAACCCCATATTTATAGTTGTAAATGTCAATTCTCTCACATTATGAGACTAGATTTTATATTATTATGTTGAATAATGCTGATATTAAATTATTAACCCTCAAACCTGTACCAACGCTCTAGAGTATTGGTGCAGTGACAGGGACTTTAACATGATATCATATCTTCCTGGTTCAAATCTCTTTCAGGCATTTATTTCAAGCAGATTAAGAAAAAAAATACTGTTGCGTGAATCCAGCTCTCGGTTCACAAAATTGGTCTTCAGATTGTGGGGCTGTGTTGAACAATATTAAAATTAACCCTCAACATTCACCAACACTCTAGAGTTTTGGTGTAGTGGCAGGGACTTTAACACTTACTATAGTTATTGACACTTAGTATAGATATTGAACCTGGTCCAACAAATATTTCTCTTCATTCAGTCTGCAGTCTGATACCATTGCGTGAATCCAGCTCTTGGTTCACAAAATCGGTCTTCTACCTGTGGGGCCGTGTTGAATAATGTTAATATTAACGCTCAACCCTCACCAACGCTCTAGAGTTTTGGTGTAGCGGCAGGGACTTCAACACTTATTATAGATATTGAACCTGAATGACTCCAACAAATATTTCTCTTCAGACTGCAGTCTGCTTTACTAAATTTTTTCACGTAATGTTCTTAAGCACTCTTGAATGTTGTTCTGCACGTAGGAGTCTGTCACACTAATGTTAGAACCAGAATGGTCTGTCATGATTTGTTTTTAAAATATATCTTAGAAGTGACAGTTCTCGAATAGTAATTGCTTAGTTTCTTAGCCATTACCATCTCTAGGTCTTCTTCCTGGTAACTTGCCTATTTTATCTGCCACTGATTAAGTTGTCCTACAGGAGAATTGCATCCAGTAGTTTATTGGTTTTCTTCCAATCCAGGGGTAAATGGCAAATTGTATGGTAAAAAATAGATAGTAGCTGATCTATTTCTCTTAACAACTTGGCAATCTGAACCGCATCTTTTTCACTTTTCCATTTCTTGATGATCTCAAAAGGTGTTAGCCACAACACGAGATATATACAATTAGTGACGGGACAATCAAATTATATATCTAGGTCTTCTTCCTGGTAACATGCCTATTTTATCTGCCACTGATTAAGTTGGTTATAGATCCTACAGGAGAATTGCATCCAGTAGTTATTGGTTTTCTTCCAATCCAGTGGTAAAATGGTAAATGGCAAATTGTATGTTAATAAATATATAGTAGCTGATCTATTTCTCTTAACAAGTTGGCAACCTGAACCGTATCTTTTCACTTTTCCATTTCTTGATGATCTCAAAAGGTGTTAGCCACAACACGAGATATATACAATTAGTGACAGGATAAACAAACAAACTATAGCTATGGTGAAGTGAAGCTAACTTTTATCTAGGCTTCATCTGAAGTCAACGTCCAAGACTTCTATAGGCTGTTTAATAACCATCTCGACCTTAGTGGTTAGAAAATATATGAACAACTTTAATCTATAACCTATAAAAGAGTGAGTTTAACATGAAGGAGAGTCGAGATATTTAGCAGTTTGTGCAAAGATTGTATAACACATGCATTCAAGTGGAAAAAAAAACTCTGTTGCAACCCAAGCTTGAATGTAAATTACATGATGCTATATAAATGGGCCTAACTTGCATAAGATTGTGCATAACTTGCATGTGCATCGTCTTATATTTGGAGGCAGTCTTCATTATATAGATTATTGTGGTCTGAAATTCCCATGAGGCATGCGCTTGAGGTGCCAGGTTCACCCTTATGCCTCGTCTATGAAGCGAGGCTCATTCACTGGGCACACCGGAGGAAGGCGCCTCACGCCTACTTTTGAGGCACACCTGAAATTCACAGGGTTCATTAAGCTAGTGGTTTTTTCTTTTCTTTTTATTCTTTTTATTTTTGTTTTCAGTCAGATATGTTTTAGACTTTATTGTTTAGTGTTTACATAATAGTTTTAACTTATCTTTCTAGTGTAATTAATGGGTCTTCTACCATGACTTTGATGTTATCATGTTAATCAAGAAAAGGTCATGGTTGAAAATATTGTCACTAAATCGATCCTAAGGATGGAAACATATCAAATGTATCAAGATGACTCTAGATGACCAAATGTTGTCACCAAATCGATCCACGCCTACCCTTACGTTTCATGCCTAGTCTCTAGATGACTCTTAGTGCCTCAAGTGTGCCTCATATGACTGTAAATGGACGGAACGGACTCGAACAATCTCATGTTCAAGCTCGGTCCAGATCAGACCCAAATATCGATGTTTTCAGGCTTGGTCCGTTAGGAATTAACTAGGTTCATTTTCGGCTCGTTAAGCTTGTTCGGACGGACCAAACTCGGACCGGACATGGATGGAAGAACATATCTCCATGATTTTGGCTAATTTAATGAGAAAGTATAGAAGACGAAGGGTTGGAATTCGGAAATCTGAATCGACAAAAGAAAATTGCGGTGGTGAGTGTTGGAATTTGGAAAGGGGGCTGAAATTGGAAAGAGAGCTGGAGATATGAAGAACTATTTGACTGCCAAAAGTAGGGCAGTGGAAGAGAAATGGAAAATAAATAATAAATTTGGCTTGGGTGGTGAGTAATGATTAATAAGTATGGGTCTTTAAATTTGGAACGAGAGTTGGCTAGTAGCCTGGGGTACCACGTACGAGTCTTTGAAGGCGTATGGGTAATTGAATTTTGAAAAGAGAGCTGGTATAGCCACCTGGAAGGAAAATATGGTAGTAAAATATTTTATTCTCACTAAGCAATTAATTTTATTCTTGAAGCAATGAAACCAGCAGCTGGAATTAGAGACATGCTATTGTATGCATGAATTCAGTGGGTGCTTTTAATGTTTAAAACAAAATAATTATCTAACAGAACAACAAACAACATGTTTTACCAATAGTAAGAAATAAAATAATTATTTTATTATTGGTGTTCACGGACATATTCGAGTCGGACATGTATATGATCGAGCTCGTTAAAGGATCGGACTAGTAATTTTGTTCAAGCTCGGTTCATATAGTGATTTGGACAGTCCATGATCGGCCTATTTGTCGAGTCGGACTCGGACAGACGACGGACCGTCCTGTTCACTTTACACCCGTAGTGCCTCACGCCTTCTGAAACATTGACATATTAGCTGTACGTATGTAATGAATTTGACAAACTTGTAATTCTATTTTCAGGCAGTGGAAAAACTTACACAATGCAGCCACTTCCCCTTAAAGCATCACATGACATCCTGAGACTAATGCACCATGCATATCGGAATCAGGGTTATCAATTGTTTGTCAGTTTCTTTGAGATATATGGTGGGAAACTTTTTGATCTTCTAAGTGATAGGAGGTTTGTGAATATCATAGGGTGACAATTTTGAACTTAGGCAAGTTTGCTTTTTTATGATGCTGAATGTTATTATTTTAGAAAGCTTTGCATGAGAGAGGATGGCAAACAGCAAGTCTGCATTGTGGGCTTGCAAGAGTTCAGAGTGTCAAATGTTGACACCATCAGAGAACTCATTGAAAGTGGTAATGCAAGTCGGACTACAGGAACGACTGGTGCAAATGAAGAGTCCTCACGGTCTCATGCCATACTTCAGCTTGTTATCAAGAGATCAGTAGATGGTACAGAAACAAAGCCTGCTAGAATTATTGGCAAGCTATCCTTCATAGACCTTGCTGGAAGTGAGCGAGGTGCAGATACTACAGATAATGATAAGCAGACAAGGTAATACTTTTTTTTGAGATATTTCTGGATGTGGAGTGAATCAGGACTGCCAGGTAACTTAACCATTGACTTCTAAATTCACATTGCAGAATAGAAGGGGCTGAGATCAATAAAAGTTTGCTTGCCCTGAAGGAATGCATTAGAGCTCTTGACAATGACCAGGTTCACATTCCATTTAGAGGGAGTAAACTGACAGAAGTTCTAAGGGATTCCTTCATTGGAAATTCACGGACGGTCATGATTTCATGCATATCTCCAAATGCTGGGTCATGTGAACACACACTGAATACATTGAGATACGCTGATAGGTGAATATTTTGACTATAATCTGCGTAATGATCACTTATCTATTTTCTAACAAAAATGTTTTTAACTTGTGCAGAGTGAAAAGCCTCTCAAAAGGGAACAACTCTAAGAAGGATCTTTCTTCAGCAAGACTAAGAGACTCAATTTCTGTACCATTGCCTTCAGGTTTATCCACTATACCATCCCCAGAAATTAACCACTTTGACATTGTGAATGGAAGAAACAAATTTGGGTGGTCTAAACATATCGAGAAAGAAACTTCCTCACCTTACAACATGCATCGGGTACCAAGTGGGAGAAATGAGGTTCATGTTGCTTTTTCTTTTGCTCCTACTTATTACAAGGAAGACAGCAGGGGTTTCACAACTCCTGAGGAGTATGATTATCCTGAAGAAGCTTATAAGCAAGAGGAACCGTCATGGAGAAAAGGACAACCTGAGGCATACTTTGCTCCAGGTTTTGAGGATAAGGCACGGAGAGCTGATTCTCAGAAGAAAGGGAAGGATGAGCCTGATATAGATGATACTGATAGCTTGCGATCAGATGATGATCTGGGTGCTCTTTTAAAGGTAGAAACTATTGCCTTCCAGTTCTGAAACTTCTAGTTTATTATTGATGACTTGCACTACTTCAGGAAGAGGAGGACTTGGTGACTGCTCACCAGAGACAAGTGGAGGAGACCATAAACATTGTTAGGGAGGTAAGTTGTGCTAAAATAATGTCAGATTCAATATATAACAATGTTAAGTGTCATTACTCACTTCTAACAATGCAAGGAACGAGATTTTGACCCACTTTCCAGTCCTTTGACTAATCTTGTTTGATCAATTCAGAGATCCTGCCAGCTTTCTTTATATTTGTTAAATATGATTTACTACTTGAAGTCTTAGTCCTTTCCTTATTTCATACATAAAATTCTCAACATTTACATGAATCGTTAAATACTATGCTAACTTTTAGAGATGTCTGATATTGCGAAAAATTGCAATTAGTATCAACTGCTTAGCAGTATTCTGCTGAACTTTTTACATTAACTTAGTAGCCTGCCCCCAAAGAGTTGGTGCAGTTGATTAAAACCCCTCCCTCTTCTACAAGAAGTCGAGTGTTCGAATCTTGCCAGCTGCTTTTGATCTTTGACTTACCTGGGGATTGTGAATTGGGGCCTTTGCATTCTCCCCCATGTAGTCAGTCAGTTGCGATCGAGCTCGCGTTTGGAAAAAAAAAACTTAGCGGCCTTAAATCTGCCTTGTGAAATATGTAGCCTTTGTTCTTTATTCTTTTTTTCTTAGGTTCTACTGTAGTTTGGGCATGTTCTTGTTACACATTAAAACCATTTATGTTTTTCAAGTGCACAACTTTTTCTTGAGCTACATAGTTGATATGCCAAGGAGATGTATAGGAAGTTACTAGTGTTGGATATGACTTGTTGTCTTCATACGGGGAGCTATGGGTGCCGTATGAGGAATCGAAGAAACTCGAGAAGAGTTGAAATTGGCCAGAAAACATGGAGTATTAACCTGACAACATACCGTCGACATAAAAGTGTTGAACGTCCAACAAGTTTTGGATAAATTTTGTGATCATTAGCCATACCAACGACATTCGGTCAGGACGAGACTACTTTAGTTTTGTGCACGATTCGGATCTAAAGTTGGCGTTTCAGCAGTCCAGATTTCTCCGAGGCTTATGTCAAGTTAGGAGGAGGGGGGGGATTTGTTGCCTCCATTAGCTTAGGTTTAGTTGGTTGGTTGCTTGAGGCTATCATTGATAAGCGGCTGACTTTTCTAGGGTTTACTAAAGAGGCCATTAACTTTTTACATTAACTTAGTAGCCTGGCCCCAAAGAGTTGGTGCAGTTGATTAAAACCCCTCCCTTTTCTACAAGAAGTCGAGTGTTCGAATCTTGCCAGCTGCTTTTGATCTTTGACTTACCTGGGGATTGTGAATTGGGGCCTTTGCATTCTCCCCCATGTAGTCAGTCAGTTGCGATCGAGCTCGCGTTTGGAAAAAAAAAACTTAGCGGCCTTAAATCTGCCTTGTGAAATATGTAGCCTTTGTTCTTTATTCTTTTTTTCTTAGTTTCTACTGTAGTTTGGGCATGTTCTTGTTACACATTAAAACCATTTATGTTTTTCAAGTGCACAACTTTTTCTTGAGCTACATAGTTGATATGCCAAGGAGATGTATAGGAAGTTACTAGTGTTGGATATGACTTGTTGTGTTCATACGGGGAGCTATGGGTGCCGTATGAGGAATCGGAGAAACTCGAGAAGAGTTGAAACTGGCCATAAAACATGGAGTATTAACTTGACAACATACCGTCGACATAAAAGTGTTGAACGTCCAACAAGTTTTGGATAAATTTTGTGATCATTAGCCATACCAACGACATTCGGTCAGGACGAGACTACTTTAGTTTTGTGCACGATTCGGATCTAAAGTTGGCGTTTCAGCAGTCCAGATTTCTCCGAGGCTTATGTCAAGTTAGGAGGAGGGGGGGATTTGTTGCCTCCATTAGCTTAGGTTTAGTTGGTTGGTTGCTTGAGGCTATCATTGATAAGCGGCTGACTTTTCTAGGGTTTACTAAAGAGGCCATTAACTTTTTACATTAACTTAGTAGCCTGGCCCCAAAGAGTTGGTGCAGTTGATTAAAACCCCTCCCTCTTCTACAAGAAGTCGAGTGTTCGAATCTTTCCAGCTGCTTTTGATCTTTGACTTACCTGGGGATTGTGAATTGGGGCCTTTGCATTCTCCCCCATGTAGTCAGTCAGTTGCGATCGAGCTCGCGTTTGGAAAAAAAAAACTTAGCGGCCTTAAATATGCCTTGTGAAATATGTAGCCTTTGTTCTTTATTCTTTTTTTCTTAGTTTCTACAGTAGTTTGGGCATGTTCTTGTTACACATTAAAACCATTTATGTTTTTCAAGTGCACAACTTTTTCTTGAGCTACATAGTTGATATGCCAAGGAGATGTATAGGAAGTTACTAGTGTTGGATATGACTTGTTGTGTTCATACGGGGAGCTATGGGTGCTGTATGAGGAATCGGAGAAACTCGAGAAGAGTTGAAACTGGCCAGAAAACATGGAGTATTAACCTGACAACATACCGTCGACATAAAAGTGTTGAACGTCCAACAAGTTTTGGATAAATTTTGTGATCATTAGGCATACCAACGACATTCGGCCAGGACGAGACTACTTTAGTTTTGTGCACGATTCGGATCTAAAGTTGGCGTTTCAGCAGTCCAGATTTCTCCGAGGCTTATGTCAAGTTAGGAGGAGGGGGGGATTTGTTGCCTCCATTAGCTTAGGTTTAGTTGGTTGGTTGCTTGAGGCTATCATTGATAAGCGGCTGACTTTTCTAGGGTTTACTAAAGAGGCCATTAAAATAGTCATTAAGGGAGAAGGATATGGTTGCTCTTTGCGTTATTTGTATGTATCTCTTTTGTAAGGTTCTCTTACTTGATTTAATAAAGATCCCTTTCTCCATAGAGTAGGTCCTCTTGATCAAACCATTAAATCTTTTGTTCTGTGTATTATTCGGTTTCGTACTTTGTTGTTTTTTTCGTTATTAATTGGCTATTGTTTGTGTTCTCGCTTTCACATCGTGTACAATAATTGGTATAAGAGCTAACAATTGGTATAAGAGCCAAGGGAATGTTGAGAATTTTCAATTTCTTGGATCTAGTCAACAGTAGGTGACGATATTGGTCTGCTCCTTATCTTCCTAGATCGGTATACTTGATATTGTTGGTTCATTAATGTCCGATTTTTTTTGGAATTTTGGAATTGCGAGTAACAAAGTGAATAAAAAGTTCAAGCTGAAGAATTCCATGGAAAATGAACTTCTCATTGTGGCATAGAAGGGTTAAATCTCTACTTGTTAAAGAAGGATTCTTTAAAGCTGTACCGGGGAAGGATAAAAGGCCTTCGAAAATGATGGAGGAATTGAGCTTTGTCTTGCGGATGAGGTCATGTACAAGCTATATCTCAAGAAGCAACTTTGCATTCTACGTATGAAGGAACGTACCCAGATTCTTAGTCATCTAAAAAAACTTCAGCAAGATACTTAGCGACCTTATGTGTCTCGAAGTAAAGTTAAAAGAGGACAAGACACTTTTACTTCTTTCATCACTTTCGGGGTCGTGACCATTTGATGACAACAATACTATATGGAAAAGACCCGAGAGATGAAAGTGGTGATTATTACTCTTCTTAATAATAGGGATTACAAAGAGGCCAAATCCTACCGATGAGTTATCGGGGTTGATCGCTAATGAACGGGAAAAATCGAAATGATGGAGGAAAGAGTAGCCGAGGAAGTCCGAATTATTCAGGCAAGAAAATGACACGTGTTTCTTTTGCAAACAGTAGGGACACATGAAACAATGCCTAAAGTATAAACAATGGCTAGAGAAGAAGGACAGAGATGCCAGTTCAAGTGGTCAGGGTCATGCCAGTGTTGCTCAGCAAGCCGATGAGCCAATTTGTGATGTACTTACCGTTCATAATGGGAATAAAAGTTCTCCGAGGTATGCATTCTTGATTTTGGTGTTTGTATTATATGTCCAAATAGGGAGTAGTTTTGCACATATAAGGAGTTTAATGATGGTATTGTTTTTTTGTTGAGAATCAATAAGGGACTTTTAGTTCCACATCGGAATATGTTATATGTAGAGGAGCTAGACTCCCTATAAGTAGTGAAGTAGTCCATCAATAAAATTATCAATCCATTATTTTCTACATGGTATCAGAGCAATAACTCTCTCTCTCTCCACAATTTTTTTTTTGGGCAAATTACGTTAACTATTCCTATGTTTTACACTTATTACAGAAACTACCCCTACTTTGAAACTAATTACGCGGATCACCCCTATAGTTTCTATTTTCTATAAAAATATAACACTAACTACCCCTATCTTTTATAAAATTTCTAAAGGAGAGGGGTGGTGAGTGTAATTAGTTTCAAATAGGGATAGTCTCTGTAATACTCATGAAACATAGGGGGGTTGGTGTATTTATTTCTTTTTTTTTAACCTCCCCCCTTCTCCCAGCCCCCCCCCCCACCCAGCCGCCCCCCCACCCCCTCCCAGGCCGCCCCCCCCCCCCCCCCCCAAGTCGTCCCCCCCACTCCCAGGCCGCCCCCCCGCCCCCCCTCCACCCCCAGGCCGCCCCCCCACCCCCTCCCAGGCCGCCCCCCCAAGCCGTCCTCCCAACCGCCAGCGGCCCTCCCCTCCACCCCCTGCCCCCCAGCAGTCCCCCCCACCCCCCCGACCACCAGCAGCACCCCGCCCCCCCTCCTCCCTCTCCCTCTCTTGACATGGAAACCCTAACCCTAGCCCTAGCAGCTCCATCCACACCCTAACCCTAACCCTAGCCGCCTCTTTTTTTACAAACAAAAAAAAAAACTGGCATATTTCGAATAGAGACGGCTGTCAAATGTTTTATTTGCACAATCTCTGTTCCTCGCTTACGCCGTTTGGAACTAACAAATGCTTTATTTGTTATTCCTTCTTCACATCGGGATCTATACAGAGACTGATCATGTCTTCTCTGGTGTCCTGACGTGTTCACTTTACATGCGCGCGCCGGTGCTGGCCAAGTTAGTAGCGCATTAGTAAAGTTTCTGGCGTTGAAGAAGACGACGTAGACGGCGAAGACGACGAAGACGACGACGTTAGGTCAGTTGCAGACTCCGACGACGACGAAGAAGACGGCGAATAGGGTTCACAGTTGAAGACGCCATGGATTCGATCAATGGCAAACTGACGGCCGAAGAGATGAAGGCCTTGGTTGATGATATCTTATCAAAGAGATTAACCGAGGCAACCCCACGTGTGATCCATACTGATGTGGATCCGTCACCTTACAAAATGGGGAAGCTGGAGACGAAGTTGGAAGGAACGTCCAACTACTTGAAGTGGTCGCGGCAGGCGATGCGGACGCTGAAGGGACGTGGCTTGGTTGGCTATGTCACTGGCCAAGCCAAGGCGCCAGCCGATCACTCCGCAAAGGAGTTTGTTGTTTGGGAGATTGTCAACAACGTAGTAGCTGGGTGGTTGACTGCCTCATTAACCGACCAGGTGTCGGGCAATGTCGAGGCAATGGAGGCTGCTGCGGATATATGACGGACTCTAAAAGATATGTACTCCGGCTCGGGCAACCCTATGCGGGTCTTTCAACTACAAGATGAACTCGATAGGGTGACCCAAGACGAACGTACCATCTCTGAGTACGCAGCCCTGTTGAAGAAGTACTGGTCTGATCTGGATCATTATGATCCTCTTGGGATGGAAGATGCACAAGTCGAACCGGCGTTCGCTAAGTACTTTCAGACGTTCCTGGCTTATATTTCGCGACAGCGTATGATGAAATTCCTGAAGGGACTACACCCTGTGTTTGAGCAGAGACGGAATATCCTCCTATCCCAACCCACGCTTCCGACCTTGGAAGAAGCTATAGCCGTCATGACACAGGAAGAAGCTCGACTGAAGTTGATGCCCAACAAGGGCTCCTACCAGGGGGAGCGAGCCGAGGTTGAAAAGTCTGCCCTTGCTGCCTTCAATCAACATCCATCTGTTGGTGGTGTTTGCCACAATTGTGGTGACTCCGGACATTACATCCGATTTTGTCCAAAACCCTTGCGAAATCAGTCTACTGATCGAGGACGGGGTCGTGGAGGCCGACGTGGTAGTAGAGGAGGATATGCTGGTAGACGGGGAGGACACAAAGCGAATCTGGTGGAGGAAGGGGGAGAGAATCAACTGGCTGAAATAACCCCGCTTGAGCGGGAGTTCCTTGACAAGTTGCGAGGCACAAAGCTGGGTGCATGCGACAGTCCTGGGGCGTCTTCTACCTCGGGGGATCTCAGGAGTTGCTTTGCCCAAACCACCACCGGTAATCCTGCCCGTGCTCTTGCATCAGTCCATCAGCCAGGATGGATAATGGACTCTGGGGCATCTCGCCATGTCACGGGATCCCGTGGTGCGTTTCAGGACTATACTCACCTGCCATTGCCGGAGAGTATTCAGACCGCTGATGGTACATCCAGCCCTGTAGTGGGTAAAGGCACTGTCGCATGCACCCCTTCCATCACTCTAACCAATGTCTTACATGCTCCATCTTTTCCTGTCAATCTTCTATCCATTAGTGCCATTATACTTGATCTTAACTGTACTGTTTCCTTTGACATTCCTACGGTAACTTTTCAGGAGAAGGGGACAGGACGACGACTTGGGACTGGCACATGGCATAAGGGGCTGTGGTATTTAGACAGGACTGGACTGGACAACGCATTGGCATCCTTGGTCGCAGCCGCACCACCAGAAGCTTCCTGTCGCAGTGTTGAAGCCGACTTGCTACTCCACCACCAGCGTGTCGGTCATTCCTCTTTTCAAGTTATTAGTCGAATGTATCCGTCCTTATATCAAAGGGCTGATAAAGAGAAGTTATTTTGTGATGCTTGTGAGTTGGGAAAACATACCAGAAGCTCGTACGTGAGCTCGAGGAATAGGAGTTCAGCTGCTTTTGACATGATACATTCGGACGTATGGGGCCCTTGTCCTACAACCGGAATTAACGGCTTTCGATGGTTCGTCACCTTTATTGACTGTTATACCCGCGTGACATGGGTCTACCTTATGAAGAATAAAAGTGACGTCCTTGAGGCCTTTCGGGACTTTCATCGACGGGTGGAAACACAATATGGCGCTAAAATTAAGTGTTTCCGGTCTGACAATGGGACGGAGTATACTAATAAGCGGGTTGCTGAGTATTTTTTCACTCATGGAATACTACATCAAACTTCATGTGCTTATACTCCGGCACAAAATGGTGTGGCTGAACGAAAGAACAGACACCTGCTAGAAGTCGCACGGACGATGATGCTGGCTATGAATGTCCCGAAACACTTATGGGGGCAGGCTATATTGACGGCCTCTTATCTCATCAACAGAATGCCATCTCAAGTATTGGACTGGAAGACACCGTTGGAGATGCTTGCTGGGGCAACTACATACACTGTTCCACCGAAAGTTTTTGGATGTGTGTGCTTTGTCCAAGATAATAGGCCAGGCGTTGGCAAACTGGATCCTAGGGCAGTTAAATGTGTCTTTGTCGGTTACACGGCGACTCAGAAGGGATATGCCTGTTGGAGTCCAGTCGAGCGGAAGTTGTTTGTCAGCATGGACGTTACATTCAGAGAACTCGAACCATACTATAGTTCGGATGAAGGTTCAGTATTTGGTGACACACCAAACACAGATGGTGTTCGATGTGAGGGGGAGATAATAAGCCCAAATGTGGTCGTCGGATCGGTTCCGTGTCCGGTTGTAGAAAACTGGACGAAAGGGGGAGAGCACAGTGACTCAGATACAGAGAATGAAGAAGATACATATGTTACGCAGGGGGAGCAGCAGACAAGGAAAAAGGAGCTCCAAGTCTACAGAAGGAGACAACAGAAGTCCAGTACTGTGCCTATGCCGTGCCCTGTGCCTACTGTACCAAGTCCCTCGTCTACTCCTGCTCCAACTCCTGAAGATGTTGCCCCCGCGCTGAATCACTCGGATTCTGATGCGGATCTCTCCGACTCGGATGGTATGATCTCTCCACCACCTATTGCTCCCTTAAGGAGATCTTCTCGCATCAATGCGGGTAAGGCTCCTGCTCGTTTTGATGATTACGAACATGACATTGCCAACTTCTTGTCTTATTCTAACATTTCTTCGAATTATCGAGCCTTCATTGCATCGTTAGACTCTACTTCGTTGCCCAAGTGTTGGCAGGAAGCAAAGAAAGATCCAAGGTGGAAAGCTGCAATGATGGAAGAACTTGGGACACTGGAGAAAAATAAGACATGAGAGCTGGTTCCATTACCCAAAGGGAAGAAAGCTGTGGGATGCAAATGGGTGTACACAGTGAAAGAGACGCCAGAAGAAAAAGTAGAGCGATACAAGGCGAGGTTGGTTGCAAAAGGATTCACACAGTCATATGGAATAGACTATGATGAGACGTTTGTCCCAGTAGCAAAAATGAGCACCGTGAGAACTCTGGTCTCCATTGCAGCGAACTATGGGTGGAAGCTGTACCAGCTGGATGTGAAGAATGCCTTTCTTCATGGGGACCTGCAAGAAGAAGTATACATGGAGCTCCCGCCAGGGTGCTACGCGACGGAATCAAACGGAGGAACGTCGCAAGGAAAGGTGCGTAAACTGAAGAAGTCGCTATACGGGCTCAAGCAATCTCCTCGAGCCTGGTTTGACAGATTCAGAAAGGCTGTTACAGGCATGGGATACCGTCAAACAAATGCAGATCATACGGTCTTCCTCCAGCATGCAAGAGGCCACATCACTATACTTGATGTATATTTGGATGATATAGTGATCACAGGTGATGATGAAGTCGAGATCACTAAGCCGAAGTCAAAACTCGCGAAGGAGTTTGAAGTGAAGGATTTAGGAGCGATGAGGTACTTTCTAGATATCGAGGTGTGTGAAGGCGAACAAGGAATTGTTCTCTCACAGAGAAAAAACACACTAGATCTGCTGAAGGAGACATGGATGCTGGGATGCAAAGCAGCAGTCACTCCAATTGACCAGAAGTGCAAGTTGGGAGCATAAGCAGGAGAGCCAGTTGATCGTGAAAGATATCAACGACTTGTAGGGAGATTGATTTATCTGGGGCACACTCGCCCTGATATCTCATTTGCGGTAAGTGTAGTGAGTCGCTACATGCATGATCCAAGAAAGGGTCATATGGAAGCAGTATTTCAGATCTTGAGATATCTGAAAGGAACGCCGGAAAAGGGGCTATGGTTCAAGAAGAATGGACGCATAGAAGTTGAGGGATACTGTGATGCAGACTGGGCGAGCTGCATAGACGACAGAAGGTCTACCACGGGATACTGTGTTTTTGTAGGAGGAAATCTGGTCTCATGGAGAAGCAAGAAACAGTCAGTGGTAGCACGGTCGACAGCTGAAGCAGAATACAGAGCAATGGCTCTGGGAGTGTCAGAGTTGCTGTGGGTGAAAGCATTGCTGACAGAGTTGCAGCTGGATAAGGGAGCACCATTGCGTCTTCTGAGCGATAGTAAAGCTGCAATAAGTATAGCTAACAATCCAGTTCAGCACGACAGAACGAAGCACATCGAGATTGATCGATTCTTCATCAAGGAGAAGCTGGAACAAGGGATACTGAAGATTGACCATGTCCGCTCAGAAGAACAAGTTGCAGACTGTCTGACTAAGGGTCTTAGTTCATTAAGTCTGTCAAAGCTATGTAACAAGATGGGGATGATCAATATCTATCGTCCATCTTGAGGGGGAGTGTTGAGAATCAATAAGGGACTTTTAGTCCCACATCGGAATATGTTATATGTAGAGGAGCTAGACTCCCTATAAGTAGTGAAGTAGTCCATCAATAAAATTATCAATCCATTATTTTCTACATTTTTTATACGGAACAATGCATCATGCAAGACCATCAGCGTAGGAAATATCAAGTTGAAGATGTTCGATGGAGTGTTGCAGACACTTGTGAACGTGGGACACGTTTCCGATTTGAAGAAGAACCTCATTTCTCTAGGCGCATTGGGTGCAACATGATGCATATTCGTTGGCCAAGCCATTTCATTGAAAATTGTAAATGATAACCTGATGGTCATGAAGGGACAACGGATGTTGTTGAACTTTATTAGTTGGACGATAGTACGATCACTGGTTGTGCAGCCGTCGGTGCAGAGCAAGAGATGGAGGATCCCGCGAGGACGAGGAGGTACGAGCATACTCTCTCTGTTTGATTTTCTCTGGCTGGCTCTCCAGTCCTCTCTGATTTGTTTTGATTTTTGGGGAACTTGAAAGTTCTTTGTAATGTGTTTGACTCTCAAAGTCTCAACCTAATGACTTTAGTTAGACTACTTCTCTTGTTCCCCCCATGTGACTGAATGACAGTCATTTTAGAATGAGACTAAGTCATTTTAGAATAGATTAATGATCTCCATGTGGCTGAATGTTAGACTAAGTCATTTTAGAATTAGATTAATTTAGAATAGACTATTCTCACAATGCCTCTTAAGATATAATAACATGAAGAAAAGTGGCCAATCTATTGAGGTAATTTCGTGGCTAAAATTGCAAACTGATCAGCTTCATAATTTTGTGGCTACAAGTTCGAGCGTCTAGACGTCAGCGACCTTTCTCCGCTGCACAACCATCTACAGCCATTTAGAACATTAAAAAAAGAGACCAAAAGTCGGAGCTAAGGTTTAAGGGAGCACGAAATATCACAACTATATCTTAAGGTGGCCAAAGAAACATCTTGCCGAGGTGGAAATTGTTGGATATGGCTCGTGTTCTTACGGGAGTTGCGAGCGCCGTCCGAGGAATATGAGAAGTTCAAGAGGAGTCAAAACTGACTAGAAAACATGGAGTACCAGCGTAATGATATAACAATGAAGTTCTGGACAAATTCTATGATTATTAAGCCGACGGAATACCGTCCGATCGAGACTACTTCAGTTTTGTGCACGGTTCAGATTTAAAGCTGACGTTTCGGCTGTCCAGATCGTTCCATTATGTTAGGGTATTTACTGCTTCCATCAACCTAGGTTTAGGTGGTTGGTTGCTTGAGGATATTATTGTTAAGAGCCAGGTTTTTCTAAGGTTTACTTAAGAGGTTATTAAATGAGTCATTAAGAGAGGGTATTTGCTTGTAACTCTTTGGTAAGGTTATTTACTTGATTCACTAACGCTGTATTTGGGAACCTAGCAGGGGAGGGAGAGGAAAATTTGAGGGAAAGGAAAATGGAGGAGAGTAAAATGAAGGTAAAATTAATTTTTCCTTCACTTGTTTGGATAAACAAAAAGTAGGGGAAGGAAAATTTTAAAAATAATATTTTATTTATTATGGAGAAAGATATAATTACCATTTAGACCTTGATTTTTTCAAATCATAATTAATAACTACTTTATTGGAGGGTAGTTGGGTAATTTATTTCATAATTCTCTCATCTCTCTCCATTTCCTCCCACTTTTGGGAGGAAAATTTTTGAGTGGGACCCACTTGAATTTTCCTCCCACATTCCTCCCCCTCAATTCTGCTCCCTCTTCCCAAACACCACTACTTTTAATTTTCCTCCCATTTTTCCCTCAAAATTTTCCTTCCCCTCGTTTTCCTCTCTTCCCAAACAATACCTAAAGATCTCTTGCACTGCGGAGTAGGTTCTCTTGGCCGAATCACGTAAAAATCTTCTGCTGCTCTGTGTTATTGTTCGATTTCGTTTTTTTTTTTATTTCTTATAATTATTCAGTTATTGTTTGTGCGTGATCCCTTCGGCATTGTGCACAACACTGAGTTCAAGTCTCCACTGTCGAATCCTGAGCATGCCAAACTGACATTTTGTTTACTTTTTTAATTGTCAGGAAATGAAGCTGTTAGATGAAGCAGTTGAACCTGGAAACCGGCTAGATAATTATATTTCTAGACTGAACACCATCCTCTCACAAAAGGCGTCTGGTATTGTGAATTTGCAGATCCAACTGGATCATTTCAGGCGCCGTCTGAACGAGCACAACGTTCTAGTTTCTTCTGTGGCTCCGTAGAATTTACGTGGTGTCAGCAACTGGAGCTACCGGCGCCGTGTCGATGCTGGCCATCAACCAACTCTGTCTGCACTACCGACCGGCGACCACCACCACCGCATCCATTGAATCTCGATTTGCCGGTGGCTGGCAAGTTCTCACTGGGCAAATCGGTTCTTTGGTATTTTAATGCTGCTTTTGATTTGTTGAAATGGCGTTGTCCCCAGTCATTAAATGTGTTTGATGTTGTAAGTTTCTTGGAAAAATAGTAACGTTTGGACTGCCAAATTTCTGCTATACTATGGAAGTTGGCATTTTAATGCTGCTTTTGATTTGTTGAAATGGCGTTGTCCCCAGTCATTAAATGTGTTTGATGTTGTAAGTTTCTTGGAAAAATAGTAACCTTTGGACTGCCAAATTTCTGCTATACTATGGAAGTTGGCATTGTTGAAATGGCGTTGTCCCCGGTCATTAAATTTACTTGAATATTTTCATTAGAGCATCTCCAATCCTATTGTCTTGTTAAGTGTTGTGAGTCTTAGGTGGCTCCTATGTGGCATGAGCCACAAGACAATGTCTTGTTTATGTGGCAAAATTATATCTCAAAAGACAATGAGATAGAAAAACTCTATCCAATGCAAAAGTATTGAGAAGACAATAAAAAGTAAATTTTCCAACTTCCAAGACAACTTTTAAGATAACTACTCGTCTTCTTTCTTTTTTCTAATATTTTTTATTCATAATTGATGACATGGAAGAGAAGACATTGTCAAGTGCATTGTCTAGAACAAGACAATCAACTTCACAATGTCTTCTTTAATTTTTGCCACATAAGCTTCACAATTGACTTGACAATTGCATTGGAGAAGAACTTTTGAATAAAATTTTGTCATTCCTATGTGGCATTAACTTTTTTCCAAAGTCACAATAGGGTTGGAGATGCTCTTAGTCCTCCTTTTCTTCTACTCGACCTGCCAAGCTGCTGCTGCTGCTGCTTTGTTTCCTTTATTTGAACTGTTAAAAATTATATGTGTCACGCCCCGCTCCCGTAGGAGCGATCGTCCTCGCTAAGGCGTGATGCCGCACGGGCCTAGGTTGCGTCCGTGCAAGGCCAAGTCCAGAAACGGCCGATTTGAGCTAGGCCACAGAGTCGCACAGAGTGTCCCCATTTGCAGCGGAAAGTAAATGAACACAAGTTGAAGCGAATTCAAACTCTTTATTGATTTTCAAGAAGTTTACAAGCGGCGCTAGGCCGATATTACAAATCGCTCAAGCTCTCTCTCTCTCTGAAACATAAAAAGGGCGTGCCAAGTGGCTTACAAGATGGAATGATTCATGGCGATGTTCCGATACATTATGTCCTGTATAGAGTGCTTCAGCTTCTTGCAACGTCCCAAGGCCCCGGAGTTGGCTCCGCGCCTTAATACGTTCGATGGAAGCTCCGCACCAGCCGGCGTCTCCTGCATCCTGCAAGCAGACTGTGGGGTTATCAGTACATTGTTATGCACTGGTGGGGAGGCTTGCTCGTCCACAATGCTATCATTACCAAACACGTTCCATTTACTTTTGTGCATCTCTATCATTCATTGTCTTTCTAGTCTTGCCTTAGGATCAGTTTTATGGCATATTTTGTAACCTATCCCGTGTTGCCAAATTCAAGTGTCTGCATGGAAATGCATGCACGACTTACCCATACTTACCGTCCGGCCTTTCCTGTCCAAAGTAAACCAAGTTAGACAACAGTTCATATATTTCAACTAGACATGATTCATGTAAGCATTCAGTGTCAAGGACGTGTTCCTGCCTCAGATTCTAGGGCGTCGTGGGCATGTTCTAGCACGTCGTAGGCACGTTTCAGAGTGTTACATTTCAAGCATGTTCAGATTGTTACGTTTCGAGCATGTTCAGGATATTACATTCAAGCATGTTCAGGAGTGTTACATATTGAGCATGTTTTCAGGAGGCACTTCATTTTACTTAGACTACTTTGATTTCAATGCAAGAACTTGCACGTGGATTGCCACCAGCATAGTCCACTAAATCTACATGCATGGGTCGCTGGCTTTACAAGCCATTTTGGACATATCACTTGGGCATTCTCACCTATCGAAGCGTGATGGCTGGTACACCTTGATAGTCTCTTGAAATGCCTGGCCTTACGTCTCTTTGAGCGGCCGAGCCCCCACTCAAAGCAGCACGTAAGCCCCATGTCTGATTCCGCCTAGGCCGGCCACGGTATTCCCCCCCATCGTCCGTGCCGCAGAATCCTTCCTCATGACGGCCACGGTATTCCTCCCCATCGCCCGTGCCGTTTGTCCACGACCATTTCGTATTTTACTTGTCATTTAACATAGCGGCTATCTTGAGCCATAATGCGTTATCGACCAGGTTGGCGTCCGTACAGCGCGGGTAGCGAGCCCCGTTGCACGTGCCCGTCATACCTGTCGCTAACGTCTTTCATGTCTTATCTTGTATTCACTCTTTCATTTCTTTCTTTCACTTGTTCGTTCATTCATTCATGTTTCACGTATTCATTCATTCATTCGTTGATTCATTCATTCATTCATTCATTCATACATTATGCAACTCCCCGTGCGGGAGTCGCCTTGGCGACCCATCGGTCCCGAAGTCTTTCAATGTTGCTATATTCTACTCGGAACGACTATGTCGATAGTCTTCCGTTTTATTGTTGTAACCCATTTATTGTTTCATTGTTGAACGCGTAAGGGACTTGCACGTAAGCTTGTGCCTTAGCACGAGCGTAGAACGCGGTGCGAGAGTTTCTATATTTGCCGAGTTCTTTTTCATGTTCTAAACAAACATGCAAGATGGGATTATTCCCTTAGCTAGGTGCGTTGAGTCATTTATTAGCATGCACGGTATTATCGCCTAGCGATTCTAGCAAGTGTGCCGCATTATTATGTGTCTAGGCTAAGCAAAGACAGGTTCATCGGAGCCACCCACCTTAGCGATGTTCGCATCGGCCGAGCGATACTCCGAGTGCGCCTTTGAAACTCTAAGTCTGGATTCATCTTGACGGGCCAATGTAAGCCTTTCATCGTTTCTTCATCAGGTCGATGCCAACTCTTCGGGTCGACGGCTCGTTCGAGTCGTTGCACTTGCCGTTTGAATCGGCGTTCCGCTAGGGCGGAGCGGGTCGTTACATAATACACCACTCAAAATAAGTCTCGTCCTCGAGACTTTCTTGAGTGCAGGTCATCCTACCATTCCTTAACTCGTGTCGTCGTGTTTCTTAGACAATTTCATCGAACGGCTCAATCGTTCGATGGCATCGAACCATACTTGATATCTTTCTAAGTTCCGTGTCGCACGCGTTTGGTCGAGTTTATTGAATAGCCTTTCATTCATTTTAGAGTTGATGGTACTTTATTCAATTCAAGTGTTTCTTCGTCTTGGTTACTACTTTTTCGTGTCACGGGACTGAAATGGTCGCACGAGGCACGTTGTAATTCGTCAAATGCGCGGGTCATGGGCTGAGGCAAACTTACTTACTTTCGTTTATCTCGGTCATCGAGATGATCTGGTTCGCTTCTCAAGCGTTCTTGTCCACGAAATCAGTATGATTTCTTCTTAGCGGGGTCGACCAAGTCTAAGTAATTTTCATCCGATTCAAGACTAAGTATTGCACTATCGTCGAGCATATCTTCCTATCAATGGTTCAATTCGTTATACCAACTTTTACTTTCACGATATCGATTCCATATCATTCGCTTGTTTAGGGCCAATCTTGGTGTCGTTCACGCACACTCCGCTCACACGTTTCTTCGATTCCGAGCCACGCTCGTACTAGTATCATTCCTTTCTTTTAACATGATCTCATGTTCTCGACACTTTCTATTCCTCAAGTCTTGTTTGGAATTCAACGTGTCACTTGGTTGGATCGTGCACGGATTCCAGGCGTCCCCAAAATACATGCATTCACCAAACCGCGTGATAGAGAATTCATCATTCTCACTCGAGTCGCATCGTGCACATACTCCGGCGTCCCTGAAATATATGCATGTCAGCCGAGTCTCGTGAGTAGGGTATCCTATTCTTGCATCATTCAATCCATTCATGTCAATCCTCAAGATCAATCTTTTGATTGCAAACACATGAAACAGGGCGTCTCGCCTAACCGCTAGGCCATTTCTCAAGGCTAAGTCAATGTCAGGATTGGAATCATAGTTCCCCAACAATAATGCCAACACTGACCCCAATCCTAGGGTCAAACCAAAGTCGGTAGTACGGGACTTTCTACCCAAGCTCGCGTCACTCAGATTTCTAAACATCGAGCACGATCACCTAATTCGCATCAAGACATTCTTTGCGCGTATTCGAATCCATTCAAATCATCCAATCGACATACTTCACATATCCATTCTAACCAATTCATGTATTCGATCACGAGGTCATCCAGCTCGACAATACATTGCGTCCCAATCTCACGCGAGTCCGATTATCCACGGTGGTTCATGAATCACCATGCAACGCTCCCGTGGAATAATCATTCTCATCGGGGCGTAACTCTTGTTTGAGTTTAGACTAACTCATTCTCGATACGCGGATTAGACCTACTCAATCCTCAAGTTTAATCATCAAGCACACCAAGTCATTCTCAAGTTTACCTTCGCGTCAAACCACAAGTCGAAGCAATCAAATTGCCACGCCATCCAAGTTCAATCACTCCCGCTGTATGAATCACCATATCAGCGCTCACGCGGAGTGATCGTCCTAATCCGGCACGACGCATGTGCGAGGCTGGAGTTGCGCTCGCATAAGACAAGAACGTCAACGTTGTTGTTGTCAACGAAGCAAATCCAAGCATTCTCATTTTCATCAAAGCCAAATCAATTTGACAGTCTGACCGTCATGCGTTCAACTAGAAAATCCTCGAGCCAAGTCTATCTTTTCCTCGACACATTTTTAACATCCCAAGTATAGCATCCAACGGAACAATGACATTTGCACGATCGTCATTCGCCGAGTCAGAGTACCCCCGAGTTATCGCATATCGATCTTTGATACGCCTCAATACCATCGACGATATGCGTAACCTGACGATCTTCCTTTGCAACCGATTTCGAGTCGTGCGTTGATGCTGTTGTCCGAGTTGGATATTCCACAATTTTCTCGATATTCAAGATCAAGTTCGACCGCTATTCCTCAAGCTCGTTTTCAAGATCGTTATTCAAAACTCAAGTCACATTTCATTTGTATCAATCCGAAATCGTACGTGCGATCCTTTAAGTTTCCTCGATCAAGACCATTCATCTTCATTCATCGTTTCGCGTCATTTTCTAACTCATGTTGCTCATTCACAAGTTGTCCGAAGGACATCTCGTTCGGGACACACGAAGTCACGATCAACCATGCGTGACGCGTTCTTAGACTCTGCGCGATCGCATCGCCTCGCCGACATACTCGTTCTATCCGTAAATCCTTTAGTCTCGCTCGAACAATTTCTATAACGTCCATACACCACTCAGGGTTCGAGCCACTCGACTAGTCGTCGACACTCACTCTTATCCTTCTTCGAAGCTATCACATACATCACTCGGATTCGAGCCATCCTATTTAATCCACAAACACATTCGCATCATTTGCTAAGACATATTTCAGATTCGTTCGACGAATCTCTAGCGTAATCGCTCACGTCGCCTTGACGTACTAAGTCGTTCGCACTAATCCTCAAAATCTAAGCCAATCTTTTCGGGTACGCTTAAGCGTTAACTCGATAGCATTCCTATCGATAGACACTCAAAGTGTATCTCCGTTCTCGATCGAGCGATACTTGATATCGCTCGCAACCCGATTGCACCCAAAAGTCGAGGTGCGCGACACGCGGACTAAGTTGTGTCGCATAACCATCCCGTGCGGACTATATTCAAGTTTGCACGCTCACTTGCTAGGTCGACGCAAGACTAGTCAGGCACGCACGCGTCATGTTAACTTAGCATGTGTTCTCTATCGAGTCAAGTTTAACATCGTTCGACATTGTTAGCGTAAGGTTATTCAAGCACGCCTTGCGTTTGCTAACTTCTAGCATTTTAGTTTTCCTTCGACTCAAGTCTGTCGTGGTTTGGCACAAAGACCTTCGCCTATCGATCCCGTTCAACCGAGTACTTGTACGAGCTTTTGAAAATATTAGACTTATTATATGGAACATCCCAGGGCACAACGAGAGAGAGCGTATACTTCTTTTTCCAACGACGAGCTTTCAAAACAGAGAAATCGACGTGAAGTCCAAGGACGTAAAGCCGTGCTCTGATACCAATCTGTCACGCCTCGCTCCCGTAGGAGCGATCGTCCTCGCTAAGGCGTGATGCCGCACGGGCCTAGGTTGCGTCCGTGCAAGGCCAAGTCCAGAAACGACCGATTTGAGCTAGGCCACAGAGTCGCACAGAGTGTCCCCATTTGCAGCGGAAAGTAAATGAACACAAGTTGAAGCGAATTCAAACTCTTTATTGATTTTCAAGAAGTTTACAAGCGGCGCTTGGCCGATATTACAAATCGCTCAAGCTCTCTCTCTCTGAAACATAAAAAGGGCGTGCCAAGTGGCTTACAAGATGGAATGATTCATGGCGATGTTTCGATACATTATGTCCTGTATAGAGTGCTTCAGCTTCTTGCAACGTCCCAAGGCCCCGGAGTTGGCTCCGTACGCCTTAACACGTTCGATGGAAGCTCCGCACCCGCCGGCATCTCCTGCATCCTGCAAGCAGACTGTGGGGTTATCAGTACATTGTTATGCACTGGTGGGGAGGCTTGCTCGCCCACAATGCTATCATTACCAAACACGTTCCATTTACTTTTGTGCATCTTTATCATTCATTGTCTTTCTAATCTTGCCTTAGGATCAGTTTCATGGCATATTTTGTAACCTATCCCGTGTTGCCAAATTCAAGTGTCTGCATGGAAATGCATGCACGACTTACCCATACTTATCGTCCGGCCTTCCCTGTCCAAAGTAAACCAAGTTAGACAACAGTTCATATATTTCAACTAGACATGATTCATGTAAGCATTCAGTGTCAAGGGCGTGTTCCTGCCTCAGATTCTAGGGCGTCGTGGGCATGTTCTAGCACGTCGTAGGCACGTTTCAGAGTGTTACATTTCAAGCATGTTCAGAGTGTTACGTTTCGAGCATGTTCAGGATATTACATTCAAGCATGTTCAGGAGTGTTACATATTGAGCATGTTTTCAGGAGGCACTTCATTTTACTTAGACTACTTTGATTTCAATGCAAGAACTTGCACGTGGATTGCCACCAGCATAGTCCACTAAATCTACATGCATGGGTCGCTGGCTTTACAAGCTATTTTGGACATATCACTTGGGCATTCTCACCTATCGAAGCGTGATGGCTGGTACACCTTGATAGTCTCTTGAAATGCCTGGCCTTACGTCTCTTTGAGCGGCCGAGCCCCCACTCAAAGCAGCTCGTAAGTCCCATGTCTGATTCCGCCTAGGCCGGCCATGGTATTCCCTCCCATCGCCCGTGCCGCAGAATCCTTCCTCATGACGGCCACGGTATTCCCCCCATCGCCCGTGCCGTTTGTCCACGACCATTTCGTATTTTACTTGTCATTTAACATAGCGGCTATCTTGAGCCATAATGCGTTATCGACCAGGTTGGCGTCCGTACAGCGCGGGTAGCGAGCCCTGTTGCACGTGCCCGTCATACCTGTCGCTAACGTCTTTCATGTCTTATCTTGTATTCACTCTTTTATTTCTTTCTTTCACTTGTTCGTTCATTCATTCATGTTTCACGTATTCATTCATTCATTCGTTGATTCATTCATTCATTCATTCATTCATACATTATGCAACTCCCCGTGCGGGAGTCGCCTTGGCGACCCATCGGTCCCGAAGTCTTTCAATGTTGCTATACTCTACTCGGAACGACTATGTCGATAGTCTTCCGTTTCATTGTTGTAACCCATTTATTGTTTCATTGTTGAACGCGTAAGGGACTTGCACGTAAGCTTGTGCCTTAGCACGAGCGTAGAGCGCGGTGCGAGAGTTTCTATATTTGTCGAGTTCTTTTCCATGTTCTAAACAAGCATGCAAGATGGAATTATTCCCTTAGCTAGGTGCGTTGAGTCATTTATTAGCATGCACGGTGTTATCGCCTAGCGATTCTAGCAAGTGTGCCGCATTATTATGTGTCTAGGCTAAGCAAAGACAGGTTCATCAGAGCCACCCACCTTAGCGATGTTCGCATCGGCCGAGCGATACTCCGAGCGCGCCTTTGAAACTCTAAGTCTGGATTCATCTTGACGGGCCAATGTAAGCCTTTCATCGTTTCTTCATCAGGTCGATGCCAACTCTTCGGGTCGACGGCTCGTTCGAGTCGTTGCACTTGCCGTTTGAATCGGCGTTCCGCTAGGGCGGAGCGGATCGTTACAATATGAAATTTGTTAGAGGATTTTTTTTTTATAAATGAGACTTCTGTGCACGCGGTCCCAACTTCCACCATTTTAATATATGAAAGGAATAATATATTTTCGTGGCTCAATCCACTAATCTTTCGTCACTCCGTCAGGATCTTATGTTTCTTTCCATTAACCACAACGTTATTCAAGTTCAACATTCAAACTCATAACAGCATAGTATATGAATCTAATGTCTTTTAATTTACCAGTAATTATTTTTCTGATTTGAGATTGGTATTAGTGCTTTTCTTACTAAAAACCCAATGAAGCCATCCGCCGGAGGGCCGGCGACCTATGCACGTCATTGCTTCCAAATCTAACTGTTAACTTAAATCCTATAGCCGTTGGATTATAAGCATTTTATTCTTTCAAAATTTTTTAAGGACCTAAATGGAAAAAGTCAGACCTAAAGAGACCACAAGAACTCAAATAGAAAAATGTATTAGGTCTTTAATTTTTTAATTTTAGATTCTTGAAAAAATTAAAAAATAAAATACAAGTAATCCAACAGCTATCAATGACCGAATTTCCAAATTTAAGAAATCGTGAGTTTCTCTAGATTTTTGAGGCCGAAATGTAAAAATAACATCCTATCGTAGCCACAATGCAAGTTCTATTTGAGTTCCTATAGTCGAACTCAAATTCCGCGTATGGAAAAAGAAAAAAAAAGAAAAAAGAAAACTTAAATTCCGCAAATAAAGCTTACAACCACCGAAGTGAAAATGACGTGAACGCCTTCTAAAGGCCGTACAGATTGGTAGTAGACTTAGTATTATTGAAAATAAAATCCCAAACAAACTCTTCCCGAATCCCATCTTCTGCTCCCCTCCCAAATAAAATCAATCATATACTCCTCTCTCTCTCTCTCCTCCTCCATCACAGCAATGGCTTCCGAAGCCCATCCGGAGCGCCGCCGCCGCCGCCACGTGGCCGTCATTGCCTTCCCCTTCAGCTCCCACCCGGCCGCCCTCTTCAGCCTCTCGCGCGCGATGGCGGCCGCCGCGCCGCGGTGCACCTTCTCCTTCCTCTCCTCCCCCGCCTCCGTCTCCTCCCTCTCGGAGATCCCCGCCAGGCCCGGCAACCTCCGCCTCCGCTGCCTGGAGGAAGGGTCCCCGCCCCCCGGCGGCGGCGCCGCCACGGACGCGCTGGCGCGGATCGGGACGTTCCTGGGCGCGGCGCCGGAGAACCTGAGGAAGGGGGTCGCGGCGGCCGCGGAGGAGGTCGGGGAGGAGGTGTCGTGCGTGGTGAGCGACATGTTCCTCTGGATGGCGGTGGAGGTGGCGGAGGGGATGGCGGGGGTCCCGTGGGTGGCGGTGTGGACCGGCGGGACGTCGGGACTTATGGCCCACGTCTACACGGAGAAGCTCAGGGAGGTCTTAGGAGTCGTCCAAGGGATTAATGGTACACATGAGATCCAACTTCTCCTCCTCTCTTTCCATCACTTTTTTGTAGGGTTGCAACTCGGACGGGTTGGGTCGGGCTTGAGGTCAATCCGAGCCCAACCCGATGAATCATAAGCTTAGCCTGAGCCCGAGCCCGGTCCAACCTCGGGTTCAACATATGAAGCCCAAGACCAAGTCCGGACAATCGGGTTTGGCTCGGGTTGAACTCGGGTTGGGTTGGGTCCATCGGACTTATCGGGCTCTAATATACTAATTGAAATAATTTTAAACAAAAGTAATATTAAACACATAATCAAATAGCAATTAAGTCTTGATCATTATAAAATACAAACTGAAATAAGATTTACGATAAGGAGTTGAAGAGTTTGGGTGAAAAAATTTAGGATTTAAACTTTTTATTTAAGAAGTATGACAATATATATATATATATATATATATATATATATATATATATATATATATATATATATATATATATAAAAGTCGGGTTTCGGGTTCTTCGGGTTATCCGACACATGAACCCGAGCCCAACCCGATTTATGATTGGGTTCAAATATTTGAACCCAAACCCAAACCCGAACCTGAGTATCTTCAACCCTAACCCAACCCATTAACGGGTTTACCCGATCGGGCTCGGTTTTAGCCCGCCCGAGTTGCACCCCTACTTTTTTGTTTGCCTAACCAGCACAAAATTAATCACTATCCACCTAGGAAGGAAATACGGGGGAGAAAATTCCATTATTTTATGACAATTATTTTATCTATTTTTGACATGTGACCATTCTTATTTTTTTAGAGAAAATTATGGAAGCTGAAAATATGTGACATAATTGATATAATATTAATGATAATAGCAGATCTGCTCCTGAAGTATGGACACTACAGTTAATATTTAGATTTATTTTTTTGACTTTCGTCCCACTTATTAAGGGTAAAGTGCAAAAAATCCCTCGTTAAATATGTGCCTTTTGCACTAAAAGATCCCATGCTCTTAAAATTTCCAAAAGTATGAAATATGCTCATTTTGCCCCCAAATGACAATTTTATCCCTCCCTCCTCCCCCCTTCTTCGGCTGTGTTCGCCGGCGACGGAGGCGGAGGGGAGGGGGGTCGGACGGGGGAGGGGGGGGGGGGAGGGGGGGTGGGGGGGCGGGCGGGGGGGGGGGGGGGGGGGTGGGGGCTGGGGGTCGCTCGCCGGCGAGGAGGGGCAGGGGGGTCGGGGCCGGCGAGGGAGCGGGGGGGTCGGGGCCGGCGAAGGAGGAGGAAGGGGGGGGGGGGTCGAGGCCGGCGAGGGAGGAGGAGGGGGGGTGGGTCGGGGGAGCGCTCGCCGGCGAGGAGGGTGGGGCTGGGCGCTCGCCGGCGAGGGGGGGGATCGGGGGGGGGGGGGTCAGGGGGGCTGGGGGATCGCCGGCGGGGGGTGGTCGGGGGGGCTGGGGGATCGCCGGCGATGGGGGGGTTGGGGGCTCGCCGGCGCCGGCGCCGCCGGAGGAGGGGAAGGGGTATTTTTGGTATAAATTTTTTAAAATTTGGCTGGAGGGGCCTAATCGAGCGGATATATTATCTAAGGAGGGGTAAACTGACAAAAAAATTCTAAAAGGTCTTTTAGTGCAAAATACACATATTTAACGATGGATTTTTTGCACTTTATCCCACTTATTAATAAAAATTTGTACTTACATTTTCAATTTTTGTGTTTTTAGACTTATATTTTACTTTTTGTGACGGAAAACATTAGTTTTGTCACGAGTAACATTAGTTTTATCACGAAAAATATTTTGTGACAAAAAATGAAATATGTCTGATAAACACGAAAAATGGAATGTAAATAAAAACTCATATTAATAAGTGTGAATAAATCTGTTATATTTATGTCACGTCAACATTAATTCGTTTTCTCTGAAATTGAATCTGACCCATTTCTCAAAGAATAATCATTTTTGTCCCACCAAATTATTCCTCAAAGCCATCTCTCCTTACGTGACAACTTACAAAACATATTTTAAAACTAAAACTAAAACTAAAATTAAATTTAAATGTAAATTAATATTAACATCATTAACATTAAAATTGATACTAACATTAATATTAATATTAATACTGACATTAACATTAATATTAACAAGAAAAAAAAAGGGTAATTAATTATTTGGATTAAAATTTGTCATGTTAGATGATACATAATATTATTTAACATGTCATGTCAGCTGTCATATAAGGAGAAATGGTTTGGAGGGACAATTTGGAGGTGCGAATAACATTACTCTTTCTCAAAATGGGTAGAGTACGGAGTGCACCTAAAATTTACTCAAATCTAGATGTTGTCCCTAATGCAAACAATGAAGATAAAAGTAAAAACATTCTGTAGACGAATCTTAATTTATGGTTTTTTTTTTTTTTTTTTTTAACAAATTGACTTCGCTTGTGGTCAGTTAAGATTTGGACCGAGAACCGAACTGAAAGTTAAGTGAATAAGAGATTCGGTCCGATTTTAAAAGAATTTTCGATCTTGAAAAATACTAATTTTTTTTGTATATATTTTGAAACTAACAATTCTATAAATGTGCTTTAAACTAACAATTTTTTTTTGTATATATTTTGATTATTGGTTCGATTTTGGTTGTGGCTGTTTTTGATTCTATTTCAGTTTTTGATTTTTAGAAATTCAATTTATTCGATTTTGAGTATTTCGATTTGGTTGAAATTGACTAAGCCTACTCATCACTATAGTCTGGTATGGATATGAAGCTGAAGGCCAGTGATGGATAATGGAGGACCTTGGTTTGAGCAAGCCTTTAGACGAAAAAAAAAGGTTTCTAGATCGTATTAATAGCCGAATCCATTTCAAACTAGGACGTGCAGAAGTAGATCAAAAACTTGACCCCTCAATGTGATCTACTGTGAACCAATCATGTTCTCTCTTCTGTACAAATATGGCATGTTTTTGCAATATCCTGTATTGGTGCTGTGTTAGCAATTCGGCAAATAGAAAAAATTCGGGACGACAAAAATACAAATATAAATACAAATAAAATATGTTCAAAAATTCGGACAAAATATCGAAAAATAAAAATATTGAGGTTAGAAACTTCACATTCATAAATATGTTATCAAATTTTGTTAATTAAACAGGTTGTTACCACTTTCTTTTTGGTCAATTTTTTTAATAATTTATACGGAACATGTTTAAAACTTCGTATGCTTAAAATTTATGAACTGATTTAAATCTGTCAAAAGTATGCAAATATTATACATTTCTGAAAGATACGAAAAAATTTGCGAATAATACGAGTTTTATTCGGGTGATTTCTAACAAGGGTCTACTGTTTGTGATCCATTGAAACGTGGGCTTCCATTCTCCTTTGATTCGAGCTCATACTAACGGTTTTACTCATAATCAATGAAGCAATCCATCCACGGGCCGACGAGCCGCTCGACATGGTGCCCGGCCTCGCGTCCGTCCGTGTCCGCGACCTCCCCGAGGGCATCGTGTCCGACGTGGACACCCCCATCGCGCGCCTCCTCCTCCGCATGGTGGGCAGCCTCCCCCGCGCCGCCGCCGTGGTCCTGAACACCTACGAAGGCCTGGAGCCGTCGTTCGACGCGGAGTTCAAGTCGAGATTCAAGCGGTACCTCCCCGTCGGCCCCTTCAGCCTCCTGCGCCCCCTTCCTCCCCGAGAACCCGACGACGACGACGACGTCTGCCTGGCCTGGCTCGACGCCCGAGCCGCCTCCACGGTGGCCTACGTCAGCTTCGGCACCATCGCGCTGCTCCCGCCGGCCGAGCTGGCCGAGCTGGCCCACGGGCTCGAAGCGAGCGGCGCGGCGTTCGTGTGGTCGCTGAGGGACAGGGAGGCCCTACCGGCGGGATTCCTCGACAGGACGGCGGGGAGCGGGCTCGGCCTCGTCGTGCCGTGGGCGCCGCAGGCGCGGGTCCTCGCCCACGGGGCGGTGGGCGCCTTCGTGACGCACTGCGGGTGGAGCTCCCTGATGGAGAGCGTGGCTTCCGGGGTGCCGGTGGTCTGCCGCCCGGTCTTCGGGGACCAGGTGATGGCCGGGAGGGCGGCGTGCGGCGTCTGGAGGATCGGCTTCGGGTTCGGGGGCGGGGGTCGCGACGAGAGGGGAGCTTGCGGGGGCTCTCGGCAAGCTTCTGGGGGACGGGGAGGAAGGGAGGGAGGTCAGGGAGAGGAGCCGCGAGCTCAAGCGCGGGGCGTCGCGGGCCGTCGGCCCCGGCGGATGCTCTGCCGAGAATTTGACAGCTCTGTTGGAGATTGCATGCGGGAGCGGCTGAACGAAAGGAGAATGCACAAACATGTTAGTTATTATTATTTTTTTTTTTTACATAATCATTACTGCCCTTTGCAGTAAGAGTGTAATTTGGTTTTGCAGCGAATATTGTCCATTAAGGCTGTGTTTGATTAGGTTTTTTTTTTCATAGAAAATATTTCCATTACAAATTCTCCACCAATTGTAGTGTTTGATAGTATATATTTTCCATAAATTATTTTCCAAAAAATATCGTTTTTCATATTTTCTTCTAAAATGATGGAAAATAAAACTTGTTCAATCCATAGAAAAATATCATTTTTCATGAAAAATAACTATTTTCGTGAAAATAATGACAATCAAACACCCAAATTAAGTTTTCAATAGAATTTTTTTAAAATTTCATAGAATTTTTTTTCTAGAAAAATAATTCCATGGAATTAAATTCTTTTCTACATATTTTTCACCTTACAATCAAACGTACCCTAAAAGTTTAATCAGACCGCTTGAAATATATTTAATTTATTTGCATGTGATTTTTTTTTAAGGTCTCGCATAGATCACCAAGTTTTATACACAATTGTACAATGAAGTAAAGCTAAATCACGGTTGCGGTCTTCTAAAAAGTATCGGATATTTTAGGAAATATCTCTATTACAAATATAAAAACTAGCATATGTGTTCACTTATTTAAAAAATTAACAAATGCTCTCATTATGTGTAAAATAATCAAAATTTAGGTCAAAACAGTGGGAGCATTATATTAAAATTTTAAATGTTGCATACAAAGAAAAGAGGACATTGCCTAGTTTTTTTTTAATATAAGTGAGAAATATACTAATTTTTATATTTGTATTGGAAATATTTGATAAAATATCCCAATAAAAATATAGTTAAGGAATTTTTTAGAAGTTGGCTAAGAATATCGAGACAATTGCCCTCGTAGCCATTGCTTCGTACCTGGGCCTAGCACAGAAGAGGATCGAAATTCAGAAATACCTGGGCAAGCTGGGGCATACACTCCCGAGTGAGAATTTAGTGGAGACAATATGTGGTCATTTCTATTTCTAAAAACAAATCTCTCTCTCTCTCTCTCTCTCTCAAAAAAAAAAAAAAAAAAAAATCAAAAAAAATCAAAAAAAAAAAAAAAAACACTCAGCAATGTGATTTCATTAGCGTTTAGAAATTATGCAATTCAACTTATATTCTGAGCAGGGCTGTCTGGTCCAGGATAGACTGGACGACGACCAGAGTCTAAAGGCTAAAGAGCCACCAACATGGACGTATCTAAAATGTACTATAGACCGCTCTTAATTTAAGAGAGTTGTGATGTAGTGGTTATTATATTAAACTTACACACTAAAGATCTTTGGTCAGGGGAGCCACAGCTAGGCTGTTGCGGGCTGCATCCCGGACTAAATTTTCTTTTGCTAAGAACTAATAGTATATGTTCACATTCTAAAATTGGTAGCAGTCCTAGCCTAGTTGGTAGAGTTGTTTGGTGTTTGTATGTTAGGTTTTGGGTTCAAATTTTGTGTTACACATATCACTATTTTGTAGGATTTTTTGTAAGTTTTTTATTTTTTTTGTTTACTTTTTGAGTATATTACATAAAAAAAAAAAAAAAATTTCCATCCATATATGCAGCCTCCTGTAAAAGAAATTTCTAGCTCCGCCCTTATCTTTGGTTCAATTCATGGTGGCTGAGGTTTTTTACCTTTTTTTTTCTTCACTATGGGCCCATTTCAGCAGTTTGTCTCTGACCACTGTGACCTCAGGACCGGCCTAATTTTGAGTGGAAATTTTTGATCTAGAGAGCACGAGCTTAAAGAGTCCTTGTCCAGAACGTAAGTGTAGTGTTCTTAAAAACCTCAAAGAAAGAAAAAAAAGAAAAGGAAGGTGATTATGAGTCGAGCATGAGCCTAGCAATAGGCCCGATAGATCAACAAGTTCGGAAATGAATCGGTTCGTGAGCTCCAAGCTCGCTTGTTGACTCTTTTTTTTAAAAAAAAAAACTATTGTCTACATCTATTGTCCGACTTATTCTTATCTTTTATTACATATATCACCTCTGACTCTGGCTGGGTCTGACTTTTTGTACGTTGATTCTCATTTCTAGATATGGACGTATCTTTGAGACTTGGCTCACCGTACCGATATTCGTATATAGGTACGTATTTATGTATTGTACTATTGTATTTTCTGCTTGTCATGTCATAATTTATGTATTTTGTTGGAGTGGGTGGGATTTCCAACCTATGTGGAGAAGATCCCGGAGTGCGACGAGCGCCGTCCGATGTCGGAGAAGTTCGGGAGTAGTTGTTGCTGCTGCTGCTGCCCCAAAGGGGGTTCTGGACCAAGTCTGCCGAGTTCGGGCCGAACTCGGTCCCAGGCCGAGTTCTGGCCGAACTCGGTCTGGCCGTTCCAGGGTTTGGCCATCCAGTGCTGGTTGCCCCACACAGAGTTCTGGCCGAACTCTGTGTGTCGGGGGGCTGAAGCGGATTTCAGGATGAGTTTTCATCATTGGATTTAATCCAACGGTCCAGGTTGGTTGAGGGATTAGGGAGATATATTGAGTTTTCTCAACCCTAATTCATTATCGTATTATCGCATTGGACAACACAAGTTTGAGAGAGAAGGAGGCAAGAGTGCCATTACAACTTCGGAGAAGAAGACGGAGGATCGAAGGTCGTTTTCGAAGGAGATCGTGTTTCGGGTAATCTCTACTCGTCCTTCTCGTTCTTCGTAGCCTTGTGATCATTGTTCTTGTCTTTGAGTGTTGTGGGGATCCGATTTGGATCGGGAGGAGTTTGTAGAGGGTGTAATTCTTCTATTCCATTAGTGGAGGCTTCTCAGGGTTGGACTCCGATCGTCCCGTGGTTTTTCCCGCAAGGGTTTCCACGTCAAAAATTCTCTGTGTCTGCGTGGTTGTTTTTGTGTGCTTGTTTTTGGGTTCGTGCGTTGTTTGCTCGGTCCTCTCGCAGGTACTCTCCGGTTTGGGGAAAGGTTTCCGCGTTTCTTTCCCAACAGAGTGGTATCAGAGCTTTGGGTTCAAAGGGTGTCAGGAGTTGACAGAGGAACCAGAGAGGAGAGATGGACGCGAAGCCGGTGCGTATGGTGAACCTTAATGGCACAAACTATCATTATTGGCGGAGCAAGATGAAAGATTTGCTATTTGTCAAGAAGCTGCATCTACCCGTGTTTGCATCCGAGAGGCCCAGTGATAAATCCGAGGAGGACTGGACATTCGAGCACATACAGGTGTGTGGGTACATAAGGCAGTTTGTTGATGAGAACGTGTACAATCACGTTGCCAATATTGAGCACGCGAAGACGTTGTGGGATAAGCTGGAATCCTTGTATGCGAAGAAGACCGGGGTAAACAAGTTGTTCCTGATCCGAACGATGATGGGTCTGCGGTACAAGGATGGAGCGTCTATTTCGGATCACTTGAGTGAGTTCCAGGACGTGGTTGACCAGCTATCTTCTATGGGAGTCAAGTTCGACGACGAAGTTCAGGGACTGTGGCTGCTGTGTACTTTGCCAGACTCGTGGGAGACCGTACGAGTATCTATGATCGCTTCTGCTCCAGAGGGCGTAGTCAGTCTGGAGTTTGCCAAGAGCGGGGTGTTGAATGAAGAGATGCGGAGACGTTCGCAGGGCACTTCATCTACATCCCACCACTCAGAGGCATTGGTTTCAGAGAGCCGCGGAAGGGGCAAAAGCAGGGGTCCAGGTGGTGGCAGAGACAAGAGCAGGGGGAAGTCCAAGGGTCGTTACGAGGACTCAGAGTGTTACCATTGCGGTAAGAAGGGCCATATCAAGCGGAATTGTTTCGCTTGGAAGAGAGAGAAGAAGGGCGACAAGGGCAAGCAAGAAGAGAACACTACAGCGGCGGCCTCGGTGCATGGAGGCGATGTGATCGTCGTAGGTGATGAGGTCATTACTAACCTCGCCTGCGATGACAATTCTTGGCTGGTGGACTCAGGGGCTTCAGCACATGTATCTCACAATAGGGCACTGTTTGCCACTTACACGACAGGCGACTGCGGCGTGTTGAAGATGGGCAACGGAGATGTGTCGAAGGCGGTTGCCGTTGGAGATGTGCATTTGAGAACGAAGACGGGTGCGGTTCTTGTTCTCAAGGATGTTCGTCATGTCCCTGATATCCGTTTCAACCTGGTGTCGGTTGGAAGGTTGGATGACGAGGGATTCTTCAGTTTCTTCGGGAACAGTCAGTGGAAGCTTTCCAGAGGTTCGATGGTGATTGCCAGAGGGAGCAAGAAGTCCGGTCTCTACTATATAGAGGGGAGCGCAGAGGGGGCACAGGAGGTGAACGCAGTCAGTGATGCGTCTACCGAGTTGCGGCACAGGCGGCTCGGCCATATCAGCGAGAAGGGGATGAGCTACTTGGTGAACAGGAAGGTGATTCCAGGGCTCAAGACTACAAAGTTGGAGAAATGCACGCACTGTTTAGCTGGGAAGCAAAATAGGGTGTCTTTCCAAAGTCACCCAAGTTCGAGGAAGCCGGCGTTGCTCGAGTTGATTCACTCGGATGTCTGCGGTCCTATGAAGGTAAAATCTCTTGGTGGTGCTTCTTACTTTGTAACCTTTATTGATGACTGTTCCAGGAAGGTTTGGGTCTATGCCTTAAAGACCAAGGATCAGGTGCTGCCTACTTTCAAGGAGTTTCAGGCCTCTGTTGAAAGGGAGACGGGCAAGAAGTTGTTGTGTGTTCGGTCCGACAATGGCGACGAATACATCGGTCCCTTTGATGCGTATTGCAGAGAGCAGGGGATACGACACCAGAAGACTCCGCCAAAGACACCTCAGCTCAATGGTGTAGCGGAGCGCATGAACAGGACACTGATGGAGAGGGTGCGGTGTTTGCTGTCAGAAGCAAACTTGCCGGGCAGTTATTGGGGTGAGGCTCTTCTTACAGCTGCTTATATTATTAATTTGTCTCCTAGTGCTCCTTTGTAGGATGATGTGCCTGACAAAGTATGGTACGGCAAAGAGCCGTCATACAATCACCTGCGGGCGTTTGGTTGTAAAGCCTTCGTGCATGTACCGAAGGACGAGAGGACCAAACTTGAGCCGAAGACGAGGCGATGCGTCTTTGTCGGCTATGGTCGGGATGAGTTTGGCTATAGACTCTACGACCCAGTGGAAGGAAAGCTCTACAGAAGCAGGAACGTGGTGTTCGTCGAGGATCAGACCATGACCAACACTCAGGATTCCGAGACGCCTTCTGAGGCTGAGGAATTGCCTGAGTTAGAGTCATTTCGCTTCGAGTAGTTTCCAGAGGACATCGCAGGGGATCCAGTTATGGGGGAGCCGGTACATGGAGTTGCTCCCAACCTTGATCATCAGCCTGCTGATGGTGGTCAGGGTGTCCCTCAGGAGGATGAGCATGCCGGAGAGGTAGTTTCTGAAGGGGCGGAGGCTGTCGGTATACAGCCAGCACCAGTGGCTCCACTGAGAAGGAGTGACAGGGATCGTCGACCATCTACGAGATACTCACCGGATGAGTATGTGCTATTGACTGACGGGGGGAGCCTGAAAGTTTTGCAGAGGCTATGGAAGACGAACACAGGCAGGAGTGGATGGTGGCTATGCAGGAGGAGATGAGTTCCTTGCACACCAATTCCACTTATGATCTGGTGCGGTTGCCAAAGGGCAAGAAGGCTTTGAAGAATCGATGGATGTTCAGAGTGAAGCAGACGGATGATGCTACTCGCCCTCGATACAAAGCGAGGCTGGTAGTCAAAGGCTACGGTCAGCGGAAAGGCGTGGATTATGATGAGATCTTTTCGCCTGTCGTCAAGCATTCGTCTATTCGGGTGGTGCTAGCATTAGCAGCCAGTTTTGACTTGGAGGTCGAGCAGATGGACGTGAAGACGGTATTCCTCCACGGTGATCTTGAGGAGGAGTTGTACATGGAGCAGCCAGAGGGATTCTGTGAGAAGGGCAAGTCATATTTGGTCTGCCGGTTGAGGAAGAGCTTGTATGGTCTGAAGCAGGCTCCGAGGCAGTGGTACAGGAAGTTCGAGTCGTTTATGGGGGAGCATGGTTATGCACGGACGACGTCGGATTATTGTGCGTTTGTGAGATATTTTGCCGATGATGATTTCATCATTTTGTTGCTCTATGTTGATGATATGCTATTAGTGGGTCGGAATGCCACTAGGATAGCGGAGTTGAAGCGCCAACTGGGCGCGGCCTTCTCTATGAAGGATTTGGGCGCAGCGAAGACTATTCTTGGGATGGAGATCAGCCGAGAGAGAGAGAGTCCAAGCTGCTACACTTGTCCCAAAAGAAGTACATTTACCGGGTACTTCAGCGTTTCGGGATGGACGGGTCGAAGAAAGTGAGTTCCTCCCTCGCGGCTCACTTTAAGCTCACTGAGGAACAGTGTCCGTCTACCGAGGACGAAAAGGAAGATATGGAGCGGGTTCCATATGTCTCAGCTGTGGGAAGCCTGATGTATGCTATAGTGTGTACGAGACCAGATATTGCTCATGCAGTTGGTACGGTTAGCAGGTATCTTTCAAATCCTGGAAGAGTACATTGGAGTGCGGTCAAGTGGATTCTACGATATCTTCAGGGCACTGCTGGTTGGAGACTTTCCTTTGGTGGTGACGAGCCGAAGCTGGTTGGGTATACCGACGCTGATATGGCTGGAGATGTAGACACGAGGCGATCGACTTCAGGCTACGTGATGATGTTTGCAGGAGGAGCAGTGTCGTGGCAGTCGCGGTTGCAGAAGTGTGTTGCCTTGTCGACGATAGAGGCGGAATACATTGCGGCGACGGAGGCTTGCAAGGAGCTGTTGTGGATGAAGAAGATGTTGCAGGAAATGGGACTGAAGCAAGAGCAGTATACTTTGCTTTGCGACAGTCAGAGTGCTATCCACCTTGTGAAGAATCAGACGTTTCATAGCCGGTCCAAGCACATCGAGACTCGGTATCATTGGATACGGGATGTGGTTGAGAAGAAGGACGCGGAGCTTGAGAAGGTTCATACAGATGACAACGGAGCTGATATGTTTACGAAGATTCTACCAAGGGAAAAGTTTGAGTACTGCAGGCAGGTCATCGGGATGACGACATCCTCCCCATAGTTGTGAAGGGGGAGATTTGTTGGAGTGGGTGGGGTTCCCAACCTATGTGGAGAAGACCCCGGAGTGCGACGAGCGCCGTTCGTGTGTCGAAGAAGCTCGGGAAGTCAGAGTTGCTGCTGCTGCTGCTGCTCCATGGGAGGTTCTGGAACAGGGGATCCGAGTTCGGGCCGAAATCGGTCCCATGGCGAGTTCGGGCCGAACTCGGTCTGGCTCATCCAGAATGTTGGCGTGAGATTCTGTTTGCTCGACACAGAGTTCTGGCCGAACTCTGTGTCGTCGGGGGCTGAAGCGGATTTCTGGATGAGTTTCATCATTGGATCTAATCCAACGGTTCAGGTTTGCTGCGGGATTAGGGAGTTATATTGGGATTTCCCAACCCTAATTCAGAGTGCATCATTATCGCAAAGGCAACACAACTTTGAGAGAGGAAGGAGGCAAGAGTGTCATTACAACTTCGGAGAAGAAGACGGAGGATTGAAGGTCGCTATTCGAAGGAGATCGTGTTCGGGTAATTTCTACTCGTCGTTCTCGCTCTTCGTAGCCTTGTAATCATTGTTCTTATCTCTGAGTGTTGTGGGGATCCGATTTGGATCGGGAGGAGTTTGTAGAGGGTGTAATTCTTCTATTCCATTAGTGGAGGCTTCTCAGGGTTGGACTCCGATCGTCCCGTGGTTTTTCCCGCAAGGGTTTTCCACGTCAAAAATTCTCTATGTTTGCGTGGATTGTTTTGTGTGTTTGTTTTTGGGTTCGTGCGTTGTATTGTTCGGTCCTCTCGCAGGTACTCTCCGGTTTGGGGAAAGGTTTCCGCGTTTCTTTCCCAACATGAATGGCGATAGATCGAATCACGAGAGCATATTATTTCTTCTATTTATATTTGGTAGGAGTTGTGGGGACAGTGAGTCCAAAATGTATACAATATTACAGCATACATAAAATAGATCCAAACGTTACATCGGACATTTCAAAAAAGAAGAAGAATATTTGTTACAACCGCTTTTGCCGAGTCTCTCACCAGGAAAAACTGTGTGATTCACACGCACTATTTGGCATATCCTCGTATGCTATGTTGTTTAATTTCAAACATCACATATGTTTTTAAAACAGAAAATGTGCAGCTTTTAAAAACAACTCTCTTTTGTTTTTTAGTTTGTCAAAAACAACATGGACACAAGTGTTTCACCGTACAACTTTTGTTGGTACTTAAAAAGAAACAAGCAGAAGTAGCAGCATAGAAAGATGTACTTTCGATCCAATGTAAAAATTCGCTCCACTTGCACGTACAGATTCCGTCAGTCTGTCTGATAGAATAGTTTAGGCTAAATTTAACTTGATATCCTCAACTATCCATATTTGATAATCTCATACCTTAAAATTTCAAAATAAACAATTTAATACCATCAACTATTGAATATTTTCATCTCCATATCCTAAAACAAAAAAAAAATTCCAAAAATACCCCTGTCCCCTCCATTCTCTCCCCCACTCCCTATCCGACGATCTCTCCTCTCTCTCCCCGGCGAGGAGCGGTGGGCCGGTGGCGACAGAAGTGGACGCAGCAGCAGTCGGCGCACATGGGCGAGGCACGGGGGCCGAGTGGGGCGACATGGGGGGCCGGGCGGACGGTGCGTCGGAGCAGCAGCGGCGGGCGGCGGGCTCCCAGGGGCGCAACAACGCGGGCGGCACGTGCGGATGGTCGACGCGGGAGGGCATCGCACACGGTGGGCGGCACGCGCGGGCGGGGTGTGGCGCGGGCGGGCGGGGGACGCGCTCGCTGGCCGGCGGCGCGGTCGGGGGGCTGCGAGCACGGGGGGCGAGACGGGAGGGGGGGGGTGGGGAGTGTTAGGGGCAGGGCTTGGAGAAGAGTGAGTGGGAGGATATTTTTAGAAATATATTTTTCAGATATCAAATTGGCTATTTTGAAAGTTTAGGATATCAAATTGTAAAACATGAATAGTTGAGGGTATCAAGTTAAAATTTTGCCAATATTTTATGTTGTCGAATTTATCTACAATACTTTTTTGTCTTCTTATTTGTTATAAATTTCTTTTGTAAGCATAATTTTTTGTTTTTGTTTTTTTTCCTTAGAAAATATAAGATTGGACTAGGATAAAGTCATATTCTTGTTAAGGTCGCCAAAATTCCAATAATAATGGTTTACGTGAATCGATACTTAACCGTCGCTGTGCGGAAGGTTGACTCACATCTCTACTATTATAAGGGGGCTTCAAAATGGCTCAAGATTTGAGCCGTCTAAGCCGTGAGTATATCATCAACTATTTAATTATTTTAAAAAAAGTAAATTATGTAAAAATAGTTGTTAACACAAATTTTAAAATTTATTATATATGTTCAACGTGGAAAATCGAACTCAACCAGACAAATTGTTGGTGTTTTATTCTATGAGTTGTGTGTTCACAACACTCTATTGTTAAAAGATAGTCCCACATCGGAAAATCACACCAATATGTATCTCTATATATTACTTATGAAGGAATAGAGAGATGCACATGGGTTGAGGCCCAATGGAGGGTGCCATGTGGGAGGATTTTACATAGAGGTGAGAATAAGAAACCAACTTTTGGCCAAATAAAAATAGATTTAAATCTATTGGAGCTAAGCCCCGAAGGGGCTTAGCGACTCGGACTCGGACTCGGACCCGGGCTCGGGCTTGGGCTTGGGCTAATGGGCTTTTGAGGCTTATTGTGGCTTTTTGTGGCTTTTTGCACTTAGCACGACAGCTCGTCGCAAGGCGCATTGTACGAGACGTACGGGTCGAGCGGGTCGAGTGGGCCGTTCAAATTATGTAACGTCCGCGGGTCTTGTGGGCTCAGATCCGAAAATGGCTCAGATCCAGAAAATCCGGATCTGGCATTAATCCAGGGCGTGCGTTCAGAATTTGAAAAGCCCACCTCGTGCCTATAATATCAGCAGCATCTCCTCTCTCCAGGGTTACAGAAAATAATCAGAGAATTTCCAGAGAGAGAGAAGTGCTGCTGCTATTCCGAGGAGTCGTCGACATTTTTTGGCCAGCGTTCTAAAGTTCTCTTCGAACTTGCTGGTTCCTGGAGGCTTGTCCGTAAGGCGGATATAGCTTTGAGCGCCGGTGATCTTTCACCCCAGCAGGCTTTCTTCTTCCTCTGTTGCCTTCGAGAATACCGTCGCTTCTCTTTAGAAGTTATACGGTTCTGTTGCCTTCGAGAATACCGTCGCTTCTCTTTAGAAGTTATACGGTTCTGTTGCCTTCGAGAAATATTACGAAATAATCTTTTTAGATTCTCGTAATACAACATCACCTTCTTTAGGGTGTTGTTGCTGGAAACATTGTCTTTACAATAGTTTCTGAAATCGTGTTTTTCCATCGATTGTTCGCCAAGGGACTAACAATCTCAAAGCTATATCGAAAAGATGGATAACTCACGTGCATCGCTCGTCAATACCGACTTTAACAAGTTGGAGAAATTTGACGGCGAACATTTCCAAATCTGGAAACGGAAAGTAACATTAAACATTCAACTCGTGGAAGTTGATCACGTGCTGAATGAGGAAGAACCGGTCGTTCCAACAACCGGAACCGCAGAAGTTATTGCCGCTGCTAAGTCCAAGCAGACAAAATGGATTAGAGAAAACAGTATCTGTAAACTGTTGATTCTCAATAGCATGGAAGACTCTCTGGCAGAGTCTTATTCCAAGAAGAATTCTGCCAAAGAAATTTGGGACTCCTTGGGGAAATTATACGAAGATGACGAGAATCGGTCCAAGATCTTCTTGGTTGAAAGATACCACAAGTGGACCTTCGAAGATGAGAAGGCTATGCTGCCCCAAGTAAAGGAGTTTCTGAAGCTGCGCCAAAAATTAGATGACGAGAAGATGCCTCTTGTCGACAAGTTTGTCGTTGGAGGAATCGTCTCTAAACTTCCTGCGGGGTGGAGCAACTTCTATGCAAGGATGCACCGCAAGAAGCTGGACATATGTATGGAAGATCTCCTGCAAGAGATCCATGTTGAGGACGAGATGCGCTCTCAACAGAAGATGGATTCTCTGTCCAAACAACTGGCGAAAGCAAATCTGGTCCAAACCAGAGAGTACAAGGGGAAGCAGGCGGCTTCTCCTCATAAGAAGAAGAAGGACTTCACTAATCTGAAAGTGAAGAGTCCTTCATTCAAGAATCAGAAATCCAAGTCCCATGTGACTTGTTTCAAATGTGGCAAGAAGGGCCACTACAAAAGTGACTACAAGCAACCAGAAAAAGGTGAGCCTAGTAAGGTTTCTTTGGTTACTAATCTGGTTGCAATGATAGCACAGGTTGCAAATGCGGAAGTTGACTCGGACTGGTGGATAGACACTGGTGCGACATGTCATGTCTGCTCAGACAAGGAATGGTTCGAGTCATATGAGCCAACTTCCGAGAAAGTCTTAATGGCAAACCAGGCACAAGCTGAAGTACTGGTGATCGGGACGGTGGAGCTGAAACTCGCATCGGGGAACACTCTGACGCTTCAAGGAGTGAAGCATGTTCCTGCAATTGCTAAGAACCTGATCTCTGGGAGCCTGCTTTGTAACGCAGGCTTGAGGATGGACATCAATGCTGGCCAGATGGTGATGTCCAAGAAGGGTACATTCTTCGGAAAAGCTTTCCAGACTAAAGAAATGTACAAAATTCAGCTTGTTGTAACCCAGAAAAATGATATTAATGCTATTTCTACTTTGAACTATTCTTTTGAGTTGTGGCATAATAGGCTAGGACATGTTCATTGTAAAAGAATTAACAAAATGTCTAGCCTAGGACTTATCTCCAAGTGTGGGGGTAAGGTAGAGAAATGTGAAGTGTGTGCTCAGACGAAGATCACAAGGAAACCCTTTCACAGGGTCCATCGAAGCACAGATCTTCTGGAGTTGGTTCACTCAGATATCTGTGATTTCAAGCAATACTCTACAAAAGCCGGGATGAAGTATTTTATTACTTTCATCGACGACTTCTCAAAGTATGTTTTTGTCTACTTTCTCAAGTCTAAAGACGAAGCATTCGAGAAGTTCAAGGAGTTCAGGGCCGAGGCTGAACGGCAAACTGAACAACAACTCAAAAGGCTGAGGAGTGATCGAGGCGGGGAGTATCGGTCTCATGATTTCTCATTATTCTGTAAAGAACATGGAATCATAATGAGACGACGGCTCCGTACTCTCCTCAATCCAACGGAGTAGCAGAAAGGAAGAACAGAACGTTGACAGAGATGATGAACTCTATGCTGTTGACTGCGGGTCTTCCAAAGAGCTTCTGGGGAGAAGCTGCATTAACGGCTACTTTCATTCTCAATAGAGTATCGTATGCAACTTCGGATATAACCCCTCATGAACTCTGGTTCAAAGTCAGACCTAACTTGAATGTCATTCGAGTGTGGGGGTGTCTGGCTTATGTGAAGCTCCCAGATCTGAAGATTCAGAAGCTGGGGACTAGGACTACTAAGGCTATTTTTTTGGGTTATGCCGAGAAGAGTGACGCTCGGAGATTCCTTGATATAGAATCAAATTATATCATTGAATCTCGCGATGCTGAATATTTTGAAGACAAGTTTGCAAGGCACAAAAAATATTGTTCTCCGCGGATCTTCCGGAGAATGATGAGAGTGCAAAGCAGACAGAAGTTCTTATCGAACCAGTAGTCCAAGAAGAAGCTATTGTCGAAGAGACACCAGTTGAACCAGAACTCGCTGAGCCGTCAACTAAGCGAGTAAGGAGGTCGAAAGACTTCGGAGATGACTTCGTCACCTATCATGTGGAAGCAGATCCGCTTACCTATGATGAGGCGATGAAGACCAGAGATGCTGTATTCTGGAAGGAGGCGATAGACAACGAGATTGACTCAATCACCTCCAACAACACATGGGTGTTAGTTGAGCTGCCAGAAGGAGCAAGACCCATCGAATGCAAATGGATCTTCAAGAAGAAGATGAAAGCAGATGGAACCATTGACAAGTTCAAGGCCAGGCTAGTGGCCAAGGGGTTTGCTCAGAAGCAGGGGATCGACTACTTTGACACTTATGCTCCAGTAGCTCGGATGACAACCATCAGATTGTTAATTGCTCTAGCAGCAATACACAAGCTGGTGATACATCAGATGGATGTGAAAACGGCATTCCTTAATGACGAGCTGACCGAAGAGATCTACATGCAACAACCAGAAGGTTTTGTCGTTAGAGGTCTGGAAGACAAAGTCTGCAAGTTGATGAAGTCTCTGTATGGTTTGAAACAAGCTCCCAAAATGTGGCATGAGAAGTTTGACAAAGTGATAAGGTCAAATGGCTACAGGATCAGTAAAACAGACAAGTGTGTCTATACGAAGTTTGCTAACGGAAGAGGAGTAATCGTTTGTCTTTACGTGGACGACATGCTAATCCTAGGTACGGATTTAGACTGCATCACAGAGACAAAGAAATTTCTCTCGACCAAGTTCAGTATGAAGGACTTGGGGATGCCGACGTAATCTTGGGGCTCAAGATCATCCGGACAGGTACTGGAATAGCGCTGTCACAATCTCATTATATTGAGAAGATGCTCACTCGCTACGGGTATCAAGATCTTCCTATAATTGATACACCGTACCGGAGTGATCAGAAGCTGAAGCCAAATTCGAGGGAAAGCGTCAGGCAGTTGGAGTACGCTAGCGTCATCGGAAGCTTGATGTACGCTACTACTGCCACAAGGCCTGACATAGCTTTGCGGTGGGAATGCTGAGTCGGTTCACTAGCAACCCAGGCGTTGAACACTGGAACGCTGTGAAGCGTGTTATGAGATATCTAAAAAAGACTCAGACATTTGCACTATACTACAGCGGAGATCCGTCAGTAGTGGAAGGCTTCAGTGATGCTAGCTGGTGTTCAGAGATGGAGAGCGAGTATTCGACAGGTGGATTCATATTCGCTTTAGGCGGAGCTGCTATATCGTGAAAATCGAAGAAGCAGACAATGTTATCTCGCTCCTCCATGAAATCTGAATTCTTTGCATTGGATGCTGCTGCAGATGAAGCAGAGTAGCTTCGGAAGCTCATGTATGATCTTCCAGTGGTTGGAGCTCAGATACCGGCAATCCCGATATACTGTGACAACCAGGTGGCAGCAGCAGTAGCATCAAATGAACTCTTTAACGGAAAGAAGAGGACTGTGCGGTTAAAGCACAGAGCAGTGAACGATCTCATCAAACGAGGCGTCATTGCAGTGATCGATGTTCGGAGTCAGGAGAACCTGGCGGATCCGTTCACGAAAGGCCTCAAACGACAGCTGGTCGAGGACACAGCAAGGAAGATGGGTTTGAAAGCATTCTAATATTGTGTCATTATAATCCTATCAATAAATTTTATGTTATTGGTTCAAAGAGAAATCTACCAGATATCTAATTTTTTGATTCAAGGGAGGACTATTGACTGGAAAAATATTAGTTAACAGTGGGTACTTGTTCTGCGGAACATGTAAGAGTTTCGGACCCAGAACCACTGTTGTCTACTATGAATTTTCTACGGAAAATTGATCCTGTGGGAAGGATGGCATAATGCCTTAATGAGTTCTCAGACTGAGTGAAGGTCTGTTATGCTTTACAGGAAGCATGGTGGCGCAACAACCACAAAAGAGTGTTACAACTCCATGCTACAGTCGGGTGACTCCACCATGAGGTTCCCAGGTAGGGGTAATGCCTCGGCTTTGTTAGCCAAGTCACAGGCGGCGTAGCACCGCATATAGGCAGGTAGCCTAATGTTGCATAATCATAAAGAGGTGTAGACAGCACTACAAAGAGGACAGTATCCTCATGTTACAGTGGCATGACACCACGAAGAGGTACCAGGAAGGGTAAATCCTCGGCTTTGCAAGCCATGTCATAGCGGCGTAACACCGCACGGAAGCGCAAGGCTTCATGCTGAGTAGTTTGGCACTACAAAGAGGATTGTGATCTCATGCTACAGTAGTATGACACTACGATGAGGTACCCAGGTGGGGTAAAGCCTCGGCGTTGAGCCATGTCATAGCGGCGTAGCACCGCAAAGGAGCGCAATGCTTCATGCCATGACTCTTTATAAAGAACTCACCTATAATGTATGGAAAAGAGAAATAGGCCGTCTCTTGAGGGTAAATTTGTAGACGCCCAAAATACATACATTGAAATCCAGGCTGGCACAAGGCCTTTAATGTGCAGCCAGAAGCACAGATGACTACATTATGTGAGTGGAAAAAATTACAGCTGTGGTACAGAATTCAAGGCATAGTCCATTCTTGTATCATACTGTTGTTCAACCCATGCGGGAAGATTCAAGTCGTCAGCGACATCTATCCTAAATGGACAGTTATTATGTGGAGCGCTTAACTCATATATATAGAGATATGTGGGGGATTGTTGGTATTTTATTCTATGAGTTGTGTGTTCACAACACTCTATTGTTAAAAGATAGTCCCACATCGGAAAATCACACCAATATGTATCTCTATATATTACTTATGAAGGAATAGAGAGATGCACATGGGTTGAGGCCCAATGGAGGGTGCCATGTGGGAGGATTTTACATAGAGGTGAGAATAAGAAACCAACTTTTGGCCAAATGAAAATAGATTTAAATCTATTGGAGCTAAGCCCCGAAGGGGCTTAGCGACTCGGACTCGGACTCGGACTTGGGCTTGGGCTAATGGGCTTTTGAGGCTTATTGTGGCTTTTTATGGCACTTTGCACTTAGCACGACAGCTCGTCGCAAGGCGCATTGTGCGCTTTAGTTGCGCTCGTGCTCGCTTCGAACTTGCTGGTTCCTGGAGCTTGTCCGTAAGGCGGATATAGCTTTGAGCGCCGGTGATCTTTCACCCCAGCAGGCTTTCTTCTTCCTCTGTTGCCTTCGAGAATACCGTCGCTTCTCTTTAGAAGTTATACGGTTCTGTTGCCTTCGAGAATACCGTCGCTTCTCTTTAGAAGTTATACGGTTCTGTTGCCTTCGAGAAATATTACGAAATAATCTTTTTAGATTCTCGTAATACAACATCACCTTCTTTAGGGTGTTGTTGCTGGAAACATTATCTTTACAATAGTTTCTGAAATCGTGTTTTTCCATCGATTGTTCGCCAAGGGACTAACACAAATAAAATACCTCTCATCTTAACCACATAAGTTAGAAAAAATATTTGACTACAATTGAATAATATTTTTATTATACATTATTATACGTGTAAAGCACATGCATCTACTAGTGTAAATAATGTGTCCATTTTTGTCCAATTAGAGTCGCTTATCTTAGGGGAGTATTCGGTTTATTCGGTTCGGTTCGAATAAGCAAAAATCGAATTGGACCGAAACCGAATAAGCAAAACCGAAACCGAACCGAATTGGTCAATAATCGAACCGAACTGAACCGAATTAAATCGGTTCGGTTTTCGGTTTATTCGATTTTTGGTTAATATATATAATAACTATATGTACCTAGATATATTTATTTATACCTAGTATATACCTATATATTATATATACCTATATATTTAGTATATACCTATAATATATTATATATATATATATATATATATATATATATATATATATATATATATATTATATATATATATTATAAACTAAATTTTCTTATTCGGTTTTGGACCGAAACCGAAACCAAAAACCGAAACCGAAACCGAAACCGAATAAGAAAATCTAGTATTTTCAAAATCGAAACCGAACCGATTTTTTTTAAAACCGAACCGAACTCTTATTCGGTTCGGTTCGGTTCGATTTTCAGTCCAAAACCGAATAATGCTCACCCCTAGCTTATCTTGTTGTATCTTTCATCTATGTCTCAAAAAATCTCATTTGTAATCAGAATAGGCATACTATGTTTATTCCTAAGATTTCATCCGAAGAAGTCTTGTCTCAAGCTGGGCAATTTGGCCTTATATTCAGTCAGTTCCCCCTCTTTCTTGCCTCTAGGAAATTATTTGTATTGACCAACAAATTAGTTGGTGGTATATGTGTGTTGAGCGTAAAAAGAAGAAGGGATATTTAGTTTTAGGGTCTCACATATACATGTATATTAGAGTTTGGATTTCAAAATTGACCGATATTAGAATTTAAATTTTAAAATTACTGTTCAAATATGCTAATGAACATTGATTTCGAACCCAAATTTTAATATCGATCAATTTTAAGACCCAAAGTCATATTTACGTGAGACCATAAACCTAAATAATCCAAAAAAGAAAGGGCAACCTGATGCATACATGTATCAATTGACTTGGGGACCCCCTCAGTTTGACCCATGCCTTCAATCATTTGGCCCTCTGATTCTCACATTGTATGGATTCTATACTGGATACACAGCATCCCCAAACACCATCAATAAAGAGAAACTTACCGTGAAGTTATATACACCAAGGTTCGGAGTATCGGTATTGAAATTGGAAATTGGTATCGAATCCTTCTAATGAATATCGATATCGGTGGTATCGATAGTATCGACGGTTTTGGACCTGAGTATCGAATTTTTTTTGTATCGAAAATAAATAAATGTTAAATAATTAATAATTTTAAAAAAAACTTTATATATTTAGGCACAAATTTAAATATTTTGTGTTGTTTCTTAATAATTCTGAAATTAAATAAAATAATAGAAATATTTGCCAATTGGTTTATCTACAATATTTTTTTTTTTTCTTTTCTTTTTACATGTTTTTACAACTATACTATACTTCTACACCATTCGGTATCGGATCGGAACATGTCAAGTTATATCGGTATCGATCGTATCGGATCCGGTATCGACCGATAATGCCATATGCCACCACTCATTTCCTCTCTATGTTCACACGTGCGCGCACACACACTGTCTTTTGTTCATCTAGCGAGTATCAAAGATTCCAGATATTTATGACCTCATGATTGGTTACTGTTCCCATACAAACTTAGCTTATTTTTCGCTGTGCTAACAATCATTTTCAGCGTCGTCGTCGATACATACAGAAGAGCCAAGAACGAAAGGAATCAATTGCATGGTGTTTAGGGACTCTAGAGTACACATTTGCATGGTGGGCAACAGACCCCTGTGTCAACGTCATGGTGGTCAGTAGTGGTGGTCCAAATGCTGCGAACAAGGACATGAGACTGCGTTCTTTATCAGATGTCAACCGAGCTTCTTCTCTAGGCGAAACATAGTTTTATATCAAGAAGAATCCATGTGGTTAGACTCTAGCACTAGCGATCCATGATTATAATTAATTAGGGACACAATTATAAGGGAGTTCGAAAATAACGTCTTCAATAATTTTTTGGAGTACAATAATACATTAAAAATAAAATTCACTGGGGCCCGCTCTCCGGTGCCTCCCATGTGGATCCACCACTAGAGGTGAGCATATAACGGTTGAAAACCGAAAATCGAACCGAACCGAACCGAAATATGACAAACGGTTCGACTTTTCGGTTATCGGTTCGGTTTTCGGTTTGAAAATTTAAAATTTTAAAGTAACGGTTCGGTTTTCTGTTCTTGATCCGGATAACCGAACCGAACCGAAAACCGATTTAAATTTAATAATTTATCAAACTATCCTCAATCTACATATACTAATATTTTGTAACCCTTAGCCGAGGACACTCTCCTCTTATTCTCTGTCGGTACTTTTTTGAGCACTCTCTCTCTACCCTCAATCTATATATATACTGATATTTTTCACACTATGTAATATGTAATTCATTAATACAATAATACCATATTTTTAAAATAAATTGTTATTTAAATAGGCATATTTTGCTAAAAAATTGAAGGTCCGGCACATTGGCCCATGAAACCGAACCGACCGAAAACCGAACCGAATTAATTCGGTTCGATTTTGTTCGGTTTTTATAAAAACGGTTCGGTTTTCGGTTTTGAGAAGTACGGTTTACGGTTATTTCGGTTTTCATATACGGTTCGGTTTGAACCGAACCGAACCGTTGCTCACCCCTATCCACCACTGGGCTCCAGCCACAAGCTGCAAGAGGGGAGGCATTGCGGTCCGGGAGGTCGGGTGTTCGAGCCCCCAGTGATATGGTTAGGTCTACCAGTAGAAACTTTATGCCCTCGTCGCTATTTAGCTGTTTTTTTTTTGTAGTGCAAAGTCATTTAAAAATAAATAAGTGGGCAAAATTTGCAGTATGTACAAACGATCACTAGTCATGCAAAAAAAAAAAAACCCTAACTCTACTTTGTTTTCATGCTAGGGTTAGATGCTGCAAAAGGGTCATTTGGAAGAAATAGATCCAAAATGGGAAAGAAATGGAGCATCGGTAGTCTTTTTTTTTTTCTAGGTCGGAAGCATCGCCGGGGAAGAGAAGGGCACGAGCTGCTTGGCCTGCATCATCTTCCAGCACTGTTCGACGTCGTGCGCGACCCTCCTCGCATCCATGGACGCGCCGAGCAGGCCGCGCTTGGTGAATCCGACGGCGTACAGTCCTCTCTCCCCTTTCCATCCGTTGGGGAACGGCCTCCGCGGCAGCCCGTCTTTCTCCGAGAACATGTCCTTCTCCTGCAAGAGATGGGTAAGATAGACACCACTTAGGGTTTAGCATTGTTTCCCGCTACTAAAGATTGAAAGTTAGCACAATGGGCTATAGGACGGAACTCCGGCATGACCTGTAAGAGTACGGGGTTGTAGGTGACCCCCGAATACTAGTCTACAACATGGATCAAGGGACAACTGGTTCGAACGGTCTAACCTTTCGGGACGGTCCTGCTTAAGATGGACGGACCTGCTTAAGAGTAGTGTATATCCCCAAACTTGGACTTCATTATGATAATTTTAGATTTTTGGTTCATTGGATTTTAATATGGATGCACCAAGTCAAAATTCCACCAAAATTTTGAATGGTTGTGTCTAAGCTTTTGTGTCATGCACAGAGACACTTATTAATATATGTACTGCTGATATATCGCTGGTATATCTATGTATGGAAAATAAATTCGACTAAGAAATTGTGGTGCGGTAGTAGGAACTCAGTAGAAACTATGCTAATAAGAAACGTTTAACAGTTAGGACCTGCAAAGCACATACACTGAGTCTTCTCATGTCGAGACGTATATATACCAGACACGGATAAAAAATAGACGCCGTGTTCATGTATGTAGTGTATCATGTATGTAGTGTATCGTATTGAATCGTATTCGTGTCAATGCAACATATGTTACTTATATACACTAGCCTTTCTGACCTTTCTTGAATTGATCGATATATCTAACCTAAGTAATTGTCATTGTACATACGTAGGAAAGTGCAAACTGCGGACTATACCTTTAGCCAAGCGGGTACGTTGCTCTTGTAGCCAGTGGCTAGTATCACGGCGTCGAAGTCGTCGGACCTGCCGTCCACAAACTCCGCACCATGTACCGTCAGCCGCTTTATCGCAGGGCGCACCTGATCCGAACAGTAGTCAGGACGACCAGCTATCACCAGAAATTATTCTGTGTGCCGGACTCATCGTGCGCCTTCATGCATCCATTGAATTGAATGGGGAATTTGTACATGCACTCATCCCAATATATACTATCAATAGATGACAAAAGGGTGCACGGTGAGTCTGGCTCATCCGATAATTTCTCATGAAGGGGGGGAGCGCAATATACCTTGACGTCGCCGGACCTGATCTTGGCGAAGGTGCCGATGTCGAGGACCGGGGTCTTCCCGGAGATCTGCTTGAGCTCGAGGGGCCCGAGCTGGGGCCGCTCGAGCCCGAGCTGCGCCGTGTCCCCGAGCACGAGCCGCGACACGAACAGAAGCAGGCGGTCCACGGCCCGCACCGGCAGCCACCTGAGCAGCCACATGGACAGCCCGAAAGTCGACGTGCCAAGCATCTCCTGGGGAAGGACGTGCACCTGCCAATTAACGAATCGAGTTAAGCAAAACAAAATGGGAATGAGAATAAGAATAGGAATGAAACAAAGTTCGTTCGTTTCGTACAAACTTTGTGTTAGTTTAGATTTTTAGTTTGTGGCGTTGGGGACCCATGAATGCATTTGTGCAGATTAATTAATATGTATGTATATATTATCGAAAATAATATTTGGTCCACTACTGGGGTGACTACACTAGTCCATGTCGGTGTGACGGTCAACTATTGGTCCTCCCGCTAGTACGGGCCCACTCCACGTCACGAGCCAATGGTGGCGCGCTACGTGGTCGCTGGCTGGCACGGTGTAACGTCCGAAAAGTTGCACTCTGTCCGACGCAAAATTGTATAGCCTTCCACGGACCAAGGTTATGCGGGAAGTTTCCAGAATATTTTAGAAGATGTCGAAACTTTCCAGAAAGTCCCATAATCTTCCAGAGGACCCGAGAATCTTCCAGAAGACTCCAGACCTTTCTAGATGTCACATGATCTTTCTGGACGTATTAGAAACTTCCTTGTTCTTATCTACTCCCTACAATAATCCATGGAACAAGCCGATTTCAGAAGTTTCCTGTAAGCCTTACGGGCACTATAAATAAGTGGAATGCCTTATTTGTTCCTCATGCCAAACCTTGTAAGAATTTTTCATGTAATAGAAGAATCCTTTACTTTTACTTACAATTCTAGCTAAGCGGATTAGGGAAGACTTGCACTAGTCTTAATTCAAGAAGAAAGATAGTATGCTGCACACGACGAAGTATAGCCTAAAATACTACGCCCGTGACAAGGGACACCCCACGGGCAAAATAGCAGCGTCCATATGATAACATGTTGTATAGAAGCACACTCACCGTGTCGCGAACGACGATGGAAGGGTGGGCATTGTGGTTGCAGAGGTCCAAGCACACCTCCATCCCCGTTGCCGCAGCCGACCACGAGCACCTTCTTCCCCCGGTAGGCCTCCCCGCTCCGGTACCGGCTCGTGCACCACCTCCCCGCCGAACCCCCCGCGCCCTCGATCTCCGGCACGACCGCCTCCGCGTTCTCCCCCGTCGCCACCACCAGCCACCTCGACACGTACTCCCTCCCCCTACCGTCCTCACCCTCCACGCCTCCGCCCCCACGTCGAACTCCGCGCTCCCCACCGTCTCCCCGAACGCGGGCCGTATCCCGAACCGGTCCGCGTACGTGCCGAGGTACGCCACGAACTGCGGCTTCGTCGGGTAGGCCGGGTAGTGCGCGGGGAACGGCGCGAGGGGCAGCTCGCAGAACCGTCTGGGCAGGTGGAGGCGGAGGCGGTCGTAGGTCCCGAGCTGCCAGAGGGAGGCGATGCACCCGGACCGCTCGATCACCACGCTCGGTATCCCCTTCTCCTTGGGGCAGGCCGCCGCCGCCAGCCCCGAGGGCCCGGCCCCGACGATGACCGGCCCTGTGACGCGGACGCACTTGTGGTCGTAACGGCGGTCGTGGAGCTTCTTTCCTTCGGTCTCTCCCCACTGATCAACCATTGGGAAATTAACAAAGGGACTACTTTGGAGTGGTTGCTATAGAAGAAGAAGAAGAAATTTAGTGAAGCATTTGATGCACCACTTTCTTACTTATATAGTGAGTATTGCTCCTAATTTTTGGGAGCGGTTGGTTGAGCCTTATCTACAAAAGAAGAAGAAGAAATATAAGTTGATCCGGCGGAGGAGGAAACGGAGGAGGAGGGCGAGCCACGCCCAATGCAACTGAGGAGCACATATTTATAGTGTATCTGTCAACTTTGAGGTCCGAGCTCTCTTTTGTAAATTATTGTATTTCTAAAAGACTATATCTGATAGATATATTTTGATGTAGTTCATTAAAAGAAAAAGGTATGAGCAACACAAGAAAACATAGTTGATCTTGCTAAAGATGGCGCTATTATAGACTTATTGACGCAATTAAAGACAACAAGTCCTAGTTCTCAAATCGCTAGTCTCTGAAGCAAAATACTTGGCTACACACTGCTGCAGTGACATATATCTGATATTGTCAAAGAAGTCAATACGACAAATTCTGCGACGTATAAACGACACATGTCTTTAAAACTTACGTGTCACACAAGTTGGTGACAAGTCAACATCATCCATCCAGTGGTAGTCCACGGTTTTTGAAGACCTCGGACAAATTCTCAAACAATCCACTTTTATTGACAGAATAAGTGGTATTTTTCTTCCATATGCAACATAATTTCATTTTTAAGCAAAAAAATAACGGAGGACAAAGCCTAGATTGTTGTAGAAAAAAAATACAAACAACAATAAAATATTACAACAAAATAGAATAGTTATTCAAAAAAAAAATACATTCAAGAACTTATAAGACATTGTCTTTAATCTTCGTGTCACGTCCCGCTCCCAGAATACGGCGAGCCGAGTACGTACAACATCCCCAGGCTACGCGACCATACAACATGAACCCAATTGCATCCCGCGATTGTCGCCTGTAAGGTCCTAGATAGGCATAGGGTTAAGGAAATAATACAATTTTCCACAAAAGAGCATAACATTCATTTATCCCAAAATGTTACAACATAATTCAAGTCTCATCATCAAACACATATATACATTTTGGATTCATTGTTCTTCAAAATACATAACTTACATATTGCATTCATGTTTCTTCAAATACATAAGTCACACAGCTATGAGGTTCCCAGAATAAAGCTACAACCCTCAGTCCTACATTATTCATAAAGTTCTGCCTCAGTGTATGCCTGGCCTTCATCCTGATCTGCTTCAGTCCCTAGTGAACAAACTAGGTCGTCAATACGACGAGCAAGCCCTCGGTCAAAGGAGCAAGTTATGAAGGTGGAATGATAAGGCAGATAAATACAAAATGGAGTAAACTTGATCATTTTAAAGTCCATACATGTAATACTAATCAAAAGCGAATCGTTCTCACATTAATGTCACAAGGACACAAAAACAATCTTTCTAGACCTAAATGCAATTTAGAGAAACTCTCTGGATCACACACCCACGCCTAGCATCTCTACAATAATCCCATTGGCCCGGGATCAGGCTCGCACAAAACGGGTGGTGCTTAGATTCTCCAGCCGTCTGTACTATCACATATTGATGTGATTAAACCAGGATAGCATCATGAGTTAGTTCCGAATCATCTGGCTCGAATCATCGAATCATGAGCTATAAAAGGAAGTTCGTATGACTTGAACTTTTCCAAGAATATCGAACCCATTCATTAGTAGTCTGAGCTGAAACTCAGGGCATAGATGCCTAATGAATTTAATGCAAATGGATAATCTGAGCTGAAACTCAGGCATAGATGCCCCATTGCAAAACAAGAAGGTGAGCTAAGCCTCACCCCGGTGAAGATCGCGCGGCCGCACGAACACCGTAACAGGGACTGATCAGTATGAAAAGTGTAAAATCATATTGCAAAGTCAGCCGGGTTGATCCAGGTTTCTCTCCCAAAACCCCATGCAACCTAATCTAGTCTTTAATTACCATAGGACTATCCCCAAGACGGGAGTCCTAGAAGTCAAGTCGCATCTAAGTTACAATTGGCTTTTCTAAGACTATATAGTCCAAGAAAGAGTCGGAACAAGGTAGTCCCAAAATATCAATATAATCAATGATTTCCAAGAATCTCTCCGAAGATGTAGATCGGAGTTGGATGGTTTTAGGGACTAGACTTTAATGTCAAATCCTAAAGGACCCGGTTTCCACAAAAGAGACTAACTCTGGAAATTCTTAGAAATTTCGGCCGAGTCTCCTTTGTATTTGCTGACCCGGAAACATTTTCAGAACAAAATAAACACAAAGAATAGACACATGGGCACGCCGACCCCTTCGGTGGAGCAACCCTCAACACCGGCAACACGCAATATATAACCGGGTACGCCGACCCCTTCGGTGGAGCAACCCTCAACACCGGCCACGCAAATTATGACAAGCGATATTAAAATTAAGGAATTTACAACATACCTTAGCGAGCTAGCATTCTTATTTATGCGCCAAAAATGTATCTTGGGTCTTTCAAGCTCAAAATACATGTTGTAGTATAAATTATATAAGAAGGCTTTCTAAGGAAAGTCACGAAATGAATAAGTTATCAAAAATCAATTCTAACATGTCCAAAATAAATCCATACATAAAACTATTTTAGGGGGCACAAATTGGTTATTTGACTTGAAAACTTATAGGCGAGGGTACCATAATGTACTGGTATCAATAATAACACATTTAAAGTGGTCACTATAATTATGTCAAATAAGTGTAATTTATAATCATGGACAGAATTTAAATAGCAATTAATTTACTAAACTAGTACAAGTAGCCCAATTCATGTAGAGTATAGGATTTATATATATACAATTGATTCTCTTGAAGTGAAGATGTTAAAATCCTAAATTGTAACAATGTTCCTATGTTGTGTTCTATTCTCATGAGCATGTAAAATGTCTACCAATTCATCAAGGGTGAATACATATATATAGTGTCAAATGTTCTCATGCTCATACATTCATACATATAATTAGGACTCATGTGTATAGATCATCCTAAGGAAACATCTCTTTATACCTATACATATGTCTATATGTCCAATCACAACATGGTACAAGTCTATCCATTGCCTTAAGGTTAACTTTATCAATAATTTCAAAATTTCAGAATATATATACATATATATATATATATATATCATACAAAATTCCAAGATCTAGTGATAATTAACATGGGACAATTTAAGAGTAAGGAGAGGGGGCTTGCCTTAAACCTTGCTTGCTCCTTGGAAGGTTTCCTTATGAAGAATTCCTCTTAAGAGTCAAAATCAGGACCTAGGACACAATTTGAATTTGGGATAAAAGTTAGAACCCTAGAAATGATTTTTTTTTTTTTGTTGAAGAAATTGAGAAGAGGAAGGGAGTAGAGGAAGAGAATGAGGTGAAGGAGGAGGAGAAGAAGTAGAAGAGGATGGAAGGGTGGGGCGTGGTCGGCCGGCGGCCGACGCCGGCGGCGCCGGCGCCGGCGCCAGCAGCCGCGGCAGCAGCGCAGCGCAGCAGCGGCAGCAGCGCAGCAGCAGCAGTAGTAGTAAGGGGGAGAGAGAGGGAAGAAGGGAAGGAAGGAAGGAGAAGAGGAGAGCTCACCTTGCTGGGAGGGTTGGAGGAAAGTGAGCTTTCTCCTTCTTCTTCTTCAATTAAAGGAATGGGAAGGGGGGAGAAATGACCAAATTGCCCTTCAGCCATGTCATGGCAAGGTGATGCCAGTGACATGGGTCCATGCATGAAAGCCACCTAGCCCTTTATGCTAGAATGCAACTTTAAAATTGCATGAGGGGGGGAAAAAAAAAATTGATTTATCCAATTTACATTATATTTTTGAGAAATAATTTATAGGAAGATAATTTTGAATGATTGAAGATTAATTAAAATACCAATAATAAGATAAAAATTTAAGGTTATGACACTTCATCATCCACTTGGTCTATATATCTTCAATCTTGCTATGGATTCCATCTTTCAAAAATCTTTTTGATGCTCTCAGCACATTCACCTGTAAGATAAAAGGTAGCAATAAAATCTCAACAATAAATATTATCATTAATGTCTTTTTCTTGCATAAGGCAAAATCATCTAGAATACATCCATATTCAATGTTTTTCAACATATCGTTTCCAATTCATATAATTGCTTATACATTTAGCCTATCTGAAGCCATGGTGGTCCGCAAATTATAAGCCCTCAATAACTTTAGCTTTGAAAACTTCTTTTCCGTCGATGATCAATAATATGATAATCAATAATATTCTTACAAATTCTGTATATAAGTAATCATCGCATTAGAAAACATATCCATTTTCTTACAAATTCTATAATTCTAAAGGACGACCAAGGTTTATCGCTTTCATATGCTTCTCAGACAATATCTCTTGCAAATTTGTAATCGTAATATAAATAGCATTCATTAAGATCAGAGACAACACTATTTTCCAAGACATTTTCAAGAGTCACACAAGAATTTTTTTAATTCATCATCAAAAGGAATTAATCTTGGTGCATAAAAAAAAAGCCAAAAATAGATTGGAAACATTGCATTTGTTCAAACATATTGTTTAATTGAGAGCCATATCCACTACAACAAGGAAATGATTAGTTCTACATGATTTTTCCACTATTTTTTTTCTTCCTATCAATGTTTGAAATTTTATCAAAATGCCACCTCCTAGATATTAGACTTATTTTTTAGGAAATATAGGTTCAATTTCTACTTAATAGCAATCTTTTTAGCTTCAAATATGGCAAAAGCAAACCCATTTTTCCTATATTTTGCAAAAAAAAGGCCTTCCAATTGTTTGACAACATCAAGACAACGTCAGGTTCCGTGGAACTAATCTGATTTACCATTTGTGGTTTAGATAAACCTTCTTATCTCACAGGATGTAGACCATGATGGCAAACGTGGTTGCTACACTTGGCATCCCACTAAGGATATAGCTCCTTAACAACGATTCACTCGAGTAATAGCAACAGCACGAGAGCAAACGAATACCCAGTTCCGCGAAAGAAGAGTGTAGTATGTCATGCGAAAGTGGTATGTTCTATGGGACTATCTGTTCTACAAGACTGTTTGTTCTGTGGGACTGTCTCTTTCGCACGACTATTGTTCCACGACGTTGGCTATTTCATGGGACCTACGATTTTAAATGCCAACAAAACTCCCTTCAAAAGTTTTTAAATATCCATAATAAGTTGCTCCGGATTTTGAAATACCTTTAATAAACTAAAGTATTCTGTTGGTTTCTTGTTGCACCACCATCTAATATAGCTATTATTGACTTTTTGTTCGAGGAGGTGCGAAGATGATAATATATTTTGGAATAGTATTCCACGATATGATCTTATTGAAAAGATGCTATGTTTGGAGATGGTGCCCCATGAGATGATGATTCGCCAAATTAATGTTGCTGGCAATGGCATGGAGATGATGCTCTGGTTAACTCAATGGGAATTAAGAGCCGCAAGCATGGAGATGGTGATTGGATTTGGTGACTACCTGCAGAGGTTGTAGTATTGGACATGACATGACAAAGAGTCGACCATCAAAGATTGTATGTTAGATATGATAGGCTATGGCTCATGGTTGGATTGAATTTGGGATCCGTCTAGTCAGAGGTGATAAATAACAGACAAATTAAGGAATATCGAACGTGAAATTCATAATCATAGGCTTTAATATATTAGACTCGATCACATTGAAGGTCGAGATTGGATTTGACATAGGAACCTGTTTGTTCAGATGTAATCATCGTTTATGATTTGGTTTGAGAACCCACCTAGCATTATTCGGTTCGGTTCCAGTTATGGTTAATTTTGGTTCGATTCCAGTTCTGGATTTTCAGAATTTTATTTTATTTAGTTTTGACTATTTCAAAATCGAATAAACCAAACGCTCACCTATAAACCCGCCAGTCAAAGATAACCAATATCACAGGATAAGAAGCATCAAACTCAAACTCGATTGTTAGAGGTGATACTGGAAAACTTGACATGACTATCAGAAATAATAATAGGAAACACAATAGCTTTCGAGTTTAGATATCAACATTAGTCACTTTTTAATATCAGGTACTGGAAATCAAATTCAGCATAAATCCAACGAAAAATATCCGAAGGGACCCCCCTCGAACATCTGATATATTCTTCAAATATGAAATATAATATTAGCAATTATAAATAAGCTCGAATAATTATAAATATAGAAGATAGCACCAGGTATGTGCTATATATATTCTTTGTTCCCACCAGCTCCTAAAGCTTAGATCCACATTACTTATATAATTCCAAACTCAGAGCCAATGTTACAGGAAAAGAAAAGGGAAAAAAAAAAAAAATTATGCTTCAAAGAAGTAATTCTCATTCCGTTCAAACTATTTCAGATGAAGCCGATAAAATTCCACACTTCAATCATTACTGCATTTCATTATACTATGGTTATTGCTAGCTTTTTCTAAACATATAATTAGTGCAAAATCATTGTCGACGATGTGATAATGTAATAAAGTAAGTGGCCTTGAAGTGCAGAATCTACATATATTTTTAAAAAAAAAAAAAAAACTTGAACCATAGTTGAGCGGGGAAAAAAAATCCTCTATATTCTTTACTCCTTTGCCTACTTTTATCACCTAAATTAAACTGTTACAAATTCCAAAATACTGTAGCTGACATATTTTGCAGGGCAATTATAACTATTCCTATGTTTTACATTTATTACAGAAACTATTTCTATTTTGAAATTAATTACACGGACCACCCCTATAGTTTATTTTTTCTATAGAAACTTATAACACTAACCATTTCTTATGTTTTATTAAAATTATAAAGCAGATGATGGCCAGTGTAATTATTCTCTTAATAGGAGTAGATCCTGTAATACTCATGAGAGATAGGAGAGTCAGTATATTTACTTCTAATATTCATGATATACTTTATTCTCAAATATATCGTTTAATTGCGAGCAGAGGCAGAGCCCCACATGGCCCAGCCCAATTTTTTTGGAGTTTTTTTTTGAGTTTTTAAAATATTTTATTAGTTATGTTTATTCTTTTCTTTGAATTTGGAATATGTGATAAATATTTTGTTTGTATTTTGAGTATACATAACTAAGTGATAAATAAATTCTCAAAAACAAAAATATTTTAGACGGTAAAATGCTAGTGTCTTCGTGTTGATCAAACTATACCTAATGTTCATCCTCCCTAATCTTAGAGACTAGCTAGCTGCCGCCACAGATTGCGAGTGGATACCTAGATTCACATAACATCTTAAAATCATGTGTTTAGACTCGGCAGTACTTGAACTTAGATTTGCTATATATTGTTACAGTTCCTAAGCAATTGTTTGATCAAAGTATGGTTTTTTAATGCCCACATGCACCTTAAAAAACAAATTTATCAAGACCATGGCATCCATTTTACATCATTTCTCCCACTTAAAACACTTTAGATCCCGAAAGGTCCTTGGGTTCTGAAACCCTTTATATAACATGACTTCTCAAAGAATGACTAGACAAACGTAGGCAAGGAGTAACAAGTGCTTTCTCTTTCAAGCAACATGCTTTAGTTTACTTGATGAGTGTGATGAGTGATGGTGAGAAAACATAGCACTACTTCTTTGAAATTAATCAAGCATGGCAGTGCATTCAAAACAACACTAACTCTCATCTTGTACTTGTTCCATAAGTATTCGAAAGAACTTTTGTTCAATTCATGTGTTTCTGTTTTTACGACCAGAAATTGTTTCTTGATTTTCATTTAAAATTGTTCTATGGACTTTTTTTTATCAATATGAGATGATCCTAACACTTTTGTCCTTATCCGAATGGGTCTTGCAAGAAAGACGGATGTTATATTGAGCTCCAAAATACTCTATTGAGATAGAATGGCTCAACCGACGTCCCCCACCCGTAATAACCACATGTGCGAGTCTTCAGTGCATTTGCTTCTTCATCTCATTTATGTTGTTTATGCAAAAAAAACCTAATTATAGCGACTCTTCTTGCTCCGATCGAGCGGCCTAATCTTAGTTTGTGGAAATTCTTCGGTGGCTTTCTTATGAATTGTATATAGGTACAAACGGTGTTTCATTATTCTTCGTGAAATTGACCACATTTATGATCCATATTGGCACATTCCAGTAGGTGGGGGTGTTAGAGGTGATTCTCGTGTTGATGCCGATTGAGGGACAGATGCAAAGATCTCGAGGACAATGGTGTGTAGTGAAGGCTGTGTGTAAATCGAATGAGAGTTAAACCATAAGATATGATATTAGATTGAGCATATGTCTTAAAAAAGAATTTCCATGCAAGCCTAAACCAATCACAACACTCTCACTTCCTATCCGATGTGGAACTAATTCGTATGCTCAACTTTTCTTATATTAATTTTTCATCCACTGCGAACCACCTTCAACGCTCAACTAGATGCGAGATACAATCCAACTTAGACATGATGGAAGGCTTCGCACCTCCCTATTCGGTTGTGAACCATATTTCCCCTAATTTTGAATTAACCAATCATTAGAGGTCAAGGTGGTGTTTGGACATAGAAAGAGCATGGTAAGTGGGAAGAGGAGAGAACTTAATTAGTGCGTACTCCATCACCAATATATGTGACATTGCTTTGAAATATATCGGAACTTGTGTGCCAGAAAAAAAAAGGGCTAAAAGAGAGAACAGAAACGTCGATATCGTACAAAGATTTGATTGGATTGCTAATTAAACTAATGTCTCGTTTGGTACAGTGTAATGTAATCGTAATTGCAATGTAATTAAATAATTTTTTATATAATTATATTATGATTACGATTATATTACAGCGTACCAAAAGGAGTCTAACTAGTTCAAAGACTCAACAAAGTAACGATATAAACAAATGGAACGTGGTACTTCTTTTACAGGTTTTATGGGTTTTTTTAGATGTCATAGAGTTTTATAAATAGAGCATTGCAATCAGAATAGTAGGAGAGGAGGACCACACACTAACTTGAACTCTATGACCTTTTCATATTTGGTGACTATCTAAGAAGAGTTTACTTTGGAAAGTGAAGGATCTAACATGCATGACGAACAATAATGTCTGTTTTTTACATCTTAAGTGTGCTGGCTGGTCCCAAGTATGCAAGTGTGTATATGTTATTATTTGAGAGTTGCAAAGTGGCCAGTCCTCACTGCCAAGTCATTTGAAGCTTTAACAGGTGAGTCGATGACGTCAGAGATCTCATGTGAGTACAAAAATCCAGATATGTGTCAAGCTAGCATTGGGCAAAGGTTCGGCATCATAGGTTGGCGAAGGGGTCTACACTGACATTGTGTATAGCACCATTGTGGATGGCGTTATCCCCTCGAGCTTACCTAATTATTTTCCTGATCATGCTTGCCTAATTAAGAAAGTAACTCATGCAAACCCAACAGCCACATACCAAAGAGGCAATGAAATGCATGGTCCACTGAATAGTACTAGCCAGCACAATATGTCTTGTATAATAGATTAGAGTAAGGAACTTTTGCCTTATGGACGATGCTAAGTAGTCTGCAGATTTGGATTGCAGTCTTAGTCTGCGGACCACGTGTTATTATTAATTAAATTTTGTTTTTGGGTTGGGTTGGGGGGGGGGGGGGGAGGCGAAGACAATAGGAGGCCTATGGGGGTGGTGACACGCGGCGTGCAGTCACCCCGCGAGCCATTTATCATTTTCCTTTGCCTTATCCCCAACGTTGTATAGGCTCATGTCGGAGAGCGACACGCAATGTCGGTTGATTGGAGAAGGCTGGGAGAAGTCGAAGCAGCACACATGTTCGTGCAGTTCTAGCTTATAAAGACCATGTTGGTGTGAGAAACAAAGAGAAGATAAATTTAAGGGGCGTTTGGTATGCGGTATTTTTTTTATTCCCGGAAAAATTTAAGATGGGAATTTATTACCACGTTTGTTTGGCTTATAAAAAATTTATTTCCGGAAATTATAAATACCCGGATAAATAGTTTACCCACAAAACATAAGAATTCTATCCTAGAGAATAGGTAGGTATTTTTTTGCCCGGAAAAAAAAAAATTGTCTAAAATTTTTTCTTCTTTTTTGATCAATTTTGATTAGTTTTGAAATTTTTTTCTTTTTTTTGTCGTTTTATCGCTTTTTGTCATTTTTGTCATTTTTACCAAATTTTGTCTTTTTAAGCGATTTTTGTCGTTTTTTACCATTTTTTGTCTTTTTTTTAGTCACTTTTGATTATTTTTGTCGTTTTTATCGCTTTTTTGTCATTTTATTCATTTTTTGTCGTTTTAAGCGATTTTTTGTCGTTTTATCCATTTTTTTCTTTTTGTCCCTTTTTGATTATTTTTATCGTTTTTACCAAATCTTTGTCTTTTTTGTCGTTTTTTGTCAATTTTTGTCGTTTTAAGCGATTTTTGTCGTTTTTGTAGCTTTTTTGTTGTTGTTACCGATTTTTAGTCGTTTTTATCGCTTTTTGGTTTTTTATTAATTTTATGGCATTTTTGTCATTTTGTTGCTTTTTGTTGCTTTTACCGATTTTTTGTCATTTTTGTCGTTTTGTGGTTATTTTTGTCGTTTTAACCGATTTTTGTCCTTTTTTGTCGTTTTATCGATTATTTTTCGTTTTTGTCGCTTTTTGGTTTTTTTTGTCATTTTAACCGATTTTTTTGTTGTTTTTAACCTTTTTTGTCGTTTTAAACTGTTTTTTGTCATTTTTTTGTCGTTTCAACCGATTTTTTGTCGTTTTAAACCGATTTTTTGTCCTTTTTTGTTTTTATCGATTATTTTCGTTTTTGTCGCTTTTTGTTATTTTTTGTCGTTTTAACCGATTTTTTTGTTGTTTTTAACCGATTTTTTTCGTTTTTAACCGATTTTTTGTCAATTTTTTGTCGTTTTAACCGATTTTTTGTTGTTTTTGCCGCATTTTTGTTTTTTGCCGTTTTTACCGATTTTATGTCATTTTTGTCGTGTTTTGGTTTTTTGTCGTTTTTACCCTTTTTTGTTATTTTTGTCGTTTATACATTTTTTGTCGTTTTTTGGTCATTTTTGTCGTTTTAACCGAATTTTTGTCGTTTTTCATCGTTTTTTGTCGTTTGTTATTTTGTCGTTTTTACCATTTTCGTTTTTTTACCGATTTTTTGTCGTTTTTACCCTTTTTTTATATTTGTTCATTTTTTCGTTATTATTTTTATTTTTTTCCCGGAAATATTATATTGTCACCAAACATGGGAATGTAATTTTCCAGGAAATTTAATTCCTTGGAATTTGATTCCCGGGAATATAGAATTCCCGGCTATATAGTATTCCGCATACCAAACGTCCCCTAAAGGAGCAAGGAGTATCGTTAACATTCTCACGATGACTAGTTAAATGATAAATCTAGGTGGAGAATGTTGTATATGACTCGTATTCAACTACGAAATAAAATAAACGTTGATGAGAAGCTCCAAAGGATTCGAAGCAGAGATACAGGTCTCAAAGGTCTCAAAAGAGTCATGAGTATCAAACATGCATATACGGGAGGAATACCAACGGTATACCCTCGATTTGACAACAAATTGAGTGTTTGTTAGCGGGTTTCGGGGTCCAAAAAATTTCAATCACACTCTTCTACAGCAGTATACTAGCTAGCGTATCGAGGTTGTGTTTTCTTCAGATCTTTAGAGTTTAATTCTATCAGTGGTCCATATTTTTTTTGGCTTAACTATACTTTGATACCCTCAATTATCAGTGGTCCATACATAGGCCTTTGTGAGAGAGACAGAGAAAGAGGGAAAAAAAAAGTTTATTTAGTAATAGGATCTCACATAATAGTTAATATTAGAATTTGTGTTTTCAAAATGTTTCGATGTTAGTGTTTGAGTTTTAAAATTATTGTTCAGTTTTCATTGTTCACGTAGGCAAGTGAACATCGATTTTAAGATTTAAACACTAACGTCAGACATTTTGAAGACCAAAATCCTAATTTCAACTATTATGTGAGCCTTATTACTAAGTATAACTTTACAATTAGTACTGTTGAATATGTGATGTGTCAGTCTTCATAAAATTTGCAAATTTGCACTGTTTCAAAACAATAGATCTTTTTCGAATCCCGATGGATTAGAGACAGTTTGGATAGCAGTAACTCCTCGAAAGTATAAAAGTGACATTTATAGTATGTTACGTTGCAATGCACTTGTAGCATATATGATCAATTTTCAAATAGGATATACTATTTTGTTGTCTCGCGCAAGGCAAAGAGAAGGAGTTTGATGGTTTGGAAAATTGTTGTTAGGAGGGTTATTGAAAGTGAGGTTGAAATGATAAAAATTACTGAATATTAATTAAAATATGATAAATAATTATCATTTAGATCTTAATACATTTAACAAAATTTTCTATACACTTGATTTTTAATAAGTGAGAAAGAAGAGTGTTTAAAATTAAAATTAACAAAATTTTAAGTCACCTAATTTTTAAGCTTATTATTATTATTATTATTATTTTATTATATTATTATTATTAATAAGCTGCTATTATTATTAAGCTGCTGCCATCCTTATCGCAGACTTTTTCTTTACTTGGGTCTTGACGTCATCATTAATTGTGCCATATCACATATCTATTCTACTATATAATAGGAAAAGTTTGTGGTGAAACTTTTGAATTCCTAAAATACCCTCGAGTATATTATAAACATGATAATAAAGTTGGCATGCAAGTTTTCTTTTACCATACAACTTTTTATGTTCCAATGGTAAAAATAATAATTATCCTTTTCAAATATTATTATTCTCACTAGAAAATTTAAAAAATTATACTTTGAATCTCTTGGCATTGTAAAAAGAAAACACACATATAGTACAAGAAAAAAAACGAAATGACAACAATTAAAATACGTACAAAGTACGTGCATGTAGTCTAGTTAGAATAAATGAAAAAATTCAAACAGATAAACAAAACATTTATTATTCCATTCAGTCTCGGTATCATATCACTGTTTGAAGAAAACATATGAAAGTCCATGCTCAATCTTCTTCTTCCCCAATAAACTCTTGTTAAAATAAAATCTTCTTATGTGTCTCCATGTCTTACTTGGATAGAAATAGTATCTCAATTTACTCCAATATCTTATTTGTATACAGAGCCAATATCTTACTTGCATACTTGCATTGAAATAGAGCAACGATATAATTAATATAACTAGAAATACGGTTAAAGAGTAACAAAATTGTACACCTACTATCTATGTAGAAATTTTTGATGAAGGAAAATGGCATAAAATACATGAATTTGCTCATCCTTTTCTTGGTGATAATATTCACACAAGTATAATGAGTACTCCCGGTTCTAAAATTAAGTATGTCAAAAATTTCATGAACGAAAATGGCATAAAATTTATGAATTTGCTCATCTTCTTTGGTGATAATATTCACACACCCGACTTCAGACATAAAAAATAGTTGACGTCACTTTCTTTCTTTTGAGCTATGGCGTCCTTATGTAAAATTTTAAATTTGTACTCTTCTATCTAAATAACCAAAGTTCATCTCTACTAATGAAAATGATAGACTATATCCATTTTGTTTGTTTTGTTTCTCTCTTCAAATAATTTTTTTTCATTTATTCAAAAGTATAATTATTGTCTATATATAATGATCATGATGGATCCAAATCCGCCAAATCTGAAAAATATTGTGGGCACCATCTTGTGACCGCGCCAGATGTCACACAAAAAAAAATATTTGGGCGCCATAAGTGATGATATTTTGGCCACCAACTTGTTTCTCTCTCTCCACACAATCCTCCCGGTCGAAGAGTGGGTTAAGATAATTAATTTAAGGGAAATTTATGAAATGTTCAAAAAACAAATTTTTTATGAAAAATTCATCGCGCAATAACATTTCATCGCGTGTCCAGAATTAGCAAAAAATATATAAAAAGGGTTCTGAATGACCTTTTTGCCCTTCCTTCTAATTTATTGAAAAAACTACTCTTAAAAAACACGTTTCGATACTTCATCTTCTTCCATACACTGCTCACTTTCGAATCTAGGTTTTCTCCTCAAAAATCTTAAAAAACTCGCCGAAAAATTTCGGAATGACCGAGACAAACGGCAAAAGTGCTAAAACGGAGGTCCAAACATCATTTTTTTGCGATTCTAAAATTTTGGAAGGCTGACAAACGTTCGATACTTCATCTTCTTCCATACGCTGCGCACTTTTAAATTTAGGTTTTCTCCAACAAAATCTTCAAACCTTACTTTAAAAACTCGTCAGTGACTCTCCATTGCGCAATCTTCACACCATGTCGTCATCGTCAGTTCCCACTTCATCATCATCATCAGCATCAACTGGAATCCCACTTCATCATTATCATCATCAGCATCAACTGAAATTCCACTTCATCATCATTATCAGCATCAAATGGAACCCCACTTCATCATCATCATCAACATCAACTAGAACACCAGTTAGAGAAGAGAGCTGATGTGAAGAGAATTAAGAGCTTTTTGTCATTCTCCGTGTTAAAATCATGGAGAATTGACATTCTCCCTGTTAAAAACACGGAGAATGACCTTTATCCGTGTTAAATTGACGGAGAATTGCCATTCTCCGTGTTAAAATGACGGAGAATGGTCATTTCTCGTGTTAAAATACAGGAGAATGGTTTTTCGTGTTAAAATAATAGAGAATTGCCATTCTCGGGTTAAAATTATGGAGAATTAACAATCTCCGTGTTAAAAACACGGAGAATGGCCTTTTTTCGTGTTAAATTGATGAAAAATTATCATTCCTCGTGTTAAAACAGAGAATGATCATTTTCCGTTGTAAAATCACGAAGAATGGTCATTCTCCGTGTTAAAATTACGAGAATGGCTATTCCCGTGTTAACATGCAGGAGAATAATAATTCTCCGTGTTAAAATCACGGAGAATGGCCATTCTCCGTTGTAAAATCACGTAGAATGGCCATTTCCCGTGTTAGAATACAGGAGAATGGCCATTCTCCGTGTTAAAATCACGAAGAATTGCCATTCTCCGTATTAAAATCACGTAGAATGGCCATTTCCCTTGTTAAAATTACGAAGAATCGTACTCCGTTGTAAAATCATGTAGAATGGCCATTTCCCGTGTTAGAATGCAGGAGAATGACCATTTTTCGTGTTAAAATTACGGAGAATGACCATTCCCCGTGTTAAGCTCACGGAGAATGATTTTTTTTCCTTCTTTTTTATAAAGTATATATTGAATGATATCATACTTTTCATTGTTGTTTGTTTTATATCAGTACAAACAACCGAGAAGCACAAAGAGGTAAATAAAAGGCTCAAGAGTGAGAAAAGTGACCTACAGAAACAAGTTGAATCATTGCAGAATGAAACCATTAAAAAGGACATAATCGTCGAAAAACCTCAAATCTCTCCACGAAGATGATGATGAGCAATGATCGGAGTTCGACTGAATAAAAGCACAGTAAACTATGAACAATCTTTGTGATCTCTGCTGAAGATGAGAGCAATAAAATTCAGATCTCTCGTGAAGAATAAGAGAAGAAAATCGCAATCAAACTCTGAATTTGTGAATTCAAATACATATATATGACCAAATTTGCGCGAAGGGGTAGCTATGGTATTATCAAAATGGCAATTTTGTAAATATAGAGCATCTAAAAGGAATCTTGAAATATTTAACGTGAAAATACATAATGTTGGGTATTTCATAAAACCCACCCTGTGGGTGGATTTTTCATGAACACCCAACCCGAAAGTGGGTATCTCAGCAATTTTCAGTTTCAGAATTCCTCTTGGTGGTGGAGTGGAAGATAGGCTTGAAATTTTGACCTAAGCAAGTTACTACAAGAAAAATATCATGTTATAACGTTTGAAAATAAGCTATTACAACGGTTCATATATAAGTGTTACAGAATTTCAGCAACAACGCATATTATGACGGTTTGGAGGAGATTTTGGCCTATTATAACATTTTTTTAACATATGAACGTTATATATAGTATATACGTTTATAACGAATATATATTAGGACGTTATAGAAGGTTCCAAAATTTTATTTAAGAATAAACTTGTCAGCTTTTTTTTCTACCAAAGCCCGATGGCATTCACTTTCTCCATTCCCCCCAAATTTTTTTTTTTCCCAAACCCTACTCTCCTCCTCCTCTCTTCCTCCCCAAATCCATACTCCTCCCTCCTTGTCTCCTCTAGAGAGAGCGTGTGGGTGAGTATAGAGAGAAGCTCATGTTCTTCTCTCTCCGCCGACCACTCATATTTTCCACTCTCTCACGTCTAGTGTTTTTCTAGGGTTCCGATGGAGATCCCATCATGGCGGCGAGGCCATTCTATGCTACGGAGGATTCGACCCTCCTAAGACGTGGAGGACCATGGTGGTTGGAAGCACCGATGACGGATTTTATGTAGATCAGATCGATCAATAGATTTTTCCAGAGGCGTTCAGAAAATTTTCAGGTGAATTTTTGTTTGCTTTATCTAAGAATTTAATTTTTTTAACATAGATTTTCGTCCAAATTAAAACCCTAGAACTTTGGGGGTTTTCGTTGGGAGTTTCTGTAGGATTAGGTTCGTACGTGTCCGATGAGTATAAATTGAAGAGTGCGGAGCGGCGAGACCGTCGTCGCGTACGTAGGCGATGCGGAGCGACAACATGTTCCCTGACGCAGACGCAGAAGGGGGACCCGGCGCGGACGGGGGTGCCAGGGTCGCGAAGGCCCAGGGAGGGCGAGTCGAAGTGGGTCAGGAAAGGAGGACGGAGCAGGCGAGGGAGAAGGTGTTGGGGCCGGAGCCGAGGGGGTGGGGGAGCGGTTGACGGAGAAGCCACTCTCCGCGAGGGAATTCTTGGAAGCGGAGGTGGGAAATCTGCTGGGGTCGTAGTTGAAGGAGGGTGAGGAAGCGGAGAGGCAGGCTTTCTGCTAGGAAGCGGAGGGGCGGGTCATGCTTAGGAATAAGCCACCAAACACCATCTCTCGTCTCCTCTCGCTCGCTTCACTCACCTACTCAGCAATAGCTCGTCACTTCCTATGTTTGGTCCTAACTCTCAGTGAAGTTCAATTTGTTTCACATTCTAATTTTTCCTTGTCTTCAGGCACCTCAATTTTAATACTAGGACAATAGTTTATACAACGATGGCGCGTCCAATCCACCATTCACCACAACGCGCGCCATAAAGGATGGCGCACTCCACCCCATTGACACAGCACGGGCCATGAACGATGGCGCACTCCACTCACGCGCGCCAGGATGGATGGTGCACTCCAACTGTGCCCAACCCCCAACACGCACCAATACTGCCACACTCCACATCAATACTGCCATACTCCACCACCGGTGGCGCGTCCATCTAACGCGCCATCACCGATGGTGCACCCCTCTACACATCACCCAAACTTCGTCCAGCGTGCCTCCCCAACACGCCGTGGGTGATGTCGATTCATTACCCAAAATGCAATTTTACCAAACTTCTTATTTTTTTAGAATTTCGGTAAAATTCTTTACCCTATATGAAAATTTATGTCTTTTATTACATATACCATCTCTGACTCTGGCTGGGTCTGGCTTTTTGTACGTTGATTCTCGATAAGGATGTATCTTTGAGACTTGACTCACCGTATCATATTCGTATACAGATACGTATTTATGTATCATATTGTTGTATTTTCTGCTCGTCTTGTTGTAATTTCTATATTGATAGTTTTCTTGTATTGGCGATTTCTTGTTTTCATGATTACCGAGGATCGTGCGACCAGTACCGTGTGATCGATACTCCTATTTTTCCAGTAAATTACTTAAATGACTTATGCAACTTTTCCATAATAGACATAAGGTAGTATTTGGGCCTCCAATAAATTATAATATTTGTGTTTGAGTCTCAATAATAGACATAATTAATGTTTGGATCTCCAATAAGTTAGAATATTTGTATTTGAGCCTCCATAATAGACATAAGTTAGAACATAAATGAGGAAAACAAAGACGAAAAAAACAAAAAAAGGATAGAAAAAAAAAATGTTGAAAAAAAAAAATGAAAAAATAAATCTTAAAAAAGAAAAAGGATTAAGAAAAAGAAGGAAAAAAAAATTTGTGCGAGCAAAAAAGTAATATATACCCACCAATTCTTAAGGGATAGAACTTTCATGTTTTGTTGGTAAATTATTTATTGGGGCATTCGAAATTTTCGAAAAAAAATATTTTTTTAACCAAAACTAAACATGAGAATATGTTTTCCATAATAAATTTGTCTGAAATATGACTTTAGATCTCAATATTCTCAGGCTAATTTATTTCTTAAAATTATGAATATCGGAAAAATTTATTCCCAAAATAAATTCATTCCCATTGTTTTTTTCTTTTTCATTTTTTTTCTCTTCATCTTTTTTCTTTTTTCCTTTTTCATTTTTAAATTTATTTTGTTTTGTTTTGTTTTTCATTTTTATTTGGGTTTTGGCAGCGTTAGTCCAAGAACAAACATTAATTATGTCTATTGTGGAGGCCTAAACACAAATATCATAACTCAGGAGATTCATACACTAATTATGTCTATTATGAAAACTCAAATTCAAATATCCTAACTTACTCTTAGGAACTTCACCGGGATCTAGGACATTGGGGACTAGAAATTGTAGAGAAGAAAGAGGGAGAATTATGAATTTCGACCATGTTGTTATAAATATTTAGCGACGTCGCTGTCACATAGCGACGCCTAGCTTAAAGGTACCTATCAACGTTGTAATTGGCGACATGTAGCAACTCAATATGTCATTATTATATTATATTATTTTGTTACGTCGCTAGGATTCTGCGACGCATAATGAAAATAGGACCTTGTGACAACATTAGGGACACTTGCATAAGAAAGTGCTAAAAGTGAATTTATAAATACATTTATCTGAAAGTGAGATTTTGAGAGACATTCCTCTCTCATCCCTCACTTCAAATTAACATTTCTATGAATTTATACGATTTAGTGTATGTATTCTTTCAAACAAGTGATAAAAGTACACTTCTATCACTTTATGTGATCGCAAACAATTACACACCATCTCAATCAAAATTAGCCAGACTTTTCTTCTATATACAATAATTCCCAAAATCTGTAAATACACACATTAGACACAACCCACCATCAAACATTTTCCTGTTTTCCAAGAATGTCGTCCCATCACACATTTCACACATTTGACAAAAACAGTCGACAGATTAAACACTTATTAGAAGCCACACATCTGTGTGCATTTGTGTTCGTGCACATATATGCGTGTCTGTCCGTGTCATATTTCATAATTTATCACAATATGTCTATATCTTTATTTTTATCACAAACTTAAAATTACAAATTTTAGCTAACTACTTTAATTTAACAAGTAGATTAGGGTTAGAGTTTTACCAAAAAGAGACCGGAGACTAGGAGGGTGTCCGCGGAGGGAGTACGACGACGACGACGACGACGGAAACTAAACCATAACAATTCCATATATGATACTTTACTAATTAAACAAAATTGAAATTAAAATATAATTAATTAATTTGCAAAATGTAAATGATAAAATGATAAAATATTAAAAATTAGGGGTAGGATTTACAAAATCTTTGTTGAACATCATAGGTCGAGGTGGGGCGTGTGTGTGTCCGGGTCTGAAGGAGACGAGGGGGTCGGGCTCCTTGCACGTGGAGCTCCAGTGGTTGGAGGAGGCGGAGGATATAGGAGGGGGAGGAGAATGAGAGGAGGGGACTCCACCTGAGATCCCTTAGCGAGGAGATGGATAGGAGCTCCGGTCATTGGAGAGAAAGGAGCGACGGAAAGGGAGGAAAAAAATAAAAAATAAAAAATAAAAAAATAATATATACATATATATATATATATATATATATAATATATATATATATATATATATTAGAGGAAGGATATGCATTCCCATGTTCACATCCGTTGGATGTGCTTTAAGTCATCTAATCTTAACCATTGGTAAATCAACGGTTAAGATTAAATGACTTAAAGTACCATCCAACGGTGTAAGTAGGGGGGATGCATGGGGATGCAAAAAGTGTGGGGATCTCTATCCTTCCTCATATATATAATATTATATACTAGTCATAACCCGTGCCCATAGGACATGGTTCATTTAAGGTATTCCCCCTCAAAATCTTGGACCCCCAATTTTAAACGAACATAATAATTATGAGGCCCCCATCAAAATATTAAATCCCAACCACTGCTGGATGTGAATTTTCTTTGGATTCTCCATAAAACTCCACTCTCAATAATGCTTATCCACAACCATTATGAGTGCAAACCCCACTCTTTGGATTCCCCATAAAACCCCACTCTCAATAATGCTCATTTCCCATAAAAATCCACTCTCAATAATGCTCATCCACAACCATTATGAGTGCAAACCCCACTCTTTGGATTTCCCATAAAACCCCACAACCGTTGATTCACCAAGATTAAATCCCAACCACTCTTTATCTGCGCGCGCTCTTTAGTACAGCGTAGCCTGACCCATACGTTGCCTTTTGGCGGCGTATGTCTTGCATACGCTGCCTTGAAGAGGAGTCGTATGGAGTTCATACGCTGCCTTTTGGAAGCGTATGTCTTGCATACGCTGCCTTGAAGAGGAGTCGTATGGAGTTCATACGCTGCCTTTTGGAAGCGTATGACTTGCGTACACTGGCTTGGATAGTAAGGAGTCGTATGGAGTTCATACGCTGCCTTTTGGAAGCGTATGCCTTGCGTACGCTGGCTTGGATAGTAAGGAGTCGTATGGAGTTCATACGCTGCCTTTTGGAAGCGTATGACTTGCGTACGCTGGCTTGGATAGTAAGGAGTCGTATGGAGTCCATACGCTGCCTTGAAGAGGAGTCGTATGGAGTCCATACGCTAGCTTGACTTGAGCGTAGCTTGACCTGAGCGTACGCTGACTTGAGCGTAGCTTGACCTGAGCGTACGCTGACTTAAGCGTAGGCTGACTTGAGCGTAGGCTGACATGAGCGTAGCCTGCTTACCCTGGATCCTCTATGGCCCTGTATATTGATATTTTATTAGATATTTAACGTCCATTTTATATCCTTACGCCTTTTTGCATAAACTTGATATAATCATGATATGTTAATATTTCTGTTAAATATAGATTTTTACGTGGGATGTACCATGTGTCGTGAATTGAGTTATAGATACCCCAATTGACTGGAATTAAATCCTGAGAGTTGTAGACTCGACCCCACTGAATATTAGGATGTACCATGTGTCGTGAATTGAGTTATAGATACCCCAATTGACTGGAATTAAACCCTGAGAGTTGTAGACTCGACCCCACTGAATATTAGTTGACTTTCATGCCTTGTCACCATTGATAATGATTGTGACCTTGACATAATTGATCATGCGTTCCTAGTTGAAACTAAGAGACTGGCTAGTCGTCTTATTAAATTGAATGAATGAGACACGTTCATATTAATTATGAACTATTAAAATCGACTGGCTAATCCCGAATATTGGCATACAGGCAAATGCAGGCTTCAATTCATTTATTATTTATTTATCTTACCAAAGAAGCATGTGTACTTTATGGTCAAGGCATGATTACTCCGTGGTTAGTTTTGATTGTTGCATTACACTATGTAAGACCTACAACCTGACCGCACTGGTATCATTGTAGAGTTGCGCATATCGTACCCCGTACGAAAGTACTCATTCTGAATGACCATGATCCACGGCATGATACTTCACTCAACGTAGAGACTATTAAGCTAAATAAAAATAATTGCATGGGAGAATGGATTCCCGAGTTCTTACATGGCAGCCCTCTTGGGGACTATTAAGTGCCTGACAGGCCGGCTGGTTCCCACAGATACTGCAAACCTGCCACACGGGCAGGAAGCGGTATCTGCTTATATTATATTAATTATGTATATTGATGACGGGCGTCCCGCTGGGACTCGTCTAATTCATGATTGGCACAATTGATTGACTGGATAGACTAGCCTTGCTTGCTCATAGTCAGAACTGAGGAATTCTTATTGCATAAAACCAAGGTAATTTGGGACTTACAGTAGCAAGCCGTAGTAGTTGAATGGCCGTTTAAATTGATTTGTTTGTGTACTGTACCTACTCTGTTACTTAACTGAGATGATCAGAATGTCAGGACATGACGGCCAACTTCTGTCCTTGTTTGGTTGGGAGGTTGGTTCGAAGTGTCGTGATGTTGTGTGAGTCCTAGTAGATAGCAGAGATCTATTATCATATTCTCTTATCATTGGTTTTAAGTCCTCATGTCGTGCTTCCTTGTGGTACTTGCTATTAGAGGTCTAACCTCTCTGGTTTTGCATGGCCAGATTTAGAGCCAGTTCCCGAGGATCCAGCTTACTTCTACCTCCAAGATGGTCAACACTACAGGGATGATCGCAGGAGGACTCGAGTGGGTTTCTTACTTCCCCGCTCGTTTGTTAATTACTTTACATTTTGCCGCTTGGCACCGACATGTTAGTCGGATAGTCTTGCACTTACTTTTACATAATTGTAATTAAGTCAGACTGCAGCTGATAACAATTGTGTATATGTTGCTATATCATCTGGCTATGTTTTGTAAAGCCAGATCTCAAGAACATTTTGACCAAGCATTTGGGACGCCTTATTGCTTTATCTTAAATGTTCACTGTTATTGCTTCTTGTTTGAATGATTGAGACAATAGATATGAAGTGACCATAGCGAGACTTTCATGTAGTATGCACCCCCTCGTCTTGTAGACAGTATTAATCGTATTATACGGTATTCATCTACCCGTAATACGTAGCTGGCTGAGTCATTCCCCCGCTCTCCAGTATTCTGGTTCTGGGGCGTGACAGAGTTATTAGATGTTAAAGTAGGATATTAATTTATTAGTTAGGATAGAGATTTATTAGTTATTTTTATAAACCGTGATATGTTAAATGCCTGCAGCTGCATCGTAGCTCAGGGATATGACTGAGAGGGTGACATGGTTGTCACATTAAGGATCTTTGAGGAGGTGACAAGTTGTGAACAGATATATCCTTATAGTTATCCTACGTAATGTTAAAGAAAATCCGTAGGAGAACTATATATAAGGATATATCTTTTCGCAACATGTCACATTGTCAAAGACCCTTAATGTACCAACCATGTTACTACTGCGGTATTGGTATTGGGATACCAATAGCGATAAGGTAAAGGGTACCAATAGCGATAAGGTAATGGTATCAACTTAAGGTATTGGTATTGGGATACCAATAGCGATAAGGTAAAGGGTACCTTGGTAGGTAATGACTAGAAATAGGATATTTGACTTAGATTTGACCTTGTTTGACCAAGGTTGACTATTTTGACTGAAAGTCAAAGTAGAGTCAACATCTGACCTAGATTGGACTAAGAGTTGACAAAGTCAACTATAGGTCAACCCTTGACCTACTTTGACCTTATTTGACTTTGTTTGACTTAGCTTGACCTTGTTTGACTTTGTTTGACTTAGTACAACCTAGTTTGACCTAGATTGCATATCATTGTTATTAGTAAATGTCCGCTACTAATGTGCGTCCCATAATAAGACATAATATACGAATTTGTGCCAATTGGATAATGTGTGTCCATCTTTGCAGAATTATTTCCAATGGATATGAATTACTACTTGCAAAATCGTTCATGGATGTACAATCGTCGTCCTGATGATATGTGTGGTGTGCGGGATGAATACATAGCGGGAGTAGAGCAGTTTCTGCAGTTTGCTAAGGCGTTCCCTCAGTACATGGACGACACCAAAATTAAGTGTCCGTGTGTGAAATGTCATAACGTGAAATATTATCCAGAAGTGAAAGTGACATATCATTTGTACTCGAGGGGTTTCACGCCTAATTACTATCAGTGGACACAGAGAACTTGTGTCTTTAGCATCAGAGCCGGAGCCTTATGTTGAGCCGTATATGCATGCGGGACCTAATTTTGTTTCAAATAATCATGCATACGACGACGGGTGCGTGAACATGGTTTTCGACGCTGCGGGACCTAGTTTCGTTCATGATGCACCTGAGGAGGCACCGAACGTCGATGCTGCACAGTTCATGGAGTTGCTGGAGAATGTAAGGACTCCATTGTATCCTGGTTGTGAGGATCATTCACCGTTGGAGGTAGTTACAAGACTGTTGAGCATTAAGTCAGATTTTAACATGTCACAAGAATGCTACAACCGAGTGTTGGACTTGATTATAGAGATCTTGCCGGCGGGTGCTAAGTTGCATAAAGACTTCTACCGGTCTAAGAGGATGGTGAGATCGCTCTGGATGGGATACGAGAAAATCGATTCTTGTCGCAATGGGTGCATGCTGTACTACAAAGACGACAAGGACGCAGATGTGTGCAGATTTTGTGGTGCTGATCGCTATAAGACAACTAGTACAGGAAGGTCTACCGATGCAAGAAGACCGACCGATTCAATGCACTACTTGCCTTTAACGCCGCGGTTGCAAAGATTATTTATGGTGAAAGAGACGGCCGAAAATATGAGTTAGCACATGCGAGAACAGATTGAAGGAGTGTTGGATCACCCATCCGATGGAGAAGCTTGGAAGCACTTTGATCGAGTGTATCCTGATTTTGCTTCAGATCCGCGTAATGTCAGGTTGGGGCTATCTTCTGACGGTTTTACTCCTTTTGGCCTTTCGGGATCCCAGTATTCGTGCTGGCCTGTGATTGTCACTCCGTATAACCTACCGCCTTGGATGTGCATGAAGACTCAGTACATGTTTCTAACCGTTATAATTCCTGGTCCGAACAATCCCAAGAGGAACATTGATGTGTACTTACAGCCTTTGATAGATGAGTTGAATCAGTTATGGAAAGTAGGCGCTAACACGTACGATGTTTCCAGGAAGCAGAATTTTCAGATGAAGGCAACCCTTATGTGGACCATTAACGACTTTTCGGCCTATGGAATGTTATCTGGATGGAGCACTCATGGCCGTCTCTCATGTCCGTATTGCATGGACCGTAGTAAGGCTTTCCGTTTGAAACACGGAGGAAAACCGTGCTTCTTTGATTGTCATCGGCAATTTCTGCCAAACGATCATCCGTTCAGAAGGAACATGAATGCATTCCGTGCCGGCGTTGTAGAGAAGGGTGATCCACCGCCAAGGTGGTGCGGAGCCACGATATGGAAGGAGGTTAGAGATTTTCCAAGTGCTATCGAAGATCCTACAACTGGGTACAAGTGCGATGGATTTGGTAGAGATCATAACTGGACAAAGAGGAGCATATTCTGGGATCTGCCATACTGGAGTACCAATCTGATCAGACATAATCTTGATGTCATGCATATTGAGAAGAATGTGTTTGATAACATAATTAATACTGTGATGGACGTAAAGAAAAAAACGAAAGACAATCCCAAGGCCAGGTTGGACTTAGAAGAAATATGCAAACGCCCTGCGTTGCATTTGATAGAGCAGAATGGAAAACAGTTCCTGTCGAAGTCAATTTTCTCGCTGGACAAGGAGGATAAAGTGAGACTTTGTCGGTGGATCCAGGGCCTAAAATTTCCAGACGGATATGTGTCAAATCTGAGAAGATGTGTCGATCCGAAGAAAAATAAATTGACGGGTATGAAGAGCCACGACTGTCACGTATTCATGGAGAGGTTAATTTCAATTGCATTTTGGGAATTCTTACCGCAGGCAGTTTGGGATCCATTGACAGAGCTTAGCATATTCTTCAGGGATCTTTGTTCTAAGAAATTGCTCGTTGATCGTCTAGAAAAGCAAGAGAAGGACATTGCGGTAACACTGTACAAGCTAGAGAGGGTGTTTCCTCCTGGATTCTTCGACTCTATGGAGCATTTGCCGATTCATCTATCCTATGAGGCACGTGTTGGTGGACCCATCGAATATCGATGGATGTACCCGTTCAAGCGACATTTGAATCACCTAAAAAGAAAGGTAAAAAATAAGGCACGGGTCGAGGGTTCTATTTGTGAAGCCTATGTTCTCGAGGAGATTACAAACTTTTGTTCGATGTATTTCAAGCCTCATGTTACAACTAATAGAACGAGAGCTTCCAGAAACGACGACGGAGATCATGAAAGAAATGATACAATACTGAAGGTATTCAATGCTCCAGGAAAGCCATCGGGTAAAATGAAGAAGAGATATCTGAATGATGATGAGCTAAGGGCTGCTCAGGTGTATGTATTACTCAACTGCGACGAGAAGGAAGTAGAGAAACTGGAGGGGTAAGTAATTAATACGTCTACATTATTTTAATAATGTTGATTATTATACTATTACATTAATTGAACGATGTTATTTTCAGCATATTAATGATGATGTGAGGTCAGATAGGCCATACATAACAGAAGAAGAACTAGAACAAAAAATAAGGCATTATTTTCTATCATGGTTGAGTGCATATGTAAGACTTGAGAACTCTGTAATTACCTTTCTGTATATGTACTTGATTGAGAATGAGCTTAATTGCTTCTTTCGTGGTATTTAGGTCGATCGTCCATACGCAAGACTTGAGAATGAGTCTATTAGAACGCTAGCCAAGGGACCAATTTATGCTGCAAAAATATGGCCAAGCTACTGTGTTAATGGGTTTTGGTTCAAGTCAACAACTTGCCCGATCAGAGACAACTTTGTGGATCTCGACTCCACCAAAAACAGCTGTTTGTGTATCAGATCTTCGAACTACAAAGATGTTGATGCGGGCAACGATTTCTATGGCGTGCTACGGGAGATCGTGGAGCTGACATATAGTTATGGAATAGAGCCTGCTAAGATTGTGTTATTCAGGTGTGATTGGTTCGATCCGATTGAAGGTCAAGGTTGGAAAGTAGACAAGCACGGTCTTGTTGATATAAACTATCGACGTCGATATCAAGCCTATGAACCATTTGTCCTTGTAGAACCCTAGAGGGGGGGTGAATAGGGAAATAAAAAAATAACTAGAGCAACAGAAGCAATATATGACAAATAAAAGTAAAGAGTGAGAAGATCAAACACAAGATGTATCCTGGTATCCTCGCTTGAGGCAATCCAGTCCCGGAACTCTCTCCGGCTTAAATCCACTATTTAATCAAATAGTACACACGAGTTTGGATCCGAAGAACTCGCCAACTTCAACACGAGTTTGGATCCGAAGACTCGTCAACTTCAACACACGAGTTTTCTTACGAAGGCTCGCCAACTTCAAACAAATGAGAAGAGAACTTGTTGATCTTCTAACACGTGAAGATCGAAAATTACAACTCTTAAATACTCTAGCACTTTGGGAGAGGATGACAATTAAAAGCTTGGTAGAGTTTAATGGTGGAGCTCTTGGTTGCTTGGAAAATTTATGGCAAGAGTTGGTGAAAGCCTCATGAGAGAGAGAGAGCTTTCATTTATAGAGAAACCAAGAGTGGGTGACATTTAATGCTCTGGATACAGCCAGACCGGCATACCGTCAGTATGCAGCGGCATACCGTCGGTATACCGATCAAATAGTAACGGTCATATTAATGACCGTTTGAGAGCATTAAATGCGGCCATTAATGCTAGTCAGAGCAATTCAAAAATCAAATTTATGAAACCCGGTATACCGTCGGTATGCCGCGACATACCGTCGGTATACCGATGTTTTGTCACAGAACGTTTTCTGACAAACAAAACGGTATACCGCCGGTATGCCGGAGCATACCGTCGGTATGCCGACGTTTTATCACAGAACGTTTTGTGGTCCACAAAACGGTATACCGTCGGTATGCCGGAGCATACCGTCGGTATGCCGACAATTTTTCACAGCAAGTTTATGGGTGATAAAAATGGTATACCGCCGGTATGCCGGAGCATACCGTCGGTATGCCGACTATTTATCCCAGCAACTTTGTAGACGATAAAAACGGTATACCGCCGGTATGCCGGAGCATGTCGCCGGTATGCCGCTCTGTAAGAAATTAATTTTTGACTTATGCTTTTACTTGTCATCCGTCCTTAAGTGTTTACAGATATACTTAGACCTTGTACAGACTCGAAGACTTTAAGCAGGTAGGAAGCCGTCTCTGCAAGGAGCGCCGGTATCTGCTTCAGTCTTCAATGCAAAGGATGGTAGCACTTGAAAGAAAAGACTTTATGTAGTAGAGCTTCTGAGAAGATATGAATCTGAAGACATAGAAAACTCAACTACGAAGATGCTGTTAATATATCAAAATAAAATGTGCCAACAATCTTCCCCATTTTGATAATTGACAAAATAGAGAGAGCATCTTCAGGGAGTAACTCCCCCGTAGGTAGACAACTCCCCCTCAATACGTTTTCCTCCCCCTTTGTCACTTAGTCCAAGATGGAAAAAAAATAGAAATAAAATATAGCAATAATATGGACAAGAACATAGAATAAAAAGCATGTATTTGATATATGGAATTTAGAGATTAATACATGCAAGACACTCATACTACATAAGACAATTTAAAAGACTCTCCTCTACGAGAGTTTACCAACAAGAAAAAGACAAATACCAAGTCCCCGTAGGACTGCAAACTACTAGATCCAACCAAACATAGGTCCCCGAAGGACCGCAAAGGACAGAATAACAACAAACACACAAAACTAAGACACTCATTTTTCGACACCATCATCAAAAGAAAACCACCCCTAATCGTCCGCCGGATCGTTCCCACCATCCTGAGCCCGGTGAAAAGCGCCATAAGGATCAATGCCGTCCGGTTACATGAACCCATAGAGATTAGGATCGAAAAAGTGCGAGGCCTGGTACATTGGATCTTGAAGATTCAGATCCAGAAACATGTCCCGGTCCTGAATAGTGCGCTGAATAAAATATGCTTGGTCATGGAAGCGGGACTGAATCAGAGTGCCAAGGCCACGAGTGTGAGCCTGCATCTGTTCCTCTGCCTGTGCCATACGCATGTCGAAATGCTGCTGAGTGAGCGGCATGTAGCGGCCGGAGGCAGGAGGAGTGGATGCGGGAGCAGCAAGAGTGGAAGCTGGCGGCTCTTGGGAAGAAGAAGCACGCAAAGTGGAGGCACCACTAGCGGAGCGGGAAACAGCGAGATAGGAAGGGATGCCGTCCGAGGAGCAAAGGGAGAGATCGACTTGCTTGGCTTTCAGAAGGAGAGTGATGAAGGAGCCGTAATAAAGGTTCTGCTTCCCGGCTGGCATGACGCCTTTGAAGGCATGAAGGAGAGTCTTGGGAAATGAGAAAGGCTTCCTTGCATAGAGGTAGTACATGCACACCAGGGCATCGCCGGTAATGGCGTCATAGTTGCCGCCCTTTGGATAAAGTGTGTGGCACACAATCCTATAGAGCTCGTAGTAAAACGGCTCCATCTGTGCAGAAAGTGCCGGGATAATAGGAGGGTTGGGGCCCTTGCAAATGATGTGGCAGAACTCGTCGAAGGGGGACACCACCGAAGAGTGAAGAGCAGCCAAGGATGGCAGAGCTTCGCCTCTGTCCGGGATGCCGAGGATGTTACCGATGTCCCGAGACGTGAGACGAAAATGACGATCGTTGACCATCGACTGTATGGCGCCGTGCTCGTCGTCCGGGGCCAAGTTGCAGTAGAAGAGACGGACGGCGGCGGGATAGACGGGTATCTGACGCCGAAGGAGGCAAGATAGTCCGGCCTCGTCGAATAGAGAGACATGGCCGGGGAAGAGATTCCAATTGATTGCTCGGCCCTTGAAGACATTATGGTGGACGAAGTATTGAAACCAAGTCTCGGCCGCCAAGGAGGAGGAAAAGACCCGCTGATCATATCCGTAAGGGAGAGCCACCGGAGTGAAAGGATTGAAGAAGGTGGAGGAGGAGCGGGGATGCTTCGGATTGGCCATGAAGGAAAGTTGGAGGAGGAGGTTAGGGTTTGAGGTGAGGATGAGATGTGTAGGGAGAAGAAGTAAAAAAAATAGGGTTTTAATAGAGAAGGAGGGAGGTGAACGGTTGGAGTTGGGAATGGGAAGGTTGAATTTGAAATGAAGGAGATTAAGGAGGAGTTATGGGGAAGTGGAGGGGATGGGTGGTTAATGAAATTATAAGTTATGATATGGGGAAGAGGAGAGGAGTAGCTGGTTAATAAATGGGGAAAGGATTGATGTGAAAGGGTATTTAATGAGAGGAAGAAAGAATAAAGTAGGAAAGAAGAAAAGTGGGCCCAGATTTTGAGTTGGAACAGCTGTCCGCCGCGAACCGGCATGCCGTCGGTATGCCGACGTATGCCGACGGTATGCCAATTTTTGAGACAGAACCTAATTCTGAATCAAAAAACGGCATGCCGTCGGTATAACCGCCGTATACCGGCGGTGTGCCGGCCAAGAAGATTTATGGGTCAAAAGATAAAATGCCTAATTCTTGGCAAAGAAAAGTGAAGCGATCTTCCGGGAGCGGATTGGTGAAAATATCGGCTAACTGATAAGTAGTGTCAATAAATTCAAGACGAATATCCCCCTTTTGTTGATGGTCACGAAAAAAATGGTGTCTAATTTCAATGTGCTTCGTGCGTGAGTGACAAATCGGGTTTTTCGTGAGATTGATCGAGCTAGTGTTATCACATTTAATAGGGGTGCAAGAATGAGAAATGCCATAATCTAACAGTGTTTGTGACATCCAAAAAATTTGTGCACAACAGCAACCGGCCGTAATATATTCGGCCTCAGTGGTTGAAAGAGCAACATAATTTTGTTTCTTACTAAACCACGATACCAAGAATTTCCCAAGGAATTGGCATGTGCCGCTAGTGATTTTTTGGACAATCTTGCATCCGACAAAATCTGCATCCGAGAAGCCGTGAAGCTCAAAGGATGAAGATTTCGGATACCAAAGGCCCATGTTCACGGTACCTTTGAGATATCGAAAAATACGCTTTACGGCACATAAGTGCGATTCCTTTGAATTTGTTTGATACCGTGCACAAAGACATACACTAAACATGATATCAGGACGGCTAGCAGTGAGATAAAGTAGACTACCAATCATACCTCGATACTTACGAATGTCAACTGATGTGCCATCTTCATCATGGTCAAGCTTTGTCGTTGTTGCCATAGGAGTCCTCATTGATTTGGATGAGTCAAGTACGAAACGTTTGAGAAGATCCTTTGTATACTTTGCTTGATTGATGAAGGTCCCTTTCGGTCCTTGTTTGATTTGTAATCCCAAAAAAAATGATAGCTCACCCATCATACTCATTTCAAATTCTTCCTGCATAACTTTAGCAAATTCTACACAAAGTGTGTTGTTAGTAGAACCAAAAATAATGTCATCGACATAAATTTGAACCAATAAGAGAGTGCCATTATGGGATTTGATAAAAAGTGTTGTGTCGACTTTTTCCTTTAAAAAATTGTGTGAAACAAGAAAGGAACTAAGGCGCTCATACCAAGCACGGGGAGCTTGTTTGAGGCCATAAAGGGCTTTGTGGAGTTTGAACACGTGATTAGGAAATTGAAAATCTTCAAAGCCAGGAGGTTGTTTAACATAAACTTCCTCTTTAATAATACCATTCAGAAAAGCACTCTTAACATCCATTTGAAAGAGCTTAAAGTCATTAAAACAAGCAAAAGTACAAAGCATACGAATGGATTCAAGACGTACAACCGGAGCATAGGTTTCGTCGTAGTCAATGCCTTCCTCTTGGTTATAGCCTTGAGCAACCAATCGGACCTTGTTACGAGTCACTAACCCATCTTCATTAAGTTTGTTTCGAAACACCCATTTTGTTCCAATAATGGGGTGATTGCTAGGTTTTGGGACAAGTTCCCAAACCTTGTTTCGCTCAAATTGATTTACCTCCTCTTGCATCGCTATCATCCAAAATTCATCAAGAAAAGCATCATTAACATTTTTAGGCTCTATTTGAGAGATAAAAGCCACGTTTGCACAAAGATCACGAGTGGAGGATCTAGTGCTAACACTGGAGGAAGGATTCCCAATGATAAGTTCCTTAGGATGATTGGTGACAAATCTCCATTCTTTTGGGAGATCCTTTTGAGGAGGCTCGAGAGGAGGAGACTCTTTTGTTGGAGTCACAACTTCATTGTTAGATGAAGAAGGACGATCTTCAATAGTGGAGTTCTCCAACCCAAATGAGATGTCATCGATATCCTCGGAAGAGGAGAATATAGAAGAGTTAAGTTCATTAAAAGAGACATTGATTGACTCTTCGACAACAAGACTTCTTTTATTAAAAATACGAAAACCTTTACTATGAGTAGAGTATCCAAGGAATATTCCTTCATAGGCTTTTTCTTCAAACTTGCCTAGGTTATCCTTGGTATTCAAAATAAAACAATTACAACCAAAAACTTTAAAATATTCAATAGAGAGAATTTTGTCAAACCAAAGCTCATAAGGAGTCTTCTTAGAAATAGGTCTAATCAAGACCCTATTTATAACATGACATGCCGTATTAACGGCTTCCGCCCAAAAATATTGGGGGAGCTTATATTGGTTTAACATAATCCGGACCATATCGCCAAGGGTTCTATTCTTTCTCTCCACAACACCATTTTGTTGAGGAATTCGTGGACAAGCAAAATCATATCCAAAACCATTCTTTTCACAAAATCTTTTGAAATCGGCATTATCAAATTCTCCTCCATGATCACTTCTAATCTTGTTAATAGAAAATCCTTTCTCATTTTGAACACGTTTACAAAAAGCAACAAATTCAAGAAAAGTATCACTTTTGTAAGCAAGAAAAATAACCCAAGTAAATCTCGAAAAATCATCAACCAAAACAAAAACATAAAGCTTGCCTCCAAGGCTAGCAACTCTACTGGGACAAAAAAAAAATCCATATGAATAAGTTGAAGAGGTCTAGAAGTACTCACAGAGTTGGTTGATTTGAAGGATGACTTTGTTAACTTACTCTTCTCACATTCTTCACACACCATATCCTTTTTGAACGAGATACTTGGGAGTACTCTTACGAGCTTCTTGGTAGCATGACGAGAGATGGTATCCATGTTGGCGTGTCCGAGCCTCATGTGCCAAAGCCAACTCTCATCGTTCTTAGCAACTAAGTACCTGTCATTGTTAGTGTCTTCGACAAAATATAAAACATAGATATTGTTTTCTCTAATGCCTTCATAAACAATAGATCCATTTGAGCTATCGGTAATGAAGCATTTGAGCTTAACAAACTTGATATCATAACCATTATCGGTAAGATGACTAATACCAAGAATATTGTGTTTAAGATTAGTAACAAGACACACATTCTTAATACAAGGATAAGGAGGGAAATCTATATTACCATTTCCTATAATGTGACCTTTAAGATTATTACCAAAAGAGACGTGTCCTTCCTTCTTCATCGATAGCGTTGTAAATAATGAAGCATCCCCGATCATGTGCCGTGAACAACCGCTATCGAGAATCCACTTGCTTCTAGCATGAGAAGGACTCTTAACCTACAACATAAGTTGAAGATGAATATTTTGGTACCCATGATCGTATGGGTACTTGAGTGTTAGTCTTAGGAACCCACATAAAAACTTTCTTATCAACAAGTTTTCTTGTATGACAATAATTGGTCGTATGTCCAAGCAAGCCACAGTAATTGCAAATCATAGAGGATTTAGAAGAAGATATGTGAGAATCATGCATATGTGAATCTCTAGTGCGAGGAGCTCTAACATTAGTATTGTGATGATGATAATAAAAAGCATGATGCGAAGTATTTTTCTTAACAAATGGTCCTTTCCTTGTGTTAGAAAAGGATTTGTGTGTAGTGTTCATGTAAGAAGTATGCCTAGCATTGTGATGAGTGTGGAGGTGTCTTGGAGTATGCATGTGAGTAGTGTTCTTATTACCTAATTTCTTACTCTGTATAAGAAGATCATTATACTTAATAGAAGTATCATATTCTCTCCTATTAGCATCTTGAACTTTGTGCATAGCAAATTCATAAGAACTTCTCATGGATTGAATCTCATCATCCTTTTTCTTGATGGTGTCAAAAGATTCTTGAAACTTGAGTCGCAAAGACTCTATCTCATCCGTGTCAGAAGCAGGAGATTTTTTCTTTACATCAATAATGATGCTTGAGAGTCTTTCTACTTCAAGTTGAAGAGCATCAACATCTTTTAGAGATTTCTTATATTTATTCCTAACACCTTTGTGCTCTTCATGCAATTCAAGGATAGCTTTCTCCAAATCATCATAAGTAAGAGTATTTAGGGAGAGATCATCAAATACCTCATCGGTTGCCATGAGACAAACGTTGGCATTGTGTTTGCACTCTTTGTCGTTGTCGGAGTCGCTTGCGTCACTCTCACACTAAATGCTTGTGTTGGCGAATTTTCTGGCGGACGAGATTCCCTTGCTAGGCTTCTCGTACTTGTTTGACTCTTTTCTTATCATCGGACAGTCCCTCTTGATGTGTCCGGGTCTTCTGCATTGATAACACGCCGGATCTTCCTCATTGTCCCGTCTGAAGCGGTTGGCTTTGTTAAATTTGAGGAACTTCCGGAAGTGCTTAGCTGTGAGAGCTATTTCTTCATCGTCGTTCGACTCATTGTCGTCGAAGCTATCCTTGGAGTAGGACTTTGCAGCTTTGAGAGCAAAAGATTTCTCCTTCTCTTTGGTCTTCTCCTTCTCCTTCTCTTATATGTAGGATTCCTCTTGATCCTTCATATCGAGTTCATGAGTCATTAGCTTACCCATGAGGGTCTCAAGGTTCATGACTGTCAGGTCGTTGCCCTCAATGATTGCGGTAGCTTTAGGACTCCAAACTTTTGTCAATCCTCTAAGAATTTTTCTGATCTTTTCATGCGTAGGATATTCCTTACCAAGAGAAGAGAGAGGATTAATAATATCACCAAAACGAGTAAACATGCAAGTAATAGATTCATCGTGCTTCATCTTAAAGGACTCATATTCTTGCGTGAGTCTACTAATCTTGGATTCCTTTACTTGTGAAGTACCCTCGTGTGTGACTTCAAATAACTTCCAAATCTCATTGGAAGTCTTGCAAGTAGAGATTCGGTTGAATTCACTACTGTCGAGAGCACAATAAAGAGCGTTCATAGCCTTGGCATCTCGACTCGCAAGCTTCTTGGTATTTTCAGTAAGTGTGTCCCTAAGGATGTCAGAAGCAATATCCTCAATAACTCTGGAAGGAGTAGGAAGACGATTTATCACACAATCCCATAAATCGAAATATATAGACTTAAGATAAATGCTCATCCTAATCTTTCAGTAATTATAGTTGGTTCCATCAAATAGGGGAGGCCTATTTGTGGAGTGTCCTTCATTGTGGAAGGTGTTGATACTAGGGTTAGTGGCCATGGATCACTCAAAGGGTGTAAATCCAAATTAAGAGAACAAAGCTCTGATACCAATTGTAGAACCCTAGAGGGGGGGTGAATAGGAAAATAAAAAATAACTAGAACAACATAAGCAATATATGACAAATAAAAGTAAAGAGTGAGAAGATCAAACACAAGATGTATCCTGGTATCCTCGCTTGAGGCAATCCAGTCCCGGAACTCTCTCCGGCTTAAATCCACTATTTAATCAAATAGTACACACAAGTTTGGATCCAAAGAACTCGCCAACTTCAACACGAGTTTGGATCCGAAGACTCGCCAACTTCAACACACGAGTTTCCTTACGAAGGCTTGCCAACTTCAAACAAATGAGAAGAGAACTTGTTGATCTTCTAACACGTGAAGATCAAAAATTACAACTCTTAAATACTCTAGCACTTTGGGAGAGGATGACAATTAAAAGCTTGGTAGAGTATTAATGGTGAAGCTCTTGGTTGCTTGAAAAATTTATGGCAAGAGTTGGTGAAAGCCTCATGAGAGAGAGAGCTTTCATTTATAGAGAAACCAAGAGTGGGTGGCATTTAATGCTCTGGATACAGCCAGACCGGCATACCGTCGGTATGCAGCGACATACCGTCGGTATACCGGTCAAATAGTAACGGTCATATTAATGACCGTTTGAGAGCATTAAATGCGGCCATTAATGCTAGTCAGAGCAATTCAAAAATCAAATTTATGAAACCCGATATACCGTCGGTATGCCGCGGCATACCGTCGGTATACCGACGTTTTGTTATAGAATATTTTTTAGCAAACAAAACGGTATACCGCCGGTATGCCGAAGCATACCGTTGGTATGCCGACGTTTTATCACAGAACGTTTTGTGGTCCACAAAACGGTATACCGTCGGTATGCCGGAGCATACCGTCGGTATGCCGGAGCGTACTGTCGGTATGCCGACAATTTTTTACAGCAAGTTTATGGGTGATAAAAACGGTATACCACCGGTATGCCGGAGCATACCGTCGGTATGCCGACTATTTATCCCAGCAACTTTGTGGACGATAAAAACGGTATACCCCCGGTATGCCAGAGCATGCCGCCGGTATGCCGCTCTGTAAGAAATTGATTTTTGACTTATACTTTTACTTGTCATCCGTCCTTAAGTGTTTACAGATATACCTAGACCTTGTACAGACTCGAAGACTTTAAGCAGGTAGGAAGCCGTCTCTGCAAGGAGCGCCAGTATCTGCTTCAGTCTTCAATGCAAAGGATGGTAGCACTTGAAAGGAAAGACTTTATGTAGTAGAGCTTCTGAGAAGATATGAATCTGAAGACATAGAAAACTAAACTACGAAGATGCTGTTAATATATCAAAATAAAATGTGCCAACAGTCCTATCAAGTCAGGCTCAGCTCGTGTACTTCACAAGTTATCCTAAACGGGGAACGACAAGGTCGGACTGGTGGGCAGTATGCAAGACCAAAGTTAGAAATACCTTTGAGGTTGACGATATAGCTTATCTAGAGGATGAACTACCTCTTGTAACAAATATTATAGAAGTGGACACGACGGAAGTTTCTCATTATACATCTAATTGTGTAGAAGAAGTAGAATTATCTGAAGAGGAAGATGCAGATGAAAGTGAAGATGTAGAGGAAGAAGAAGAAGAAGAAGAAGAAGAAGAAGATGAGCTAAACGAACTAGATGAATTTTCAGAAGAGGATTAAATCTGTACGTTTGTTTTATCATCATATTTGACACTTTAGTGACACTTCTATCATATAAATCTTTGACACTTCAGTGACACTTTATTGACATTTTTATCTGTGACTATGATATTTTTCAAAAATCTGTGATGTCTATCATATAAATATATTTTTTTGTTTTATTATCATATGTTATTATCAGGTATAACTAGACCATCTGGACGACGCGAAGGATTTTATATTAGGCAGTCCCGTCAGCCTCGGGCTGGGGATGGAGATTCCGTACCCTCATCCTCATCTCCGAGTATGCCATTGTACCGTTCTGTTCCCGGTCCATTATCGGGACAGGGCAGTTCCAGCAGGTTGGAAACTCCTCTCTCGTCGTCTAGCCTTCCTGATCCCGCGTCCATCTTCCCTGATCCCCCGTCCAGCATTCCTCCTGCCGACGGCTCCATGGGGGGAGCCGACGCCGAGCAAATGGAGGACGGCGATCAGACTGATCCTGCCCAGGCAGGAGGTGAGAGCGACCCTCCATGCGCTCCCCCGGGCGAGACGCGTATGGAGATTTGGACGGACGGGCCTACGAAGTAAGTTAATTAATTAATATATATTTCTCAAATGATTATATGTACATATATATTCATGAAAATTATTATTGTATAGATATCGACCTTCTGCAGCACAGAGACAGCTGAGGGTATTTCTGAGGCAGAACTATGGTGGGCCTTGGATTAACTACTCAGATGCTCCCGCAGATAAGAAGGCCTTTTGGTTCGCCTACTTCAAGGTAAAAAATTTGTTTATTTTTAAATTTTAATAATCATTTGTGTATATTATACAATTTTTCTATTTTACTTCTTGTAGAGGACCTATTTCTATCCACCACACCGGGCGACGAAGATCGAGGGCCAATTTTCTGCCGTCGCAGCCAAGCTCATCCGTGATGCGATCCACGACCAGAAGTCTCGTGATCGCTCCGGACAGCCGATCCATGGTTGGATCACGCCAGAGCAGTGGACTGCGATGAAGGCTAGATTCAGCGAGCCTAATTTCCAGGAGCGGTCTGACAAGGCCAAGGTGGCGCGGTCGAGCGCCGGTAAGTGGTGTGGTGGCTCCATTTCGATGACGGAGCATTTTCGTCGTCTGGTATGTTTCCTATGACGGACACTAATTTATATATAGTTCGATAGAATGTTTAATACTAATAATAGATAATATATTTTAACAGGTCAAAAAGTGTGAGGACCCGAACATGGTGACCGTCTTCCTGGTCACCCATCGGAGGGCTGGAGAGTTCATTGACGAGAGGGCGACGCAGGCATATGTAAGTTCTATTCTTTATATTAATTTACTATAATTTAGAAAATAGGAAAATAGATATCAATATAGACTTTAGCAAACACTTACACGTTGGCAAACATGTTCTAGGCCGAGTTTGTTTGGCTATAGGAGGAGGCGGCTGCTGCTGCTAGTGCGCCAGCAGAGGGAGGGGCTGGTACTTCCTCCCAGCCGCCTACAGCTCCATCGCCGGACGACCTCTGGATGACCGCCGTTGGCGGTCTTCAGAAGGGTACGTACTACGGTACGGGATCCTACGACGCATATTTGGCTTCGGAGTCATCCCGGGCCCCCTCTGTCAGTGCGCAGTCTCCGGCTTCGCAGGCGTCGTCACGAGCTCAGGATATTCATCGTCAGATCGAGGAGCTGCGTCGCGAGTTGCAGCAGCAGATTTCTGATGCGGTCGAGCGACGATCCGACCCTCCGATCGTCACCGGACGATTTGATGCGGTCGAGCGCAGTATAGAGGAGCTGATGAGTCTGCAGCAGGCTACAGCTGCCAGCTTGCACACGCTCACCGAGTCTACGCAGCGCACAGAGCGTAGACAGGTCGAGCTGGAGGGATCGTAGAGGAGCATGTCTGCCTCACTCACTCAGGTATCGGCTTCGCTTGAGTCGAGTACTGAGAGGGTGGTGAGTACCCTTGCTGTTTATGGTGAGCGACTGCGAGAGCTGGAGCAGATACGTCCTCCCGGTCCATCGACGGCGTCGACTCCAGACATTGCACTGCCTCCTACTGCCCCTACGGTGCAGCTCATACAGGAGCAGTATGAGTACATGCTATCCCAGATGCACGGCAGGGGTCCTCAGTGATCCAGTAGATTTTTTTATCATCTTTGTATTTATTGTCCCTATGGGCCCATTCACCGTTCTGTACAATGATTTTGAATATTATTTGACTCTTTTAGACATGTATGTTTGTTGGACATGTATGTTGGTGATATTTAATTTGTTGGTATTTTCGTTGAGTATATGTATGATATTTAGTTGTAGACTGTTATGATGGGAGACTGTTATTCATCTATTAGTTATAGACTGTTATGATGGGAGATTGTTAATTGTGATGATATCTGCGACGGGGATGACAAATATTCCTACGCTGGGTTATAAACGATGATCTGATATACAAAGGAGGTGCTGTCCAAATTTAAAAAAAATATAATGTGTATTTTTGTGATGCTGCCCAAATATACCTACGCTGGGTTATAAGCGATGATCTGATATACCAAATATTTTTTTTTTAATTTTTTTTATAACATCTGCAACGTATAGCGACGTTCTGCGACGTTTTGCGACGTACAGCACACGTCGCTATACGTCGCCAAATAGTAACGTAACGTCGCTATCCGTTGCTATACTGCTGACGTTGCATATGACCACCTGAGAGCTGACGTCGCTAAAGTTGTCGCTAGACGTCGCTAAAATGCTGACGTGGCTGCCATGCCATGTCATCAAATATAAAGTTGACGGCGTCGCTAAGTGGTCACCCTACGTCGCTATAGTGGCGACGTATGATGACATCGCTATCTGTCGCAAATGTTGTGACGTCTAGCGACTCTAAACGCGACGACGCAACTAGCGACGAATTGCGACGAAATTGTAATCTGCGACAAGCCTATACGCGACATCCAATTTTCGTCGCTAAATACGTCCCTAATAGAAATTAGCGACGGATTTTCCTTTTTTAGCGACGTATTCTGACGTCGCTAAAAGAGGTTATTTTAGTAGTGAGTAAATTTGGGGCGTGGGTGGGGGTGGCGTGGGTGGGTGGGCACAAGGGAGGAGGGAGTCGGTGAGGGTTGATGAAATCAAAATTTTTTTGTCTGAGACAACTTTTTTTGTCATAGACAATAGACTAGTGATGTAGTAATCCGTTGCTAGTATAGACACAACCACGAATAGTCTGTTGGGAATCATTTGTCGGTTTCAGCAGATAGTTCGTGCTTCTAAGCTATGTAACTAGTGACGGATTGCTAAACCCATATTAGATTCGTCGACAAATCACCGCTAGTTTATCGTTGTTCAACAGCGAATTCGTATTTGTCGCTAATTATATTGCCATTTGCATAATTTTGGTAGTGGACTAAAAGTTGAACTCATGCAAATGGTACTATTATTATGATCTTAGAATATTCTATTATTGTTTTATAATATATCTATTAATCTGTACAGCAAACAATAACTTAACCTAGGTTGCTAACCATCTAAAAGTATCTTTCATCACTCCGAAACTTCAAGAATTATCATTTCCATGATTATTGACTATTTTATTATTTCTCTCATAGATGCTGGTTGATCCTCCTCTGGACCAGCCCTCAAAATCAAATTGTTCTTAGTCACGTCTAATTAATCGGATGGTGGCAAATAAGCATGCTCTTATTTTGAGTGCAGTTTAAGTGACCGTTAATTGGCCTACCTTCACGTGGCAGTTTTCTATTGGTTTTCTGGTTCGGATGTTTAGGGAGTGAGATCCAGTGCTAGCATGAGGGCCAATGGGTTGCTGCCACTGACAGCGGGTCAAGATGTGAGGTGGGCCGGGCTGGGCCGGCCCGAGCCTACCGTTCACCGGACTTAGCCCGGATGGAGGAGCGGGCCGGGCCGACCCGGAATTACAATATTCGAACCCAGTCTGGATCCGGATAGGTTCGGGCCGAGTCGGATCCGGACCGGGCCCGGATTAGTCCGCGGGCTGACCAACTTTTTAAAATATTTTTTGGCTTAGTTTGAAATTTATATTATATTTTTTTCTACCTTTTAACACAAATAAATTTGGAACTATTGATTAATAGAGTAGTTGACGGATATTTGCTTGGAAGATCCTAGGTTCATAAAACCCATTCTGGCAAAAGATTTTAAATTTTTTCAAAATAAAATTCAGGCCGGGGTGGGCCGTGGACTAGAAAAAAAATAAATCTAGTCAGGACCCAGTTACGAGTACGGGTTGGACCGGACCGGGCTGTGGGGTCATTTTTTTAGACCCAGTCCGAATCCGAATTTTTTATGGGTCGGACCGGGCTGGCCCGTTGACCTGTCCGGACCGTCCGGCCTAATATACACCTTGAATGGCGGGTCAATTGGCGGTCACAGAACCTGGGAGCAACGGACAAACAAAACTCAACCCTAAAATATTGCTTAACCTATTTGGTTGCAGTTGACTTTGTTACATGGTATCTGAACATAGGCATCAAAAACAAAACATGTAAGTGGTGGTAAGGCTAGTGTTTGGAGTGGGGGATCGAACACTCCAATCTAGAGGGGACATTAATTCTCTGTGGAAACACTAAAGATCGATAAAACATATATCATGCATGCATGTCCTCCATTAATTCTTTCCCAACTAGTGGCAATCCAATCCACAGTGACCGATATCATGTGTTTCCAAAAGTCCGGGGATGATCTCCGGCGCCATAACGAAGCGTTGGACCGTTCACAGTGGACATGGCCACATATGCAACCAGTACGACATACAAGGAACGGAAATGATAAATGGCTCGTAGTTTCTGCACGCGTGACCGCGGACCGACTTGACGAACTCCATTCGCCCCTCTTTATTTGCATGGAGCCTCTCTTTATTTGCATGGAGTCCACCGCCAGTGGACCTGTTTGTTACGTGGACTATGGATCAAAAGTGCGGTCGTATAAGCAATTAAGCGCAGCTCGCGCCCACATGTGCTGCTGTGAAGATGCAGTGGAGATGCAAAAACTTTTGTAATGATTGCAGGGATCTCGCTCGTACAGATTCTGATCACTCACTGACTCAATCAGCCCCCACGGTGGTTGTTGGCAGGATCTAGTGGGAATTCAGTCAGCAGGTGGAGGCCACTCATTCACAAGCAATGCTATAAGGCTTGCTTGCTTGCTTTGCCTCCTAGAGATTTGGAGAGGCAGTTAAGGAATATAGGCTCCCTTACATTTGTTACAGCCGCGAGGCATAAGATACCGTCTAAATGGCTGAGAGATCGATATAGATCGAGTCACGAGTGTAATCAAAATTTCTTTTATGCTTTGATTTCTGCAAACTTGAAACAAAAAAAAATAAAATAAATTAGAACAAAGTTACCGGCCTATGGGGAAGTCGCGCTGAACGTACTGCCCTAAGAGTTGATCCGAGGTCTTATGTGCAAACTTTTCTCAGATTCTTCTAGTGGTAAAACCCCCGGTATCACCGGCTTCTCGCTGTCGCACACAACGTCGAGAGATCGACCCGAACTTAGCTTTGCCCAGACGCGGAAGGAAGAGTACACCGGAGAAAAGAACAGCAGAGCAAGAGAGAAGAGGTAATTTTTCTGTGTGTATCTCAGAGAAATGAGACCGAAATATATAGGTAGCAAAAGGTTCTATCCGTTGGTAACTCCACTGAGGAACGTGTGGACGTGCAGAAATTGGAGCAAAAGAAACGGACCTCAACCCAACAGTTCCAACGTGTACAGAAAAAACGGAGGATTTAGTCAAAGAAATGAGAAATAAAACAAATAGCAAAAAAGGAGTTTTGGACCTCAGCCCGAACCCGAAGAGCAAATCGGATCGGCATTCGGCGCCCGCAGATGTGGACGTGCACCCGTGCCCGTTACGCGCGCCGAACAGAACCGAGCCGAGCCGGACCGGGCGGCGGCGGCGCGCGTGTGGCCCACAAGCTCCCCCCACTAGATCACAAAGGAGCATGGAGTGAAAGCTAATAAAAGCATTCACAAGAAGTGCCTCCCAGCCGATGTGGGACTAAAGGAATGAGGAAATTGGTTTTGCATAAATGCTGTGTGGAAACACACACACAGCCAACAATCCCCCCCAAAACCAAGATCCGAAGACAAAGATAACAACTACAAAAATTAGTGATAGAAAAATCTGGGTAAGAGTATACTATGCATAAATGAGATGGACCGCAGCCTTGAATCTCACGTAGTGACTAATCCTTTATCTGAAGAAGTGCTTGATGGACTATGCCTTGAATCAGACTTCTTGAACCAGATTCAGAGATTAGCACACATAGTACGCTAGAGGTTCTTGGGTCTATCAGGTGGCGCTTTGAATGGCCATGCGCACTTATACCAAATTCATAAGAGTTGTCTGAGATCGCCCTGTCTCATAGTCGCGGCCTTCACGACCTCTTATATAGGTAAGTCCTCCAAGGGTTGGTGATCGGAGTCAACCCCGCAAAATAATGCTTGGACCTATTAAGAGTTTTAAAACTCATCCTAACCAGATCACACTGGAACACTGTCACCATAGGGATGGGATATCATTGTACAACCTCGTACAGCCACCTGGGCATTAGTTTATGAGAATTTAATCTCTAAGTCAGTGTTCCATAAAAGTCACCGAAGTCCAGCTTGTTTCTACCCATTGAACCGGCTTCTTGGGATCTCCAGTCAGACTCGGTTGGGTTGCCACTGCTGGTGAGTTATTTATGGGCTTAATCCCATCCCCCTCGATGATTCTAGGATCAATGTCCTAGACAGACCCTTTGTCAAGTGGTCTGCAAGGTTCTTTTCTGACTTTATATAGTCAAGGACCACATATTTGCCTAATAGGCTCTTGATTGACTTGAAGCGCAGCTGCAGGTGCCTGTTCATCTTAGCATTCACAGAATCATGCTTTAGTAGTTCTATAACAGATTTATTATCATAGTTTATTGAAATAGCAGGAACAGGAATAATAGAAACAGGTATATGCATAATCAAATTTTGAGCCATTCAGCTTCTGTACAAGTAGTATCCAGAGCTATCATTTCAGAGTCCATAGTACTCCTAGCTATGATAGTTTGTTTACATGATCCCCAAGATATCGCAGCTCCTCCTAGGGTAAAAACATATCCAGTTGTGGATTTCACATCATGTGAGTCAGTTACCCAGTTTGCATCTGAATAACCTTCTATGATATCAAGATGTCTAGAATAATAATGTTTATAATCTATAGTACCCTTAAGATATCTAAATACTCTTTCTAATGCAGTCCAATAAGATCGATTTGGGTTAGAAGTATATCTACTAAGTCTTCCAACAGCAAATGCAATATCAGGTCTGGTTCTATTTGTTATATACATAAGAGAACCTATCATCTGAGAGTATCTATGTTGTTCTACAGGTGAACCTTCGTTCTTCTTGAGAATGATACTACTGTCAAAAGGAGTAGGAGCATGCTTCTTATCAAAGTAATCAAATTTTCTTAGCATTTTCTCAATAGAATGTACTAAGGATAAAGTATAGTCCTCTTTGGATCTGGATACTTGAATTCCTAAAATCATGTTTGCTTCACCTAGGTCTTTCATGTCAAATTTGCTAGATAAATAATCTTTAGTATTATTTATCAACTCAAGTGTCGATCCTAAAATGAGAATATCATCTACATACAAGCATAAAATGACACAACTTCCAGCAGAATTTTTAGAGTATATACATTTGTCATACTCATTTGGTAAGAAACCATATTCTACAATCACTTTATCAAATTTGCTGTGCCATTGCTTGGGAGCTTGCTTTAAGCCATAAAGTAATTTTACTAATCTGCAAACTTTCTTTTCTTGACCTTTAGCAATAAAGCCTTCAGGTTGTTCCATGTAGATTTCTTCTTCTAGATCACCATTCAGAACGGCTGTCTTTACGTCCATTTGGTGAATCAGCATGTTATGAATGGAAGCTAAGGCTAGAAGAGTTCTAATAGAAGCAATCCTAGCTACAGGAGAATAGGTGTCAAAATAATTTAGTCCTTTTTTCTGAGTTAAATCCTTGGCTACTAATCTAGCTTTGTATTTTTCTATAGTACTGTCAGCTCTAAATTTCTTTTTGAAGATCCACTTACAACCTATAGGTTTACTAGCTAAAGGTAGGTCTGCTAAATACCAAGTATTGTTCTCCATAATAGAGTTGTATTCATTGTTTATGGCTTCTTTCCAGAAAGGAGCATCAGGGGAAGATATTGCTTCTTCGTCAGTTGAGGGATCACCCTCTATCAAATAAGTGAAGAAGCCTTCCCCCAAATTCCTTTCAATCCTTCCTCTTTTACTTCTTCTAGGTTCTAAGTCTTGTTCAGGTTGGCAGTGGGAACTTGTAGAAGGAGCTAGGGAAGAACTTGAGGGGTTGGAAGAAATTCTATTCTTAAAAGGGAATATATTCTCAAAGTAAACTGCATCTCTAGCTTCTATGATGGTATTTACTTCAGAATTAGTCACTAGAAATCTATTGGCATTGCTATCTAAGGCATATCCTATGAACACAGCATCTACGGTCTTGGGTCCAATATTTCTCTTTTTTGGTTCAGGGATTCCAACTTTTGCTAGACATCCCCAAACTTTGAGATAATGGACTCTTGGAGTTCTACCTTTCCATAATTCATAGGGAGTCTTATCCTTAGATTTACTGGAAATCCTATTAAGGATGTAGCAGGCAGTTAATAAAGCTTCTCCCCACAAGTTATCAGGAGCACCTGAGCTGAGAAGCATGGCATTCACCATGTCTAACAGAGTGCGATTCTTCCTTTCAGCAACTCCGTTGGACTGTGGTGAATAAGGAGCAGTTACCTCATGAATTATTCCGTGTTCTTCACAGAAGTTGGTCATATCGTTTGAGGTATACTCTCCGCCACGATCAGATCTAAGGATCTTAATCTTTTTCTCTAATTGGTTTTCAACCTCTGATTTGTAAACCTTGAACCTATCTAAAACTTCATCTTTGGTTTTGAGAAGGTAGGTATAGCAATACTTCGAACAATCATCTATAAAAGTGACAAAGTATTTCCTACCGCCTCGAGTCAGAATCCTATTTGAATCACAGACATCACTATGAACTAGTTCTAGAATATCAGAATTCCTTTCTACAGATTTGAAAGGTAGTCTAGAATGTTTGGCTTGAACACAGATCTCACACTTGTCTTTATTATCCACAGGAGACTTGGAAATAAGATTTAGGTTCATCATCCTTCTAAGGGAACCCAGGTTCACATGTCATAATCTACCATGCCAAACATTAGAAGATTCTACATTGGAAACAACAGGAGAAGGGTCTGACATTTTATTAATAGTGCAGAGAATAAAAAGACCATCATTTACAAATCCTTTTCCAACAAAGGACTCATTCTTAGAAAAAACAACTTTATTGGCTTCCATAACAATCTTGTATCCAGATGCTACAAGAAGGGAGCCACTAACTAAATTCCTTCTAACAGTCGGCACATGAAGAACATCATGAAGAGGCAGAATTTTTCCTGATGTCATCTTCAGATCTATTCTTCCTCTTCCTACAATTTGTGCCGAAGAGCCATCTCCTAGGGTTATGCCTCCTCCACATGATTTCTGATAGTTTGAAAAACAGGAGCGATCAAATGAAACATGCACATTAGCTCCAGAATCCAACCACCAGTCATCAGAATGGTAAGAAATATTAACTAAAGGTTGGTAAGTCACAGACCTGAAGGAAACAGATGATCCATTCAGAATCATGTTGGCTTCAGGTTTGGCTGGACCTTTCCCCTTATAGGGAGTCTTGATAGGTTCCTTCTTCCTCTGGAAACAGTTGAAGGATAGATGGTTTGTTCTACCACACACCAAACAAAATTTTTGTTGATCCTGAGTCTGACTGACATTTCTAGGTCTGTGGTTTTGCTGTTGGTGACGGTTCTTGTGGTTCTGCTGAAAGTTAAGCTTCTTCTTGAAGAAGTTCTTCTTGGATTTGAGAGGATTACAAGGCTTAGGTTTATGAGGGGGTGATTATACTAGGTTTACCTTAGCCTTAGTCTCAGTCTTAGGGTTAGACCTTAGCCTAAGCTGTTCTTCAGTTCTAATTTTCTTCAAGACTTCAGCAAAGGTAAGGTCACCTTGGGTATGAGTGAGATCCCTTTTTATATCAGACCAAGAAGGAGGGAGCTTATCTATTAGGCATGCTATCTTATGTTCAGCAGAGAAGGTGGTACCTTTAGCTTGAATGTGCCTCACATATTTTTGGAATTCATGGATTTGTTCATTCATGGGTTTGTCATCTACCATGAAATACCTATTAAATGCTGAAGAAGTGAATCTTTCAATTCCATCATCATCACAGGCATATTCATCTTCTAAAGCATCCCAAAGTTCTTTAGCACTTTTATATTCAAAGAATATATCATAAAGTGAATCAGATAAAGCGCTTAGAATTCGATGGAAGCAGTAAAAGTCTATATCCTTAGGGGTTTTTGGTTTGGAGGTACCAGAGAATTTGGACATTCCTATGTCAGACTCAGTGTTGTCAGAATCATTGATGATGGGTGTGGAGCCATCAATGGCTGACATCAGTCCTAAAGTGGTGAGCCAGAATCTCATCTGACTCTGCCACCTCTTGAAGTGGGTGCCATCAAACTTGGCTTGCTTAGCGGTAGAAGTCTCGTCTTTTCCAGTCATGGTGACAAGTATAGCAGTCTAAAGTTTGCAAGAATAATAATGCAACTACTCAAAAAATGTGACATGGGCTCTAGAGATAATGGTTCAAAGAACTATCCCTTGAAGATACCAAGTTTTCTAACTAAGCATTCAACAAAGGTGTCAATTGGTAATAGTTCTAACAGAGTAACGGAACAATATAATGATCAATAATTTGTAGCTTGGTTGTTAAAGAAAACTTTTGTAACACATTACCAATAACTGAACAATATACTACAGAGTTAGCCTTAAGAAAACCTTAAAGAGTGTTAACTGAACAATTTTTTTTTAAAGTGCGTTAACAGGACAGAAAGGCTTAACAGAACCAAAAATTCTTAAGGAAAATTTCGTGTGTTAACTGAACAGAAAATATTAAAATGTTCTGTTGCAAAAACTAAGTTTTAGGAAAATTACTAAAGTAAACGTATCAACTCTTAGATTGTAATCGAAATTTCCTTTATGCTTTGATTTCTGCAAACTTGAAACAAAAAAATAAAATAAATTAGAACAAAGTTACCGGCCTATGGGGAAGCCGCGCTGAACGTACTGCCCTAAGAGTTGATCCGAGGTCTTATGTGCAGACTTTTCTCAGATTCTACGAGTGGTAAAACCCCCGGTATCACCGGTTTCTCGCTGTCGCACACAACGTCGAGAGGTCGACCCGAACTTAGCCTTGCCCAAACGCGGAAGGAAGAGTACATCGGAGAAGAGAACAGCAGAGCGAGAGAGAAGAGGTAATTTTTCTGTGTGTCTCTCAAAGAAATGAGACCGAAATATATAGGTAGCAAAAGGTTCTATCCGTTGGTAACTCCACGGAGGAACGTGTGGACGTGCAGAAATTGGAAGCAAAAGAAACGGACCTTAACCCAACAGTTCCAACGTGTACAGAAAAAACGGAGGAATTAGTCAAAGAAATGAGAAATAAAACGAATAGCAAAAAAGGAGTTTTGGACCTCAGCCTAAACCCGAAGAGCAAATCGGATCGGCATTCGGCGCCCGCAGATGTGGACGTGCACCCGTGCCCGTTACGCGTGCCGAACCGAACCGAGCCTAGCCGGACCGGGCGGCGGCGGCAGCGACGGCGCACGTGTGGCCCACAGGCTCCCTCCACTAGATCGTAAAGGAGCATGGAGTGAAAGCTAATAAAAGCATTCACAAGAAGTGCCTCCCAGCCGATGTGGGACTAAAGGAATGAGGAAAATGGTTTTGCATAAATGCTGTGTGGAAACACACACAGCCAACAATCCTCCCCAAAACCAAGATCCGAAGACAAAGATAACAACTACAAAAATTAGTGATAGAGAAATCTGGGCAAGAGTATACTATGCATAAATGAGATGGACTGCAGCCTTGAATCTCACGTTGTGACTAATCCTTTATCTGAAGAAGTGCTTGATGGACTATACCTTGAATCAGACTTCTTGAACCAGATTCAGAGATTAGCACACATAGTACGCTAAAGGTTCTTTGGTCGATCGGGTGGCGCTTTGAATGGCCATGCGCACTTATACCAAATTCATAAGAGTTGTCTGAGATCGTCCTGTCTTATAGTCGCGGCCTTCACGACCTCTTATATAGGTAAGTCCTCCAAGGGTTGGTGATCGGAGTCAACCCCGCAAAATAATGCTTGGACCTATTAAGAGTTTTAAAACTCATCCTAACCAGATCACACTGGAACACTATCACCATAGGAATGGGATATCATTGTACAACCTCGTACAGCCTGGGCATTAGTTTATGAGAATTTAATCTCTAAGTCAGTGTTCCATAAAAGTCACCGAAGTCCAGCTTGTTTCTACCCATTGAACCGGCTTCTTGGGATCTCCAGTCAGACTCGGTTGGGTTGCCACTGCTGGTGAGTTATTTATGGGCTTAATCCCATCCCCCTCGATGATTCTAGGATCAATGTCCTAGACAGACCCTTTGTCAAGTGGTCTATAAGGTTCTTTTCTGACTTTATATAGTCAAGGACCACATATTTGCCTAATAGGCTCTTGATTGACTTGAAGCGCAGCTGCAGGTGCCTGTTCATCTTAGCATTCACAGAATCATACTTTAGTAGTTCTATAACAGATTTATTATCACAGTTTATTGAAATAGCAGGAACAGGAATAATAGAAACAGGTATATGCATAATCAAATTTCTGAGCCATTCAGCTTCTGTACAAGTAGTATCCAGAGCTATCATTTCAGAGTCCATTGTACTCCTAGCTATGATAGTTTGTTTACATGATCCCCAAGATATCGCAGCTCCTCCTAGGGTAAAAACATATCCAGTTGTGGATTTCACATTATGTGAGTCAGTTACCCAGTTTGCATCTGAATAATCTTCTATGATATCAGGGTGTCTAGAATAATGAAGTTTATAATCTATAGTACCCTTAAGATATCTAAATACTCTTTCTAATGCAGCCCAATGAGATCGATTTGGGTTAGAAGTATATCTACTAAGTCTTCCAACAGCAAATGCAATATCAGGTCTGGTTCTATTTGTTATATACATAAGAGAACCTATCATCTGAGAGTATCTATGTTGTTCTACAGGTGAACCTTCGTTCTTCTTGAGAATGATACTACTGTCAAAAGGAGTAGGAGCATGCTTCTTATCAAAGTAATCAAATTTTTTTAGCATTTTCTCAATAGAATGTACTAAGGATAAAGTATAGCCCTCTTTGGATCTGGATACTTGCATTCCTAAAATCAGGTTTGCTTCACCTAGGTCTTTCATGTCAAATTTGCTAGATAAATAATCTTTAGTATTATTTATCAACTCAAGTGTCGATCCTAAAATGAGAATATCATCTACATACAAGCATAAAATGACACAACTTCCACAAGAGTTTTTAGAGTATATACATTTGTCATACTCATTTGGTAAGAAACCATATTCTACAATCACTTTATCAAATTTGCTGTGCCATTGCTTGGAAGCTTGCTTTAGGCCATAAAGTGATTTTACTAATCTGCAAACTTTCTTTTCTTGACCTTTAGCAATAATGCCTTCAGGTTGCTCCATGTAGATTTCTTCTTCTAGATCACCATTCAGAACGGTTGTCTTTACGTCCATTTGGTGAATCAGCATGTTATGAATGGAAGCTAAGGCTAGAAGGGTTCTAATAGAAGCAATCCTAGCTACAGGAGAATATGTGTGAAAATAATCTAGTCCTTTTTTCTGAGTTAAATCCTTGGCTACTAATCTAGCTTTGTATTTTTCTATAGTACCGTCAGCTCTAAATTTCTTTTTGAAGATCCTCTTACAACCTATAGGTTTACTACCTAAAGGTAGGTCTGCTAAATACCAAGTATTGTTCTCCATAATAGAGTTGTATTCATTGTTTATGGCTTCTTTCCAGAAAGGAGCATCAGGGGAAGATATTGCTTCTTCGTAAGTTGAGGGATCACCCTCTGCCAAATAAGTGAAGAAGCCTTCCCCCAAATTCCTTTCAATCCTTCATCTTTTACTTCTTCTAGGTTCTAAGTCTTGTTCAGGTTGGCCGTGGGAACTTGTAGAAGGAGCTAGGGAAGAACTGGAGGGGTTGGAAGAAATTCTATTCTTAAAAGGGAATATATTCTCAAAGTAAACTGCATCTCTAGCTTCTATGATGGTATTGTTGGAGATTTCATTTACTTCAGAATTAGTCACTAGAAATCTATTGGCATTGCTATCTAAGGCATATCCTATGAACACAGCATCTACGGTCTTGGGTCCAATCTTTCTCTTTTTTGGTTCAGGGATTCCAATTTTTGCTAGACATCCCCAAACTTTGAGATAATGGACTCTTGGAGTCCTACCTTTCCATAATTCATAGGGAGTCTTATCCTTAGATTTACTGGGAATCCTATTAAGGATGTAGCAGGCAGTTAATAAAGCTTCTCCCCACAAGTTATCAGGAGCACCTGAGCTGAGAAGCATGGCATTCACTATGTCTAACAGAGTGCGATTCTTCCTTTCAGCAACTCCGTTGGACTGTGGTGAATAAGGAGCAGTTACCTCATGAATTATTCCGTGTTCTTCACAGAAGTTGGTCATATCGTTTGAGGTATACTCTCCGCCACGATCAGATCTAAGGATCTTAATCTTTTTCTCTAATTGGTTTTCAACCTCTGATTTGTAAACCTTGAACCTATCTAAAACTTCATCTTTGGTTTTGAGAAGGTAGGTATAGCAATACTTCGAACAATCATCTATAAAAGTGACAAAGTATTTCCTACCGCCTCGAGTCAGAACCCTATTTGAATCACAGACATCACTATGAACTAATTCTAGAATATCAGAATTCCTTTCTACAGATTTGAAAGGTAGTCTAGAATGTTTGGCTTGAACACAGATCTCACACTTGTCTTTATTATCCGCAGGAGACTTGAAAATAAGATTTAGGTTCATCATCCTTCTAAGGGAACCCAGGTTCACATGCCCTAATCTACCAAGCCAAACATTAGAAGATTCTACATTGGAAACAACAGGTGAAGGGTCTGACATTTTATTAATAGTGCTGAGAATAAAAAGACCATCCTTTACAAATGCTTTTCCAACAAAGGACTCATTCTTAGAAAAAACAACTTTATTGGCTTCCATAACAATCTTGTATTCAGATGCTACAAGAAGGGAGCCACTAACTAAATTCCTTCTAACAGTCGGCACATGAAGAACATCATGAAGAGGCAGAATTTTTTCTGATGTCATCTTCAGATCTATTCTTCCTCTTCCTACAATTTGTGCCGAAGAGCCATCTCCTAGGGTTATGCCTCCTCCACATGATTCCTGATAGTTTGAAAAACATGAGCGATCAAATGAAACATGAACATTAGCTCCAGAATCCAACCACCAGTCATCAAAATGGTAAGAAATATTAACTAAAGGTTGGTAAGTCACAGACCTGAAGGAAACAGAAGATCCATTCAGAATCATGTTGGCTTCAGGTTTGGCTGGACCTTTCCCCTTATAGGGAGTCTTGATAGGTTCCTTCTTCCTCTGGAAACAGTTGAAGGATAGATGGTTTGTTCTACCACATACCAAACAAAATTTCTGTTGATCCTGAGTCTGACTGACATTTCTAGGTCTGTGGTTTTGCTGTTGGTGACGGTTCTTGTGGTTCTGCTGAAAGTTAAGCTTCTTCTTGAAGAAGTTCTTCTTGGGTTTGAGAGGATTACAAGGCTTAGGTTTATGAGGGGGTGACTCTACTAGGTTTAACTTAGCCTTAGTCTCAGTCTTAGGGTTAGACCTTAGCCTAAGCTGTTCTTCAGTTCTAATTTTCTTCAAGACTTCAGCAAAGGTAAGGTCACCTTGGGTATGAGTGAGATCCCTTTTTATATCAGACCAAGAAGGAGGAAGCTTATCTATTAGGCAAGCTATCTTATGTTCAGCAGAGAAGGTGGTACCTTTAGCTTGAATGTGCCTCACATATTTTTGGAATTCATGGATTTGTTCATTCATGGGTTTGTCATCTACCATGAAATACCTATTTAATGCGGAAGAAGTAAATCTTTCAATTCCAGCATCATCACAGGCATATTCATCTTCTAAAGCATCCCAAAGTTCTTTAGCGCTTTTATATTTAAAGAATATATCATAAAGTGAATCAGATAAAGCGCTTAGAATTCGATGGAAGCCGTGAAAGTCTATATCCTTAGGGGTTTTTGGTTTGGAGTGTCACGCCCCAGAACCAGAATACTGGAGAGCGGGGGCAGACATAGCCAGCTACGTATATTGAAATGGATTCCATCTCACTATACGGTCACGGCTGTCTAGATACATGAGGGTTTATCTACAAGCCATCAGTCTCTTAAGGTCATGAACAAGCCTAGTGTCTCAATCATAAGCAAGTAAGTAAGAGTTACAAGATGTATGATCATTAAATATACAATAACAAGGCGTCCCAAATATTACATATTCAGCTGATCATGAAGCTAGTCATTACAAAATGTTAGGACTAGCAAGAGTTTAGTCATACATGATCAACCCTAGGATTTGTCAATCATGTTACAGTCCGTAGGAAGACAGTAAGTAAGTGCAATCGAGCTAAACAGGTGCTCGTCGGCTAAACGCCTCAAAAGAATATTTTTACACTAGAGCGGGAGAGCCAAAAATAACCCACTCGTTGCCAGGGTTCCGTCTAGTGGCCACCATCTGGCTGGAAAGTCGGTAGATCCTCTGGAGCTGCTCCGAAATCTGGCCACACAAAACCAGCTGGGTCAGACCCCAGAAAGAGCAAGTGCCACAAAGGAGGCTTCACTTAAGAACCAGCAATCAGCACAGGAATATAAATATAAATAAAATAAGGACTGGAATAAAAGGAAATATATCAGGATGATATACGACGAGATAACCATGGAACTATTCAGATAGCCAGGTTACAACCCGTAAACCAAACAAGGACCGGGGTTGTAACCCTTCGTCTGAACGGAGCTTGGTTTCTCACCATTTATCGGTAAAATAAATACAAGCATTCTGGTCATGCAGTAGTCTGGAACAGGATCAGGACAAGGCTAGACAGGTTAGACTCCATTCAATCATATCACGGCCAAGCAAGAATTACGGCTTAATACTTTAACTAACTAGGGTTATCACAGGCCTAATTACTAACAAGATGCAGTGAGATTATTCCACAGCCACAAGCCCTGCAGACCATCCAGGTCACCCAGGTCGAGAGATTAGGGTTGAATTCAGGTGGGTATATCGTCCAGGAAACGCATGTACCCTTAAGTAGCTTGAAGGGTGCAACACATGACAGTGTGCTGGAAATGTGCCCTACTCGACGGCAGGCTACAGATCCAAAGCGCGCCCAGGTAACGGGATTGCCTGTAGCTGGGAGATCTCTTCATGACTAATGTATTAATCTAGTTGTTAACCTTAGTCCATTTTAGTAGGTACTCCTGACCGTGGTACTCAGGAGTCCCTGTCCTAGACATGATGCAAGACAGGACTGGAATATTTGTACAAGCATAATCGTCCACGGTGTCCAGGTTATTCATACAGGTCATGTCATGTCAGGTAGCCGTCGCAACAGCTTATCAAGATATAACATGTCAGGTTTATCATGTCAAGTATACTTGTCAGGAGTGCGCCACGACGGGCCACTATCAGGTCATGTCAGGTCATTATGTCAGGAGTGCACCACTACGGGTCACTATCGTGTCATGCTCAGGTATCTTTTCCAAACATATCAAGTAAAATCATGATTATCAAGTTCAGGACAAAAGGCGTAAGGATATAAAATGGACGTTAAATATCTAATAAAATATCAATATACAGGGCTATAGAAGATCAAGGGTAATCAGGCTATGCTCAAGCCAGGCTACGCTCAGGCTAGCGTACGCTCAGGTCTGCGTACCAAAGGATCCATACACTTCCAATGGAAAGCGTACGCAAGGGTCAGCGTACACAAGGGCGCGCTCAAGCTACAGGTCAGCGTACGCTCAAGCTAGCGTACGCTCAGGTCTGCGTACGCTCGAGCTAGCGTACGAAAGGGGCCAGCGTACGCCTTGCTCGCTTAAGCTAGCGTACCAAGGCACGCGTACGCTCAAGCTAGCGTACACTCAAGACACGCTGCCAACAGGCAGCGTATCAAGGTGAGCGTATGCTCACTAAAGAGCAGCGTACGAAGGCTAGCGTACGCTCGCTAAAGAGCAGCGTACGAAGGCTAGCGTACGCTCGCTAAAGAGCAGCGTACGAAGGCTAGCGTACGCTCGCTAAAGAGCAGCGTACGAAGGCTAGCGTACGCTCGCTAAAGAGCAGCGTACCAAGGCTAGCGGCATATGCTAAAAGCTAGCTCACTGTTCACTGTCTTCTCCAAATGGCAAGAACAGTAAGAGCTCTAAAGTTGAATCTAAGCTTCAATCGTCCATATCTTGGTCAAAACAAGTCCGAATCCAACTTTCCAAGGGTCAAAATTGGGTAGAATGAGATGCTCTAAAACATGGAACTATCAAAACTTGAAAACAAGGAAGTTTAATAGATCAAAACCATCAAAATCCAAAAATAGCAAAACTCTCGATCTACAACAATTAAAGCCTCAAAATGGGAAATGGCAAGTTCTAATGTGGTTTAGAATCATGAGGAGAAGCTAATGAAACCATCAAAAAGAGTTCTCTTGTGGAAGCAAGTTGCACTTGCCTATGGTGTTCTTGGTTGGTGGAGAAGAGTAATGGTAGGGGAAGGAGAAGTAAATGAGAATTATGGAGGAGAGAGAGGGTTGGTGGGGATAATAAAGAGGAGGGGTTGTGGTGGAAATGAAGGGAAAGCATAGGCTAAGGTGTTCCACCCTTGGCCCATGATGAACCAAGCATTGGGCCGGCCGAACCAAGCCAACCCAACCGAGAGTTAAACCAAGCCGAGAGCTAAACAAGGAAATATGCAAATACAAGATAAAATATGTATACATATTCCAAATACGTAATACGAACAACAGGCATTACAACTCTACCCACCTTAAAAGAATTCCGTCCTCGGAATTTAATTAAGAGGCTAGAGGGACAAGAACAAGCTACACTATTCACAGGCAAGCTATACTAGACAATCAATCAAGCAATCAATCATGCAAGCAAGGAATCGAAGGCATGAGGCATAAGAAAGATATTATACCTCACGAGTCAAACAAGTCGGGATACCGCGATCGGATGTCATCCTCACGCTCCCACGTTGACTCCCCCAAAGAGTGATGACCCCAAGCAACTCAGACTAACTTGATAGTCTTGTTCTTGAGGATCTTCTCTCTCCGGTCCATTATAGACACGGGCCTCTCCTCATACGAAAGGTTGGTACCAACAACCAATTCCGAATGATCCAGGATGTGGCTCGGGTCCGGGATGTACCGTCGTAATTGGGATACATGGAACACGTCATGCACCTCGCTTAGCGACGGTGGAAGAGCGAGACGATAGGATACATCTCCTACTCGCTCCAGAATGTCGAACGGCCCTATATACCTAGGACTAAGCTTGCCCCGTACGCCAAAACGAATGACGCCACGGTTAGGCGAAATCCTCAGGAATACATGATCGCCGACCGAGAACTCGAGAGGACGCCGATGAGAATCGGCCCAATGGCGCTGGCGATCTTGGACAACTCGAAGATGATCTCTGACTCGCCTGACCACTTCAACTGTCTGGGCAATCATTTCTGGACCAAGCATCTGCCTCTCTCCAACATCACCCCAGGCTAACGGGGATCTGCACTTCCTTCCATATAGTGCCTCGAACGGTGCCATCTGGATACTGGCCTGGATACTATTGTTGTATGAGAATTCTACCAGGTGCAAATGATCTTCCCATGAACCACCGAAGTCAAGTGTGCAAGACTGCAACATGTCTTCAAGAGTCTGAATCGTGCGCTTCGACTGGCCATCTGTCTGCGGGTGATATGCTGAACTGAACTGGAGATGAGTTCCCAAACTCTCTTGCAAGCTACGCCAAAAGTGCGACGTAAATCTTGAATCTCGGTCCGAGGTGATACTGACTGGCACTCCATGCAATCTGACAATCTGCCTAAGGTACATCTCCGCTAGCTGAGCCGTCGACTGACCAACTCTGAACGGGAGAAAGTGAGCCACTTTCGTGAGCCTGTCAACTATAACCCATATAGCATCTCTACCAGCTGGGGATCTAGGTAGCCCAGTCACGAAATCCATGGTCACATGCTCTCACTTCCATTCTGGAATCGGTAAGGGCTGAAAAAGTCCAGCCGGTCTCTGATGTTCGGCTTTAACTTGTTGGCAAATCAAACACCGAGAGATAAACTGAGCTATCTCCCGCTTCATGCCATTCCACTAGAAGTGCTGACGGATATCACGGTACATCTTCGTACTGCCAGGATGGATGGAATACTGAGAACTGTGCGCCTCTGACATAATCTCCTGTCTGATATCTCTACTGGGTACACAAAGATGCTTACCATGTCGAAGTGTACCATCCTTATGAATGCATAACTCTGGTCTTCGTCCTGCCTCACACTCTGCTCTGAGTCGCTGAAGCTTGGAATCTGCCGACTGCGCCATCCGGATCCTCTCGACTATAGTGGACTGAACTTGCATGCTGGCCATCAATGCCACACTGGAAGGGAGAACAACTTCTATACCCATCTTCTGAAGATCGGCTAACAATTCTGGCTGCGCTGTTAGAAAATAAGCTCCGGCTCTCCTGCTCAATGCATCTGCTACGACATTGGCCTTCCCAGGATGATACTGCAGGTTGACATCATAATCCACAAGAAGCTCCAGCCACCTCCTCTGACGCATGTTAAGATCCTTCTGGGTGAAAACATACTTCAGGCTCTTGTGGTCGGTGAAAATCTCTACCCTATCTCCGTACAAGTAGTGCCTCCACAACTTAAGTACAAATACCACTGCTGCCAGCTCCAAGTCATGGATTGGGTAATTTCTCTCATGATCACGAAGTTGTCGTGACGCATGAGCTATTACCTTTCTATGCTGCATCAGAACACATCCTAAACCTCTGCCTGAAGCATCACAATACACTGAAAATCCTCCGGTTCCATCTGGAAACGTAAGAATAGGAGCTGTTATCAATCCTCGCTTCAACTGCTCAAAAGAACTCTGACACTCTGCTGTCCAAGCAAACTGCGCATCCTTACGGGTCAACTGCGTCAATGGCGCTGAAATTCGAGCAAAGTCCGAAACAAACCGCCGGTAGTAGCCGGCCAATCCAAGGAAACTGCGAACTTCTGCAACTGTGCTGGGTACTAGCCATGACTCAATAGCTACAATCTTCTGGGGATCCACTTCTACTCCTCCTCGAGTGATGATATGACCCAAGTACGAAATACGATCGAGCCAGAACTCGCATTTACTGAACTTGGCATATAACTGGTGCTCTCTGAGAGTCTGAAGAACCACACGAAGATGCTGCTCATGCTCCGCCTCACTCTTGCTGTAGACCAGAATGTCATCCAAGAACACAATCACAAACTGATCTAAGTAAGGCATGAAGATGCGATTCATGAGGTCCATGAATACTGCCGGTGCATTGGTTGCTCCAAATGGCATAACAAGGAACTCCCAATGCCCGTATCTCGATCTGAAAGCTGTCTTCGGGATGTCCTGCTCTCTGACTCTGATCTGATGATAACATGAGCGCAAGTCAATCTTCGAGAATACTGATGCCCCCTTGAGTTGATCAAACAAGTCATCTATCCTCGGAAGAGGGTATCTGTTCTTGATTGTCACTGAGTTCAAGGTACGATAATCAACACATAACCTGGACGTACCATCCTTCTTTTTCACAAGAAGCATTGGGACTCCCCAAGGCGATCCACTAGCACGAATGAATCCCTTGGTTCTAAGTTCTTCAATCATCTTGTACAAGATCTCCAACTCTGACGGCGCCATCCTGTAGACTCTCTCTGACACTGGGGCTGTCCCGGGAATCAAGTCTATAGTGAACTCGATCTCCCGCTCCGGAGGCATACCTGAAAGTTCTTCTAGGAAAACATCTGGAAACTCATCCACTATCCTGGGCAACTGAACTGCTGCTACTGCCATCCGTAATATCGGAGGAGAAGGCTCAACCTCGCCTCGAGAGAAAGAAAACTCTGGCTCTCCTGGAATGCTAAAAACAACCCTACCAATATGGCAGTCTATTCTAGCATACTGGTTCCTCAACCAATCCATCCCTAAGACCACATCATAATCGGCCATCGGAAACTCTATTAATCTAGCGGGGAATTCCCTACCGCTAACTACGATCCGACATGAGGAAAACACTCTATCTACTCCCACAAGTCCGTTACCAGTAAGTATATTGAGCCTTACTGATAATGAATCGGGCTCCAATCCTACCCGTGTCGCGAATCGCGCAGACATAAAAGAATGCGATGCACCAGAATCAAATAAAGCTGAAGCTGGAAAGGAGTTGACGAGAATAGTACCTGCCACTACCTCACCTGGTGCCAACTCTTCCTCCACGGTCATCACCATAGCCTGACCGTGCCCTCGGGGTGCTGGTCCCCTCTGCTGAAATCCTCGCTGCCTGCTCTGACTCTGGGCTTGGACTTGTGCATACTGCTGGGGGTTCTGCTGCTGGAACACTTGGGTCTGAGGCGACAAGGGCCTCGGCAATGGATACTGCTGCTGCTGGACCGGAGCTGGTCCTCTCACTGAAGAGCTAGAAAGGTTGGACGATGATGAACCACCCCTATTCGGGCAGGATCCAACCCTATGGTCTGGTGCTCCACAAGCCAGACACAATCATTATGCCCTGCAACATTCTGCCACCATATGGCCTGGCTTCCCACAATGAGAACAACCCACTGCGGAAGATTGCTTCTGCTTCTGCTGCTGCTGTTGTGGGTGCGTCGGAGTTGAATGTTGAACCGACGTTACTGAGGCCGCTCGCCTCGGAGCTCCAATAGTCAAGGCCCTGGCTGCCGGGGCCGGTGCTGAAGACTGATTCATCTGGCCGTGAGATCTCTTCCGACCTCCGGCCCTATCCACAATCCTCTGGGAGGTATACTTATGCCTCCGGGCTGCTCTCAAGACTGCATCAAAAGTCTGATGCTCAAACTGCTCAACTGCCAACAAGATCTCCAGGTGAAGTCCCTGCTGGAACCGCTGGGCTCTATCATACTCGGTTGCAACCAAAGTGGGAGCAAATCGACTAAGTCTGGAAAACTCGGCCGCATATCCGTCGACCGTCCTGCCTCCTTGCTTCAGATTTGTGAACCTCGTCTGTAGATCGTACCGAGCTACAGCATCAAAATACTTGGTCTGGAATCTCTCCCGGAATACTGCCCAAGCAATGGGGGTTGCTAATCCAACGGCCTGCGCTGCCCACCAGCTGCGGGCAAGATCTAACAACTGCAGGCGCACCACGGCCACCTTCTCATTCTCTGGGGTCCTGGCTGCTTCTAGAATCACTTCTGTGTCCTGAAGCCATGCATCTGCCGCGATAGCATCTTCACTACCGTCGAAGAATGGAGGGTTCAAGCGCTTGAAGCTGTTGGCAGTGTTGTTACCCTGATGACCACCTCTAGTCAAAGCATCCGCCACTGCTTGTTGCAAGGCATCTCCACGACGATCTTGAGAAGCTATCAAGGTCCTGACGAGCCCTACCAAAGTGCCATCATCTGGCTCGATAGGCTGAACTGGCTGAACTGGTGGCTCTTCTCTAATAGGCTCGACTCTGGAGGCTACTCCGGAATGCTGGGCTTGATCTCCAGGTTGCTGCTGGTCCGCGGGAGGTGCTCCGCCTTGCTGATCGGTAGGACCTCGAACAATGCCGCTGAAGAAGACGACATAGGAAACAATAAGGAAGGACCAGGACAGATCAACGATACAAGCATATGATCAGGACAAGAATCCAGGGATTCAGAAGATACGAACAGAGATCAAGGACGAATACTGATTGAGACATCTATTCGGTAAACCCTCATATATCTTGATTTACAAGACCTGCATGGGCCGCCACTTAAACCATGTCACGCCCCAGAACCAGAATACTGGAGAGCGGGGGCAGACATAGCCAGCTACGTATATTAAAATGGATTCCATCTCGCTATACGGTCACGGCTGTCTAGATACATGAGGGTTTATCTACAAGCCATCAGTCTCTTAAGGTAATGAACAAGCCTAGTGTCTCAATCATAAGCAAGTAAGTAAGAGTTACAAGATGTATGATCATTAAATATACAATAATAAGGCGTCCCAAATATTACATATTCAGCTGATCATGAAGCTAGTCATTACAAAATGTTAGGACTAGCAAGAGTTTAGTCATACATGATCAACCCTAGGATTTGTCAATCATGTTACAGCCCGTAGGCAGACAGTAAGTAAGTGCAATCGAGCTAAACAGGTGCTCGTCGGCTAAACGCCTCAAAAGAATATTTTTACACTAGAGCGGGAGAGCCAAAAATAACCCACTCGTTGCCAGGGTTCCGTCTAGTGGCCACCATCTGGCTGGAAAGTCGATCGATCCTCTGGAGCTGCTCCGAAATCTGGCCACACAAAACCAGCTGGGTCAGACCCCAGAAAGAGCAAGTGCCACAAAGGAGGCTTCACTTAAGAACTAAAACCAGCAATCAGCACAGGAATATAAATATAAATAAAATAAGGACTGGAATAAAAGGAAACATATCAGGATGATATACGACGAGATAACCATGGAACTATTCAGATAGCCAGGTTACAACCCGTAAACCAAACAAGGACCGGGGTTGTAACCCTTCGTCTGAACGGAGCTTGGTTTCTCACCATTTATCGGTAAAATAAATACAATCATTCTGGTCATGCAGTAGTCTGAAACAGGATCAGGACAAGGCTAGACATGTTAGACTCCATTCAATCATATCACGGCCAAGCAAGAATTACAGCTTAATACTTTAACTAACTAGGGTTATCACAGGCCTAATTACTAACAAGATGCAGTGAGATTATTCCACAGCCACAAGCCCTGCAGACCATCCAGGTCACCCAGGTCGAGAGATTAGGGTTGAATTCAGGTGGGTACATCGTCCAGGAAATGCATGTACCCTTAAGTAGCTTGAAGGGTGCAACACATGACAGTGTGCTGGAAATGTGCCCTACTCGACGGCAGGCTACAGATCCCAAGCGCGCCCAGGTAACGGGATTGCCTGTAGCTGGGAGATCTCTTCATGACTAATGTATTAATCTAGTTGTTAACCTTAGTCCATTTTAGTAGGTACTCCTGACCGTGGTACTCAGGAGTTCCTGTCCTAGACATGATGCAAGACAGGACTGGAATATTTGTACAAGCACAATCATCCACGGTGTCCAGGTTATTCATACAGGTCATGTCATGTCAGGTAGCCGTCGCAACAGCTTATCAAGATATAACATGTCAGGTTTATCATGTCAAGTATACTTGTCAGGAGTGCGCCACGACGGGCCACTATCAGGTCATGTCAGGTCATTATGTCAGGAGTGCACTACTACGGGTCACTATCGTGACAGGCTACGCTCAAGCCAGGCTATGCTCAGGCTAGCGTTCGCTCAGGTCTGTGTACCAAAGGATCCATACACTTCCAATGGGAAGCGTACGCAAGGGTCAGCGTACACAAGGGCACGCTCAAGCTACAGGTCAGCGTACGCTCAAGCTAGCGTACGCTCAGGTCTGCGTACGCTCGAGCTAGCGTACGAAAGGGGCCAGCGTACGCCTTGCTCGCTTAAGCTAGCGTACCAAGGCACGCGTACGCTCAAGCTAGCGTACACTCAAGACACGCTGCCAACAGGCAGCGTATCAAGGTGAGCGTACGCTCACTAAAGAGCAGCGTACGAAGGCTAGCGTACGCTCGCTAAAGAGCAGCGTACGAAGGCTAGCGTACGCTCGCTAAAGAGCAGCGTACGAAGGCTAGCGTACGCTCGCTAAAGAGCAGCGTACCAAGGCTAGCGGCATAAGCTAAAAGCTAGCTCACTATTCACTGTCTTCTCCAAATGGCAAGAACAGCAAGAGCTCTAAAGTTGAATCTAAGCTTCAATCGTCCATATCTTGGTCAAAACAAGTCCGAATCCAACTTTCCAAGGGTCAAAATTGGGTAGAATGAGATGCTCTAAAACATGGAACCATCAAAACTTGAAAACAAGGAAGTTTAATAGATCAAAACCATCAAAATCCAAAAATAGCAAAACTCTAGATCTACAACAATTAAAGCCTCAAAATGGGAAATGGCAAGTTCTAATATGGTTTAGAATCATGAGGAGAAGCTAATGAAACCATCAAAAGGAGTTCTCTTGTGGAAGCAAGTTGCACTTGCCTATGGTGTTCTTGGTTGGTGGAGAAGAGTAATGGTAGGGGAAGGAGAAGTAAATGAGAATTATGGAGGAGAGAGAGGGTTGGTGGGGATAATAAAGAGGGGGGGGTTGTGGTGGAAATGAAGGGGAAGCATAGGCTAAGGTGTTCCACCCTTGGCCCATGATGAACCAAGCATTGGGCCGGCCGAACCAAGCCCACACAACCGAGAGTTAAACCAAGCCGAGAGCTAAACAAGGAAATATGCAAATACAAGATAAAATACGTATACGTATTCCAAATACGTAATACGAACAACAGGCATTACATGGAGGTACCAGAGGATTTGGACATTCCTATGTCAGACTCAGTGTCGTCAGAATCATTGATGATGGGTGTGGAGCCATCAATGGCTGACATCAGTCCTAAAGTGGTGAGCCAGAATCTCATCTGACTCTGCCACCTCTTGAAGTGGGTGCCATCAAACTTGGCTGGCTTAGCGGTAGAAGTCTCGTCTTTTCCAGTCATGGTGACAAGTATAGCAGTCTAAAGTCTGCAAGAATAATAATGCAACTACTCAAAAAATGTGACAGGGGCTCTAGAGATAATGGTTCAAAGAACTATCCCTTGAAGATACCAAGTTTTCTAACTAAGCATTCAACAAAGGTGTCAATTGGTAATAGTTCTAGCTGAGTAACGGAACAATATAATGATCAATAATTTGTAGCTTGGTTGTTAAAGAAAACTTTTGTAACACATTACCAATAACTGAACAATATACTACAGAGTTAGCCTTAAGAAAACCTTAAAGAGTGTTAACTGAACAAATTTTTTTAAAAGTGCGTTTACAGGACAGAAAGGCTTAACAGAACCAAAAATTCTTATGGAAAATTTCGTGTGTTAACTGAACAAAAAATATTAAAATGTTCTGTTGCAGAAACTAAGTTTTAGGAAAATTACTAAAGTAAACGTATCAACTCTTAGATTGTAATTGAAATTTTCTTTATGCTTTGATTTCTGCAAACTTGAAACAAGAAAATAAAATAAATTAGAACAAAGTTACCGGCCTATGGGGAAGCCGCGCTGAACGCACTGCCCTAAGAGTTGATCCGAGGTCTTATGTGCAGACTTTTCTCAGATTCTCCTAGTGGTAAAACCCCCGGTATCACCGGCTTCTCGATGTCGCACACAACGTCGAGAGGTCGACCCGAACTTAGCATTTCCCAGACGCGGAAGGAAGAGTACATCGGAGAAGAGAACAGCAGAGCGAGAGAGAAGAGGTAATTTTTTTGTGTGTCTCTCAGAGAAATGAGACCGAAATATATAGGTAGCAAAAGGATCTATCCGTTTGTAACTCCACGGAGGAACGTGTGGACGTGCAAAAATTGGGAGCAAAAGAAACGGACCTCAACCCAACAGTTCCAACGTGTACAGAAAAAACGGAGGAATTAGTCAAAGAAATGAGAAATAAAACAAATAGCAAAAAAGGAGTTTTGGACCTCAGCCCCAACCCGAAGAGCAAATCAGATCGGCATTCGGCGCCCGCAGATGTGGACATGCACCCGTGCCCGTTACGCGCGCCGAACCGGGCCGGGCGGCGGCGCCGGCGCGCGTGTGGCCCACAGGCTCCCCCCACTAGATCGCAAAGGAGCATGGAGTGAAAGCTAATAAAAGCATTCACAAGAAGTGCCTCCCAGCCGATGTGGGACTAAAGGAATGAGGAAATTGGTTTTGCATAAATGCTGTATGGAAACACACACACACAGCCAACAACGAGAGCATATTATTTCTTTTATTTATATTTGGTAGGAGTTGTGGGGACAGTGAGTCCAAAATGTATGCAATACATTTTGGAGTTGTGGGGACAGTGAGTCCAAAATATATTTGGTAGGAGTTGTGGGGACAGTGAGTCCAAAATGTATGCAATACAGCATACATAAAGTAGATCCAAACGTTACATCGGACATTTCAAAAAAAAAAATATATTTGTTACAACCGCTTTTGCCGAGTCTCTCACCAGGAAAAACTGTGTGAATCACACGCACTATTTGGCATATCCTCGTATGCTATGTTGTTTAATTTCAAACATCACATATGTTGTTAAAAACAGAAAATGAGCAGCTTTTAAAAACAACACTCTTTTGTTTTTTTAGTTTGTCAAAAAAGGATGGGCACAAGTGTTTCACCATACAACTTTTGTTGGTACTTAATAAGAAACAAGCAGAAGTAGCATAGAAAGATGTACTCTCGATCCAATGTAAAAATTCGGTCCACGAGCACGTAAAGATTCCGTCAGTCTGATAGAATATTTTAGGCTACATTTTAACTTGATATTCTCAACTATCCATGTTTGATAATCTCATACCTTAAATTTTCAAAATAACTAACTTAATACCATCAACTATTGAATATTTTTATCTTCATACCCTAAAACCAAAAAAATTTCAAAAATACCCCTGCCCCCTCCATTCTCTCCCCCCACTCCCTATCCGGCGATCTCTCCTCTCTCTCCCCGGCGAGAAGCGGTGGGCCGGTGGCGGCAGAAGTGGACGCAGCAGCAGTCGGCGCACATGGACGAGGCACGGGGGCCGAGCGGGGCGACATGGGGGGCCGTACGGACGGTGCGTCGGAGCAGCAGCGGCGGGCGGCGGGCTCCCAGCGGCGCAACAACGCAGAGGGAGGGGACAACCGGGTGGGTGGCGTGCGGGCGGCACGTACGGACGGTCGGCGCGGGAGGGCATCGCGCACGGTGGCGGCACGCGCGGGCGGGGGACGCACTCGCTGGCCGGCGGCGCGGTCGGGGGGCTGCGCGCACAGGGGGCGAGACGGGAGGGGGTGTGTGGGGAGTATTAGGGGTAGGGCTTGGGGAAGAGAGAGTGAGAGGGTATTTTTGGAAATATATTTTTCAGGATATCAAATTGTCTATTTTAAAAGTTTAGGGTATCAAGTTGTAAAACATGAATAGTTGAGAGTATCAAGTTAAAATTTTGCCAATATTTTATGTCGTCTAATTTATCTACAATACTTTTTTGTCTTCTTATTTGTTATAAATTTCTTTTGTAAGAATAATTTTTTGTTTTTGTTTTTTTTCCTTAGAAAATATAAGATTGGACTAGGATAAAGTCCTATTCTTGTTAAGGTCGCCAAAATTCCAATAATAATGGTTTACGTGAATCGATACTTAACCGTCGTTGTGCGGAAGGTTGACTCACATCTCTACTATTATAAGGGGGCTTCAAAACGGCTCAAGATTTGAGCCGTCTAAGCCGTGAATATATCATCAACTATTTAATTATTTTAAAAAAAGTAAATTATGTAAAAGTATTTGTTAACATAAATTTTAAAATTTATTATATATGTTCAACGTGGAAAATCGAACTCAACCAGACAAATAAAATACCTCTCATCTTAACCACATAAATTAGAAAAAATATTTGACTACAATTGAATAATATTTTTATTATACATTATTATACGTGTAAAGCACATGCATCTACTAGTGTAAATAATGTGTCCATTTTTGTCCAATTAGAGTCACTTCTCTTGTTGTATCTTTCATCTTTGTCTCAAAAAATCTCATTTGTAATCAGAATAGGCCTATACTGTTGGTGTTTTTGCCTTTGGACTAGAAAAGATAGTCCCACATCGGCTACACCAAATGGTGAGTATTTCAATATAATGCATTGCTTGTGTTGAGGTGTGCACATGAGGTGTAGTGGGGCACAAGTTTGTGCCATGTGGGAGTATTTTTCTAGAAGAAAAAAATGATTAAATTCAACAAGGATGCAAGTTGATTTTTTGTTGTGCGGACTCGGACTCGGATACGGACTCCAGGATGTCTCGTACATACACGGGAGTGTTCGGGGGGTAGGCCTGGACTGGCACGCTTCTATGCTGATTGTGGGATGATCTAAAATATCAAACTCTATTTTTGAGTATTGGTATTTTAGTCCCACATCGGATAGGAGAAGAGGTGAAGTCTCAACTCCACTCTATAAATAGAGCCCCTTGGCCTCCTTTGAAAGATGCACCAAGAAGAGAGTTAAGGGAGTCTGTAAAGTCCAGGAAGCCCGTTCAAGTCTCAAATTTTGACTTACGAGCGTTCCAGAAGTTCTTCGTGAACTTGCTGGTTCCTGGAAGCAGATCGTGGTGGGGCGAATATTGCTTTGAGCAACGGTGATCTTTATCACCCCAGCAAGAACCTTTTCTCTTCTTCTTTCTTCTTTCTTCTCCTTCATCTGAGTTGTAACTCAGTTCTGTCCGTCTGCAACTGCGAGTGCAAGGAAGAACGTGAGATTTATTTTCTGAACTCAGTTCTATCCGTCAGCAACTGCGATTGCGAGGAAGAACGTGAGATTTACTTTCTGATTATTGTTGCTTTTGTAATCAGATTTATATTATAGTGTTCCTCTTGTATCTCGAGAATAATCAGAAGGTGAACGTTTGTTGAACCTCTGTTCTCGACATCGAGTCTACCATCTTTGATCAAGCCCCGGGACTAACAATCTCAAAGCAAGATTCGTGTAGATGGAGAACTCTAGTGCTTCTCTCATCGATACCAGCTTTAACAAGTTGAAAAAATTCGACGGAGAACATTTTCAAATCTGGAAGAGGAAGGTCACCCTTAATCTTCAACTCGTGGACGTAGACCATGTGTTGATTGAGAATGAACCGACGATTCCAGAAGGAGGAACTGCCAATGCTATTGCTGCTGCACGTCAAGCAGAGCAAATGGAAGAGAGAAAACAGCATATGTAAAATGTTGATTCTCAATTCTATGGAAGACCCTCTGGCTGAGTCATATTCCAAGAAGGAGAATGCCAAAGAGATTTGGGATTCTTTGGGTAAGCTATATGAAGATGATGAGAAAAGGTCCAAAATCTTCATCGTCGAGAAGTACCACAAGTGGCTCTTCGAAGACGAGATGGCGATGCTACCTCAAGTAAAGAAATTTCTGAAGTTGCGCCAGAAGTTAGATGACGAGAAGATGCCCCTCGTCAACAAGTTTGTCGTTGGAGGGATAGTCTCGAAACTTCCTGCTGGTTGGAGCAACTTCTATGCTAGAATGCATCGGAAGAAGCTGGACATTAGCTTGGAAGATCTTCTACAAGAGATCCACGTTGAGGACGAAATGCAATCTCAACAGAAGATGAACTCTCTGACCAAACAACTGGCTAAGGCCAACTTGGTGCAGACAAGAGAGTTCAAGGAAAAGCAGGTGGCTTCTCATTACAAGAAGAAGGATTCCACTAATCTAAAAGTGAACGGTCATTTGTTCAAGCAATAGAAGTCCAAGTCCCACATGACTTGCTTCAACCGTGACAAGAATGGCCACTACATGAGTGAATACAAATCCAAGCCCAAACCAAAATAGCAGGTATAGCTAAACTTGGTTATTTTGATTACTTAACTTGGTTGCTATTGTTGCACAGGTTGAGTTATCTAGCGTGGTAGCTGACTAGTGGTCTGACACTAGTGCATCTGACCACGTGTGCTCTCGAAGGAGCTAGCTGTTCACCAAGGACGAGTCATGTTATGACGAAGGTCTCGATGGCGAACATATATCTAGCAGAAGTTCTGAAGATCGAGACAGTGGTTATTAACCACCGACAAGGACACTAGAATGCGTATTGCACGTACCAGAGATTTTTTGGCGATCTGATCTCAGAAAGTCTGTTATCTGATACAGACTTGAAAGATGGACATTCGTACTAGCCAGATGGTAATTTCTTGGCGAGGAATATGCTTCGAAAAGATGTTCGGTGCTGAAAGAATGTTCGAACTTCTGCTGATGGCGATGAAGTTACTTCATTGAGTGGACTGAGAGTTGTTCTATGACAGAAGCAGACTCAAGCTGTCCTACCGGGACCTTATCTTCGGAATGTGGGGGTAAGGAGGTGGAGGAGTTTAAGGTCTGTGTAGATACAAGACTGTTGGGAAGCTGCTCAGACGATTGAACTAAAATACTGATCATCTGGAGTTAGTACACTCAGATATCTGTGACTTTTATCAATTCTCCACAGAGGTCGGTTCGAAGTATTTCTCGAAGTGCACGTTCGCATGACTTCTCAAGTAGAAAGATGCAGCATTCGAGTAGTTCAGAGACTTCAGGGCTGAAGCTGAATGTTAAACCGATCTACAACAACTCAAAAGTGATCGAGATGTAGAGTATAGGTCTCATGAATTCGCATTGTTCTGCAAAGAACATGTAATCATCAATGAGACTACTGCTCCGTATTCTCCTCAATCTAACGGGATAGCAGAGAGGAAGAACAGAACGTTGACAGAAATGATGAACTCAATGCTGCTAACTGCGGGTCTTCCTAAATGCTCCTGGGGAGAAGCTGCATTGACGGCCACTTTTATTCTAAATAGAGTGCCGTATGCAACTTCGGACGTAACTCCTCATGAACTCTGGTTCAAAGTCAGGCCTAACTTGAATGTCATTCGAGTGTGGGGGTGTCTGGCTTATGTGAAGCTCCCAGATCTGAAGATTCAGAAGCTGGGGACAAGGACTACGAAGATGATCTTCTTGGGGTATGCCGAGAAGAGTGATGCTCGGAGATTTCTTGATATTGAGTCAAATCATATCATCGAATCTCGCGATGCTGAATATTTTGAAGACAAATTTGCAAGGCACAAGAATATTGTTCTTACGGATAAATCGGAGAACAATAAGGGTGCGCAAGAAACTAAAGTTTTCAATAAAGAAGTAGTCCAAGAAGATGTTGTTGTTGAAACAACGGTTGAACCAGAACTTGCTGAGCTGTCGTCGAAGCGAGCGAGGAGGCCGAAGAACTTCGGAGATGACTTCATCACCTATCATGTGGAAGCAGATCCGCTTACCTATGATGAGGCGATGAAGACCAGAGATGATATTTTCTGGAAGGAGGCGATTGATAATGAAATTGATTCCATCTCCTCAAATAACACTTGGGTGTTGGTTGATCTTCCTGAAGGAGCGAAATCCATCGGATGCAAATGGATCTTCAAGAAGAAGATGAAAGCAGATGGAACTATTGACAAGTTCAAGGCCAGGTTGGTGGCCAAGGGGTTTTCTCAGAAGCAGGGGATCGACTACTTTGACACGTATGCTCCAGTAGTCCGGATGACCACCATCAGAATATTGATTGCTCTCACAGCGATACATAAGATGGTGATACATCAGATGGATGTAAAAATGGCATTCCTAAATGGCGAGCTGACCGAAGTGATCTACATACAACAACCAGAAGGGTTTGTCGTCGAAGGTCTTGAAGACAAAGTCTGCAAGTTGGTAAAATCTCTGTACGGTTTAAAATAAGCTCCCAAAACTGTGGCATGAGAAGTTTGACAAAGTCATAAGGTCAAATGGCTACAGGGTCAGTGAAACAGACAAGTGCGTCTATACGAAGTTTGCTGACGGAAGGGGAGTCATCGTTTGTCTATACGTGGACGACATGCTAATCCTAGGTACGGATATAAGCTATGTCACGGAGACAAAGAAGTTTCTCTCGATGAAGTTCAGTATGAAGGACTTGGGGGATGCTGATGTTATCTTGGGACTCAAGATCATCCGGACAGACACTGGACTAGCGCTGTCACAGTCTCATTATGTTGAGAAGATGATCACTCGTTACGGGTATCAAGATCTTTCAGAGATCGATACGCCGTACAAGTATGATCTGAAACTGAAGCCTAATTCAAGGAAAAGCGTCAGGCAGCTGGAGTATGCAAGCGTAATCGAGAGTTTGATGTATGCTACTACTGCCACAAGGCCTGACATAGCTTTCGCTGTGAGAATGCTGAGTCGTTTCACGAGCAACCCAGGCATTGAGTACTGGAAAGCTGTGAAACGGGTTATGAGATATCTCAAGAAGACTCAGACATATGCAATGCACTATAGCGGAGATCCGCCGATAGTGGAAGGCTTCAGTGATGCCAACTGGTGCTCAGAAGTGGAGAGCAAGAGGTCCACAGGTGGATACATTTTCACAATGGGTGGAGCTGCTATATCGTGGAAATCGAAGAAGCAGACTATGCTCTCGCGGTCATCTATAAAATCTGAGTTCTTTGTACTTGATGCCGCAGCGGAGAAAGCAGAATGGCTTTGGGAGCTCATGTATGATCTTCCAGTGGTTGGGGCATAAATACTGACGATACCGATATACTGCGACAATCAGACGACTGCGGCGGTGGCATCAAATGACCTCTTCAACGGGAAGAAGAGGACTGTGCGGTTGAAGCACAGGGCAGTACACGATCTCATCAAGAGGGGTGTTATTGCAGTGATTGATGTTCGGAGTCAGGAGAACCTGGCGGATCCGTTCACCAAGGGCCTCAAGCGCTAGCTGGTCGATGACAAAGCTTGTAAAATGGGCTTGAAGGCATTTTGATATTGTGTTATTACAATCCTACCATAAAGTTTTATGCTATTAGTTCAAAGAGAAATTTACTAGGCATCTAGCTTTTGGTTCAAGGGAGGACTATTAACCAGAAGAATATCAGGAACGGTGGGTACTTGTCCTCTGTGACATGGAGAGGTTACGGACCTACAACTACTGTTGTCTACTGTTGTTTTCTGCAGAAAACTGATCCTGTGGGAAGGTTGGCTTAAATGCCTTAATGAGTTCTTAGGCAGAGTGAATGCCTGGAGTGCTTTACAGGAAGCACGGTAGCGCAGCACTACAAGGAGAGTAACTCCATGCTACAGTGGGGTGACTCCACCATGAGGTTCCTAGGTAGGGGTAATACCTCGGCTTTGCAAGCCAAGTCACAGCAGAGTAGCACCGTAAATAGGCAGGTAGCCTAATGCTGTATGATAATCGTAATAAAGAGAGGTAGACAGTACTACAAAGAGGACGACATCCTCATGTTACAGTGGCATGACACCACGAAGAGGTACCAGGTAGGGTAAAGCCTCGGCTTTGTGAGCCATGTCATAGCGACGTAACATCGCACGGAAGCACAAGGCTTCATGCTGGGTAGTTTGGCACTACAAAGAGGCCTGTGACCTCATGCTACAGTAGTATGACACTACGATGAGGTACCCAGGTGGGGCAAAGCCTCGGCTTTAAGCCATGTCATAGCGACGTAGCACCGCAAAGAAGCGCAATGCTTCATGCCATGACTCTTTATAAAGAACTCACCTATAGTGTATGGAGAGAGATATCAGGCCGTCTCTTGAGGGTAAACTTGTAGACGCCCAAAAATTATACACTGAAACCAGGCTGGCACAAGGCCTTCAATGTGCAGCCAGAAGCACAGTTGATGTCATGATGTGAGTAGGAAGAATTACAGTTATGGTACAGAATTCAAGGCTTAGTCCATTCTTGTATCATGCTGTTATTTAACCTATGCGGAAAGATTCAAGTCGTAGCGATATCTCTCCTAATGCATGATGGACAGTCACTGTGGGGAACGCTCAACCCATATATTGAGATATGTGGGGGATTGTTGGTGTTTTTGCCTTTGGACTAGAAAAGATAGTCCCACATCGGCTACACCAAATGGTGAGTATCTCAATATAATGTATTGCTTGTGTTGAGGTGTGCACATGAGGTGTAGTGGGGCACAAGTTTGTGCCATGTGGGAGTATTTTTCTAGAAGGAAAAAGGATTAAATCCAACAAGGATGCAAGTTGATTTTTTGTTGTGCGAACTCGGACTCGGATACGGACTCCAGGATGTCTCGTGCATACACGGGAGTGTTCGGGGGGTAGGCCTGGACTGGCACACTTCTATGCTGATTGTGGGATGATCTAAAATATCAAACTCTATTTTTGAGTATTGGTATTTTAGTCCCACATCGGGTAGGAGAAGAGGTGAAGTCTCAACTCCACTCTATAAATAGAGCCCCTTGACCTCCTTTGAAAGATGCACCAAGAAGAGAGTTAAGGGAGTCTGTAAAGTCCAGGAAGCCCGTTCAAGTCTCAAATTTTGACTTACGAGCGTTCCAGAAGTTCTTCGTGAACTTGCTGGTTCCTAGAAGCAGATCGTGGTGGGACGAATCTTGCTTTGAGCAACGGTGATCTTTATCACCCCAGCAAGAACCTTTCCTCTTCCTCTTTCTTCTTTCTTCTCCTTCATCTGAGTTGTAACTCAGTTCTGTCCGTCTGCAACTGTGAGTGCAAGGAAGAACGTGAGATTTATTTTCTGAACTCAGTTCTGTCCGTCAGCAACTGCGATTGCGAGGAAGAACGTGAGATTTACTTTCTGATTATTGTTGCTTTTGTAATCAGATTTATATTATAGTGTTCCTCTTGTATCTTGAGAATAATCAGAAGGTGAACGTTTGTTGAACCTCTGATCTCGACATCGAGTCTACCATCTTTGATCAAGTCCCGGGACTAACATATACTATGTTTATTCCTAATATTTCATCTGAAGAAGTCTAGTCTCAAGCTGGCCACTTTGGCCTTATATTCAGTCAGTTCCCCCTCTTTCTTGCCTCTAGGAAATTATTTGTATTGACCAACAAATTAGTTGGTGGTATATGTGTGTTGTCTACGAGCGTAAAATATAAGAAGGGATATTTAGTTTTAGGGCCTCACATATAAATGTATATTAGAATTTGGACCTCGAAATAAATTGGTGTTAAAATTTAAATTTTAAAATTATTGTTCACATATGCTAATGAACATTGATTTCGAACCCAAATCTTAATATCGGTCAATTTTAAGACCCAAAGTCATATTTACGTGAGACCATAAACCTAAATAATCCAAAAAAAAGGGCAACCTGATGCATACATGTATCAATTGACTTGGGGTCCCCCACTCAATTTGACCCATGCCTACAATCATTTGGCTCTCTGATTCTCACATTGTATGGATTCTATACTGGATACACAGCATCCCCAAACTCCATCAATAAAGAGAAACTTGTCGTGAAGTTGTATACACCAAGGTTCGGAGTATCGGTATCGAAATTGGAAATTGGTATCGAATCCTTCTAATGAATATCGATATCGGTGGTATCGATAGTATCGACGGTTTTGGACCTGAGTATCGAATTTTTTTTGTATCGAAAAATAAATAAATGTTAAATAATTAATAATTTTAAAAAAACTTTATATATTTAGGCACAAATTTAAATATTTTTATGTTGTTTCTTAATAATTCTGAAATTAAATAAAATAATAGAAATTTTTGCCAATTGGTTTATCTACAATATTTTTTTTTTTCTTTTTACATGTTTTTACAACTATACTATACTTCTACACCATTCGGTATCGGATCGGAACATGTCAAGTTATATCGGTATCGATCGTATCGGATCCGGTATTGACCGATAATGCCATATGCCACCACTCATTTCCTATCTATGTTCACACGTGCGCGCACACACACCTGTGTTTTGTTCATCTAGCGAGTATCAAAGATTCCAGATATTTATGACCTCATGATTGGTTCCTGTTCCCATACAAACTTAGCTTATTTTTCGCTATGCTAACAATCATTTTCAGCGTCGTCGTCGATACATACAGAAGAGCCAAGAACGAGAGGAATCAAAATTGGGCTTCTCGAAGAATGTTATATATGGCCTTGGATGGATAGGCAGCGCCATGTTGTTTAGGGACTAATCTATACAGCACACATTTGCATGGTGGGCAACAGACCCCTGTGTCAACGTCATGGTGGTCAGTAGTGGTGGTCCAAATGCTGCGAACAAGGACATGAGACTGCGTTCTTTATCAGATGTCAACCGAGCTTCTTCTCAAGGCAAAACATAGTTTTATATATCAAGAAGAATCTAGTGTCAGTTGGCACTTGCGAAAGAAACAAATTTATATATGGAAACACTTTCATATAAACTGGTTAGGCTGCAGCAATGGCGGATCCATGATTGTAATTCATTGGGGGCACAGTTATAAGGAAGTTCAAAAACAATGTCTTCAATAATTTTTTTTGAGTACAATAATACATTAAAAATAAAATTCACTGGAGGCCCGCTCTCCGGTGCCTCCTGTCACGTCCCGACCCGGAATTATCCGAATCATCGTCCTCGCAGGGGGCGTGATACCGCACGAGCCTGGAGTTGCGCTCGTGCAAGGCAATATGACAAGTTCTCAAATGGTTATCTTTTTATTCGATATTAACAACGAAAGGAAAACAGAGTATACGAAAGAATTCTCTTTATTGATATCTGAAACAGAGAATACAATGGCTTTTGATAGCCTAACAATATATGCCAGATTGGCTACAACACTCAAGTTCTCTCTTGCCCACAAAGGATTTCACCGTTCCATACATCATGCCTTCTATATCTCGGCCGCATCAATCCAGTTGCGTAGTCCGAGCGTCAATGCGATTGCACGCTTCAATGCGCTTCGGCATTCCAAGCCTCAACACGTTCAAGCAACGCTTCGCCGCGAGCAATCCATTTCCTGCACCCTGCATGAAGCTGGTGGGGGATCAGTACGTTCGTCCTCGCATGTACTGAAGCAAAGATCTTCTTTCCAAACCAACGTTTTAATATTTATGTTGAATCATGCAACTTAGCTTATGATCTTGCTATGTTCTCCTTAGGGTCAATTTCATGGCATATTTGAAAGCGTAAAGCATGTTATCATAGCAGCATGTTATCGAATTGAATAGGCAAGCAAACAAACAATCTCGTGTTTGATTCGTGGCACGACTTACCAAGTCGACGCACTCGTCCTTGCACCGACGCAAGGTGAATACGCCGTATTCCTTCCCTGTCATGTTATATGTGCATCTTTAAGCAGGATCTCTATGCGGGACGCATACGCGCCTACACTTTCAACCCATCGTTCCTTAACTATATGAGGTCGTGGGCGTATCCGCGCCGGAATGGACTAAAGGAGTTCCTTTCTTTTCTCTCCTTCTTTTTTCAATATTTGTCGGGCTGTCCGGCGTTTCACGGGTGGATTGCGGGCCCAACAGCCGAAACGTTCCCGCTGCATGCCATCATTTGCGGTTTTTCCCATCTATAAGACGAGCGCTACTCGTTTAAGGATGTGCGCCTACAAAGATTATTCGATTCCCTCCGCGGCCAAGCGGTTCCGAGGTGCTCCGGCATTTAACCGTTTGGGGGAAACACCCGTGCACGGGCAATTATCACATTTAATCTCAAGTCCATCCCATTCGACCATGCAATGCCCTATCATTCAAGCAATCAAATTCAAACAACCAAACATAGTCTTGAGTCCGAGACTCAGACTTATCGTCTCGCATCTCTTTCTTAACTTTCTGTGTTCTTACATTTCATACTTCGTTTCAATGATTCAATGCATCGTGCCTCAACTCAATGCTCGTCAACCGAACGACCCGAAGGTCTCGAACACCTTTCGAGGCACCATGTCATATCTGACAGTTCCGTCACATTCATGCCACAACTGTATTCTCTCGTAACGAAGCCATCTTTTATTATCACGTGCGCGTAGGCACGTTTTGACCGTATTCCCATGTTCTATAACTTAGCATTCAATTTTCGGGACTTGCGCGCTAGGGCGCTCGTCTATTGTCTTTCAATGTTCTAGTCGTCTAACTCGTGCAGCAAGGCACGGTATGGTTCGTGCACTAAGGCACTCGCCGAGTACAGTTATCCCATGTTATTACGGCTTGCGCACCGAGGCGCTCGCCTTTGCGATATCAAATATTCCATAGCGACTCGTGCATAGGATGCACGTTTCATTTCAATTGTTCTAACTTAGTGTTCGACACACATTATGATTTATCTCCGATCGGATCACGCCCGTGGCGCCGATAGGTTAACTTAGCATACAATGATATATTTGACTTATCGAATGAAGGGGTAAAAAGAAGTCAATCCTTCCACCATGTGTCGATACGCCTTCATCGTTTTGTCGAGCCGATGCGGCTCGATTTCTTAACTTCGTTGCACGGCCACTCTCCTGACTTAGCCATTCGAGCACTTCGTGCTTCATTGAGTCATACGTCCGATTTGCCTTAGCGTGCCCAAGTCTCAGCCCGTCGCAAGGCGACGATTTGATTTCGCGGACCCCTTACTAAATATTGCAAAAGATCGACCTCTAATATTGTCCCGTCAAAGTATAACCTGCACACGAAACCAACTAAAATCAATACTTGCATCGATTCGGACTTGCGCCTTGGTCGATTCGATTTCTTAGAATCTTCGAGCCGATTCAACGCACTCATCCTTCGGGGCAACGCGGCACTTCGCATCGATTCAAGTCGATGCATTCTTTCGGCGCAAGGCAACTCTTCGCATCAACTTAGTTTGATGCATTGCTCGGGATAACTTAACTCTCGTATCGTTTTGCATCGATACATTTCCTTTGCGTCAACGCGACTCGTTGAGTCAACGCTTCAGCGTAATGCGTCGTACGGAGCGGGGCATTACAGAATATACCACTCAAAACAAGGTTCGTCCTCGAACCAAAACTAACACTCCGACTAAGTGTTTTATAGATCGTTTCACGATCTCGTCCCACCAAAGTTGTTCAGTTTTACACTATCTCGCAAGCTTTTCATTAACATTTCAAGTCTTCCCTGCAGCTCGATTTGAATTTGTATACAACTCGATTTGGATCCGTACCTATATTCAAGGCGTCCCGAAGATATATGTATTTCGACCAAGCCCAGTCGTAGCAAATTGGAACAAAGCTGACAGGTAAATTTTAATCCTATGCTTGCCGTCTCGTACTCTCGATCGGACTTATCCATAGTACTTGTTCTCGCAATTTTATTGCATAACGCTACGCGATTCCAAATCGTCTTTCTTATTTCGTATGTTTTATATGGACTGTCACGACCCGCTACCCAAATTGTTGGGCCAGGCCGAGTCATGTCCAGCCTACGTTGAGATAAAACGTAGTAAGCTGTTCTAAAGACAACAGGATAAGACTAAATGTGCTAACAGTTCTATAAGTAAAGAAGAATCATAAATGCACCAAACACAAAAGTCGTCGTATATAGTGAAATGTCCAAGTACAAGTGAACTGTAAAGTAAAACTGGATACATGTCCAGTTACAAAAAGATATAGTCTAATACATGTCTACTCTCAAAAGTCTAAGTAAACAAAAGACAACTAGCACTACCAAATTACAGTATTTTAGCGACGGCCATTTAGCGACGGAAATTTTTCGTCGCTATTACCGTCGGATCACCGACGGATTTGTGACGAAATATCGACGGAAAGCAGTGGACAATTTTTTTTATTTTTTTATGTCCATATCCGTCGCTACGCCGTCGATAGGTCGTCGGCCAAGTAGCGACGGTTTTATATCCGTCGCTAGAACGTCGCATATTTTGGCGGAAAAAGCCTAAAATATTGGCGCGAGATTTACTGACGACTTAGCGACGGAATAATCCGTCGCTACTAAGCCTAAAATATTGGCGCGAGATTTACTGACGACTTAGCGACGGAATAATCCGTCGCTACTCCGTCGCTAATTTCTGTACCCTAACTTAAATTGAACCGACGGGAGGGAAATTTTCATTCCCCCCCAAAACACTCTCTCTCTTCCCTCTCCCTCTCTCCGACGATCTCCCTCTCTCCGACCGGCGATCTCCCTCTCTCTCTCTAAGGTATGCTCTCTCACCCCCCTCTCTCTCTCTCTCTCTATCTCCCTCTCTCTCTCTCTCTCTTTTACGATTTGGGGGGTTGGGGGGCTGTCGTAGTGGTCGGAGAGGGTGTGGGGCAGGGGGGTTTCGGGGGTGGGGTGGTCGGGGCAAGGGTGGAGTGGGGTGGTCGGGGGCAGGGGGGTCTGGGAGGGGGTCGGGCAGGGGTGGGGGGGTGGTCTGGACAGGGGGGGTTCGGGTAGGGGGTGGGGTGGTCGGGGCAAGGGTGGGGTGGGAGAGGGGACAGGAGGGGTCGGGGAGGGGGTCGGGCAGGGGTGGGGGGGTGGTCTGGGCAGGGGGGTGGGAGAGGGGGTCGGGCAGGGGTTGGGGGAGGGTCGGGCAGGGGTTGGGGGGGGTCGGGGCAGGGGGGGCATGGGGGTAGGAGAGGGGGTCGGGCAGGGGTTTGGGGGGGTCGGGCAGGGGTTGGGGGGGGTCGGGGCAGGGGGGGGGAGAGGGGGTCGGGCAGGGGTTGGGGGGGTCGGGCAGGGGTTGGGGGGGGGTCGGGGCAGGGGGGGCGTAGGAGGGACTCTGGAGTCCCCGCGCAGGAGTCCTCCTCCTCCTCTCCCACAGACACACACACACACAGACACACACACACACACACGGACACACACGGACACAGACACACGGATACACACACACACAGATATATATATATATATATATATATATATATATATATATATATATATATATATATATATATATATATATATATATAGGCATAATTTTAAGTAATTTATTAATAATATATATATATATATATACACAGACACACGTCGTGAAGTCTAGTATATATATTTGATTAGCTAAGGTAGAAGTTTAGCCTAATTAAGGTTAGTTTTGACAGAGTTGACTTGGACTCCTAATTTGACCTAGAACTAGCCTAGTTGACCTATTTGTATTTCGATTGATATTATATGAATAGTTTGCCTAAGATTTGATTGGGTTGGTTTTAATGTGTGGGTAAATTAGTTTACCTTATTTTAGAGTATGACTACGTAGCTAGTGTGTAGAGTAGTATATGGTTACTAGATCCTAGTGTAGAGTAGTATGTAGAGGAGTATGGCTACTAGTGATATATAGATATGTAGGTCCATGTGTATCTGTATCGGACTATCGCTATCGGTATCGAACTATCGCTATCGGTATCGGACTATCGCTATCGGTATCGAACTATCGGTATCGATCGAACTATCGGTATCGGACTATCGCTATCGGTATCGGACTATCGCTATCAGTATCGACCGTATATACTTAGTATCGGGCGTAGCGGATTAGTATCGATCAGTATATAGGTTTGGTTTAAGATCAAGGTTCAAAGTATCGGTATCGGAATAGTAGGCCGAATAGGAGGCCGAGATAGTCGAATGAGAAGAAGGGAAGAAGGGAGGAGCAGATGGGTCCAGAGCCGTGGTGGAGGAGGAGAAGTAACATGAGAGCAGTTTTCGCCGTAACATCTCCTGGCTCTGCTGGCAACTGAAGTCCAGATGCTACAAAGGACGATCCTTCGCTGAAATCGACTACAACACCCATCAGTTCAAGTTCATTCCTATATGAGTAGATTCCAATGCCATAGAAGCCATCAGTTTGTTGACCTTCCTCTATGGCATTGGAATATACTCATATAGGAATGAACTTGAACTGATGGGTGTTGTAGTCGATTTCAGCGAAGGATCGTCCTTTGTAGCATCTGGACTTCAGTTGCCAGCAGAGCCAGGAGATGTTACGGCGGAAACTGCTCTCATGTTACTTTTCCTCCTCCACCATGGCTCTGGACCCATCTGCTCCTCCTTTCTTCCCTTCTTCTCATTCGACTATCTCGGCCTCCTATTCGACCTACTATTCCGATATGCGTTTGATACGGTCTACCTAACCTATATACTGATACTAATCTGATACTCTCTGATATTAAGTACATCCGGCTTACTAGCTAGCGGATCCACCAGTTACATGATTATATACTAATTATGTTAGATTGTGATACTAAGTAGCCTCGTCGTAGGCCTAGCGTGTTATCCACAAGTTTAGTTTTTCTTACGATATGAGTATCGGTATCGGGCTATTAATTCTTATGTTTAGTTTGTCTTACGATACAGATATTCACATCAAATCGAGCATGAATCGTTACTTTGTTGATCGTACATGGATGTACAAACGACAACACGAGAGCAGAATTGGTGTGAGTGACGATTTTCAGGCAGGTGTGGAAGTACTTCTTAAGTATGCCATGAGCAAAACTCAGTACATGGACGATAACAAAATCAAGTGTCCATGTGTTAATTGTCACAATAGACGTTTCGAAGAAGTGATGACTGTGAGAGATCATTTGACCCGTAAGGGTTTCGTACGTGATTACGGCCTGTGGTCATCGCAAGGTGAATTATATTCAGAAAGACAGGCTGCAGAAGCTGGTACTTATGCTTTTGATGATAATACTGCAACGGATGTCCTCGAAGACGACGGATGCTCTGTGGATTATGGAGACATGCAGAACCTTGTACGAGATATGGTGTATGCTGCGGCAGGGCCTAATTTTGATCTGGAGGATCCTAATCCCGAGACAAAGGAGTTCTATGATATGTTTAAGGACGCAGATACTCCTCTATATCCTGGTTGTGAGACTCATTCCGCACTGTCAGTGACGATGTGGTTGTTGAACATAAAGTCTAATTTTAACTTGCCACAGGCTTGCTATGATCGGATCACACAATTAACTAATGAGGTGTTACCGAAGGAATCAAAAGAGCTCCCAAGAAACTTCTACAAGTCAAAGATGATGGTCCGACAACTGGGACTGGGGTACGAGAAGATAGATTGCTGTCGCAACGGATGCATGTTGTATTACAAAGAGAATTGCGTATTAGAAAGTTGTTGGTTCTGTAATGCGGATCGTTACAAGACAGTACAGAAAAAAGGAAAGTCAACTAGAAAACGACGTCCTTACAAGTATATGCATTACTTGTCGATCACGAAGCGCTTACAGAGGATGTATATGTCTCTGAATACAGCAGAACACATGACGTGGCACAGTGAAGATCGCATAAAGGACGAAGGAGAATTGTCACATCCTTCGGATGGGGAGGCGTGGAAATATTTTGATTTGTGTCATCCAGATTTTGCTGCAGAGCCTAGAAATGTACGCCTGGCGCTATGTTCTGATGGCTTCGCCCCTTTCGGACAGTCGGGATCTCAATACTCATGCTGGCCGGTCATTCTTACCCCTTACAATCTGCCACCATGGATGTGTATGAAGACTCCTTATATGTTCTTGACAGCTATCATACCCGGTCCCAAAAATCCGACAAAGAACATCGATATATATTTACAGCCGTTGGTGGATGAGCTGAAACAGTTGTGGGAGATCGGCGTCACGACCTATGATATTTCCAGAAAACAAAACTTTCAGATGAGAGCTTCACTCATGTGGACAATCAATGATTTTCCAGCATACGGTATGTTGTCGGGATGGAGTACGCACGGCAACATGTCTTGTCCGATATGTATGGAAAATAGTAAGGCGTTCCGCCTTAGACATGGAGGAAAAACTTCTTTCTTTGACTGTCACCGTCAATTTCTGCCAATGAGACATCCTTGGCGAAAGAACAAGGACGCGTTCAGATATGGAAAACAAGAATTTTCTGAACCTCCTGCCAGATTGTCGGGATACGATATTTGGGAAGATGTAAAGGAATTGTCCACCGCAATGGAAGATCCATCGAACAATCGTGTCGAGGGGTTCGGACAAAGCCATAACTGGACCAAACGGAGTATCTTCTGGGACTTGCCTTATTGGAAAGATAATCTTATTAGGCATAATCTTGATGTCATGCATATCGAAAAGAATGTGTTCGATAATGTCTTCAATACCGTTATGGATATTAAAGGAAAGACGAAGGACAATCCAAAAGCAAGACAAGACATGGCCGAGATATGCAAACGTCATAATCTAAACTTGATACAAAGGGGAGCTGGTGGACAAGTAACTAAGCCGATAGCGCCATACGCATTGAGCAAGGAAGATAGATTAATAATCTGCAAGTGGATATCTACTTTAAGATTTCCCGACGGCTATGTGTCGAATTTGTCTAGATGCGTTGATCTCAATGAACGCAAGCTAACAGGAATGAAGAGTCACGACTGCCACGTGTTTATGGAAAGATTACTGCCCATTGCGTTGAGAGAGTTGTTGCCTTCTGCTGTATGGGTTCCGTTGGCCGAGCTGTCTACATTCTTCAGGGATATATGTTCAACTAAGCTCACGGTGCAACATATGATACAACTTGAGGAGAAGATTGTCTTAACAATTTGCAAGTTAGAGAAAATATTCCCACCGGGTTTCTTCGACAGTATGGAGCATCTACCGATTCATCTAGCATACGAAGCCCGTGTCGGTGCATCTGTTCATTATCGATGGATGTACCCCTTTGAAAGGTAAATAAAAATTGATATAATTTAAGTGGATTTTACAATTCATTGTTAATTCTCAAGATAATTTGTCTCTCTAGGTATCTACATCATCTAAAGAAGAAAGTTGGCAACAAGGCTCATATAGAGGCTTCGATATGCGAAGCATATCTTATCGAGGAGGTGTCAAACTTTTGCTCCTTTTATTTCGATACTCATGTTGAGACAAATCAAAATAGACCTCAAAGGAATGACGAAGACGTTTAGGAAGGAGGTATATTCAATTTAAGGGGCAAGCCTATTGGGGCTAGTAAGAAACGGTGGTTGAGTGACGATGAGTATGATGCCCTTTCATCAAAAGTTACAAGAATTGTACTTTGTTGTATTGGTGCGTGATTTTATCAGATTTTGTGTATCTAGCTTTTATTCGTACTTCACTTCTGATTGTAATATTTATTTCAGTTTGGGATATTTGCGTATTATTGTATGAGTTTCTTTTTGCAGATGGCACTCCTAGGCCTATTCGTCTGGGCGGCACTCATCGCCCTGCTGCTGGTATGGATATGTTTAGTTTTATATTCATTTATAAATCTATGTTGTCGGTATTTTGTTTATGTGTTCTATTTACAGGGCATGGTTGCGAGCACCCGTACTGGTGGTGCTGGCCGTGGTCGTGGCGGTGGCGGCGGCGGCGGCGGTGGTGGTGGTGGTCGTGGGCGTGGGCGTGGGCGTGGTGGTAGCGGTCGTGGTCGCCAGCCGCATTCCCCGGATGTGACCTCCGATCCCGACTTGGAGAGCCCGGACACAGGCTCTTCCCGCCGTCATTCTTTCTTGGTGCCACCGATATCGTCGTCGAGGCCTGTGACTCCATCCGCTAGCGGATCCGTTCCGCCACCGGATGTACCAGCGTATGCAGCAGCAGATGCAGCAGGGGGCCCAGCAGTTACTGCAGGGTGGGCCTCGGAGTACCCCGGGATTCAGTTTCATCCTGTTACCGGAGAGTACATACGCGGACCCGCGGATCCCCGACGCCACCAGAGAGGCTGGTGGACGAGTTCCGACGAGAGCTATGGCCCGCTGGTGAATCGTAAGTAAATTTAAGTTAATTTATTAAATTTGTTTCATTTATTCAAGTTAATAATCCAGTCGTTGCTTCTTTATAGGTTTTTCCCGTGGGATGCTGCCCGGATTCTAGGGCGCATTATCCAGGATAACTACCATGGCTCCTACCTTAATTTTTCTGAGGTGCCTCAGGACATGAAGTACGTCTGGCTCGACGAGATGAGGGTATAAATCCGTCGGTGAATTATTAATTATTCTTTAAATCATTAAATTTTTTATTACGTGATATTTGAATTTGTATGTCAGAGGACGTTCTGGTGGCCCCCCCATCGCGAGGAGGCGATCCGCAGGACCTACAAAGCCGTCGCCGGGAAGAAGATACGGGATGCGGTGTACGACCTTCGTACGGCGTATACGAGGAAGGACTGGATCCGGGCGGAGTACTATGAGCAGATGTTGGAGAAGATGGATACTCCGCAGTTCAAGCTGAAATTGGAGAAAGCTAAGGCTAATCGACAGGCCGTGGGTCTGCATACGGGGGGATCAAGGCCCCACGCATCGACGCGTGCAGATTTGGTGAGATAGCGCAAATTTAAATTCATTCTATTATTTAATTTCGTACTGTTAATATATGAAGTTAATTAAATTCTATGTATGCAGGCCCAACGGGCGGTGAAGCAGGGGAAAGAGGCGGAGACGGTCACCGCTCACGATGTATTCGTGCATACGCACAAGAGGCGGAAGGACGGGAGCTTCATCGACGCGAGGGCCGAGGAGACTGATGTAAGTACTTACGTTTATGAGATTTATGTTAGAAATATAATTATTGTTAAGTTAATTAGATAAACTTAGGATTCAGACTATAACTTAGGGAAACATAGGATTTAGATTATAACTTAGGAAAACTTATAGTATAAACATATTCATTGGATAGGCTGCGTATCGTGAGGCACTTAGTCGGCTTGAGATCGAGCCCCCTTCCGAGAATGTCGGCGAAACGACGCCCACCCAGACGCACTCTTCTATGGCCGCTCGCTACGACGACGTGTTCGTAGAATCCGTCGGCGGCATTAGGAAAGGGCGCGTCTACGGCTTAGGTTCCATGGCGCCCTCGTTGCAGCCGTTCCCGAGATATCCACCGCCTCCGCCTCCCCCAGCGCCCCCGGTTGACGATGTGAGGGCGCAGCTTGCGACTCTGACCTCCACGGTGTCAGATTTGCGGGCGATAGTGTTGGGGCGCTATCCGTCTGCTCCCGGTCCATCTGCTCCCGGTCCGTCTGCTGGTGCTCCCGGTTCATCTGGTGGTGCTTCCGGTCCGTCTACTGCTGCTGCCGGTGCTTCGGATCGACCTGGTCCTTCTTTTCCCGGACGGCTTTCGTTTAACCGCTCTGCGGACGCCCGCATCGTATCGGATAACACCATCTTGACGCTCCTTGACATGTTGTCGCCAGAGCAGCTACGCGCGCTTCCAGACCTTGTCTTGTCCCAAGTGTCGGCACACACGGTGGAGGAGTACATACGCAAAGCGGATGCGGCGGCATGAGCACGAGACGATCCGACGGACGGGGTTTGATTTTGTTTATGTTGTTGGTTTTGTAGACATTTGGATACATTGTATGTTTGGATATTTTTTTTATGTTTGGATAATTTAATGTTGGATATTGGATATATTGTGTTGGTAATATTTTGTTGGATATTGGATACGTTGGATATTGGTGTCGGATATGGATATTTTGCATATGGATATAAGGTGTTGGATATTGGATACGTTGGATATTCGTGTTGGATATGGATATATGGTGTTGTATATGGATATTTTGCATGTTTGATATTGTGTTGGATGTGTTGTATAAACAGGAAAGAGTCTGTTTGCAGTATTTTTTTTTCAAAAATTAGAAGTTAGCGACGGACTGGCGACCACTCAGCGACGGATAGTCCGTCGCTAACTGGAGAAACTGAGGTTAGCGACGGAGTGGCGACGTAAAAACCGTCGCTACCTGGAGCATTTAAATAAAGCGACGGATTGGCGACGGACGATCCGTCGACCTGGTGCTGTTTGATGTCCATAAATTTTAGCTTTTGCGACGGATTGGCGACTAACTTACGGCGGACTGGCGACAAAGTCCCGACGAACTATCCGTCGCTAACTGTAGGAATTTAATGTATCGACGGATTGGCGACGTAATATCCGTCGCTACCTGGAGAATTTTACATTGAGCGACGGTTTAGCGATGGACGATCCGTCGACCTGGTGTTGTTTGATGTCCATAAATTTTAGCTTTCGCGACGGATTGGCGACTAACTTACGGCGGACTGGCGACAAAGTCCCGACGGACTATCCGTCGCTAACTGTAGGAATTTAATGTATCGACGGATTGGCGACGTAATATCCGTCGCTACCTGGAAAATTTTACATTGAGCGACGGTTTAGCGACGGAATGTCCGTCGACCTGGTTCTGTTTGATGTACATAAATTTAGCAATTAGCGACGGATGTTTTGTCGCTAATATGACGCTAATCCGTCGTACACCTCGGCGGATTAGCGATGGCATAACGACGACCTGCCGTATGGGAAAATCTCTGATACGCTTTTACCGACAAATTTACGACGGCTTAGCGACGGATATTGCGTATCAGAAAATCACTGATACGGTTTTGCCGACTCTTTAGCGACGGAGTTTTCCGTCGCTAATCCTATATCCTGATACATGTTTTGACGAAAGCTAGTCGGTAATCCGTCGCTATATATATTTAAATGCGCCGACGGTATTCCGTCGCTAAGTCGTCGCTGAGCGACGGAGTAGCGACGGATATGTTTTAGCGACGAGGTTATTCCCGACGGCTGTTTTACCAAAATATCCGTCGGTAATCCGTCGGTATTTATTTTTGGCGACGGACTACCGACGGATAAGGCCGTCGGTAAATACATGTATTTTGGTAGTGTAGGCGAGGTTCCCCGCAGGAACATCCTCGTAAAGCAGAGCCGGATCCTCGGCAGTAACCTCATAATATGTGTCGCAGAGTAACTCCTCCTCAGTAAGGACACCTACAACGTTATCCTGTCAGGACGGGAGCAAGTACTAAATCTAGCAAATTAGCATATGAAACATGAAAATGAACATGAGAGGAATAACTGGAAAGCATGGCATCACACAATCTATCATGGCAAGGATACATATGTCATACAGACAGATGTACATGTAATGTTTAAAACTGTAGCAAGTACGTGATCGGTCAATAGATGTACAATGTGCTGTGGCACATAATGAAATGTACTTCCGTACAAGTGATAGGGCGATAGATGTACATACGCACAACTCTGCCTTGATATAAAGGCCTACGATGCAGTAATCATATAAAATGAAACTTTGTTCGGTACAGACGTACGGGAGAAGGGGGTATGATCACGTACACTACTAACAGTTTCTCCATAACCCATATTCTAATCATGTGAGAGATACATCAAGACTGTTCTAAGCATGGTAGTAACTGAAAGTATAACATGTAGAGATTTAACTTGCTATCCCAAGGATCAGCATTTAACATGGTGGGTTTTGCAGTTCATTTATGTGACAATATGTAAAGTTCGTAGAAAGTACTTGCCTCTAGCAAAGCAAAATAAAACAAGCTGCGATAACAGTGCTATGGATGTCCGGTAACTTGTCGCTGTAGAAGTAAATACAATAACCTAGTTTTTACACTAAGCTAAAACACTAGGACACTAATTGGTGCGACACGACTTGTGACTGGGCACCTAGCCAAAATGATAACTTTGGCATAGGGGACCAATATGGGGTGACACACTACTTTAACTAACTTTCTAGGGTCTTTATACTAGTGAGGGGTGGGGTTCAACACGGCTAAAACTCAAAATAACACAAAAAGCTACAAGTCGTAATTAATCAATAATTAAATCAAAGGGCCATTGTGTTCTAACAATTTTAGAGATAGACAAAAAGCCTAGTTTTGTTTAAAGTAAAGTACCAAGGTGATCCTTGTTAATCATAGAAATTTATTATAATTTTTCTGGAATTTATTAACCAGTACAAATATTTTATAAAAATCAGTTTTCCTAAGTATACAGAAAACGAGTTTTGGTTTCATATGCCAAACTAGTGGAAAAACAGTAAATTAAATACTACAAAAATTATACTAAATTATCTAAGGTAACATAGTATCTAAAAACTATTTTTCCATAATTTTAGCAGTACTTTAAGTATTTTTAGAAAATCAAAAACAGCATTGCACACAATAATTAATTATCTGCGTATTTTGTCCATGTATATAATTTGAACCAAAGTTCAAATACAGGACCCAAGGCCATGAATCAAGTCCAATATGACTTGTACAGGTCTTGAATGTGTGAAAACACATTTGAGCCCAAATACCCATGCTAGGCTTGGACACCAAATGGTTGCAGTAATTTAAATATAAAGAAAATACAAAGTGGTAGAAATAAATATTATTATTTTAATATGGTAAAGTTATGCATAGTGAAAATATACATATATATATATTTTAAAAGTACATATATATATATATATGTAAGGGAAAATACTTAATTTATAGAGTATATATATATATATATATGTACAAATATATATATATATATATATATATATATATATATATATATATATATATATATATATATATATATATATATATATATATATATATATATATATATATATATATATATAAGAAAACACTTAATAATATAGTGTATATATATAATATATATACACACATGAAAATATATACATATATAAACATATATATATAAAATTACTAACTATAAAATATATATAGATATATATATATATCTATATATATATATATATAATATATTATATATAGATATATATATATATATATATAAAATACTGTCAAAATACAGTATATACATATATTTATTTCTTGATATATATAATATATTCATATATAATATCCTTATATATAATATATAAATTTTATATCTATATATATATATATATATATATATATATATAAATACATATATATATATATATTATATATATATATATATATATATCTATATATATATATAAACAGAAAAAGAAAAGAAAAGAAAACAAAAAAGAAAGGAAAAGGAAACAGAAGGGGGGCTCGAACTGAGCCAGAGAAGCGCGGGGGGGGGGGGGGGGGGGGGTTATTATTGCGCGCTGGCCAATGGGCCAGTTGGCCCGCTGTGTTAGGTTTAGACTTAGGTTAGTTTTATTTAGTTTAGGTTAAATAACACATAAAAAAAATCGACCCTGTGTCCTGACAGTTAAGGACACAGGTAACAACGTGTCCGTGCTATGCACGACACGTACAAGCTCAGTCTCGTGTGTCCGAGCACAGCACTAAGTTCGTCGTGTCCTGGCGAGTCTCGTGCGTGAAGACGAGACACGCACGACACGATTTGGGTCCCGTTACTCACGTGTCCAGATCTGGGGGGGGATTCGATGGTCGTGGACGGCGGAGGAGGCGTCGTGGCGGTGGCGGAGTGGTGGCGCTGCGGTCGTCTCGTCGAGGCAAAGCGGATGGTGGTGGTGGCTGGTGACGACGACGACGGTGGAGCTGGTGGTGGGGTTTGGCCGGAGCTAGGGTTCCGACGAACTCGAAGTGGGGAAGACGGTGGCGGTTGTGGTCGTAGTGAGGTCGAAGTGGTGGGGGTTTGTCGAGGGGGCTGCGGGGGTTTAAATAAGGGGGTTGAGGCGGTGGGGGCAGCCGAATTTGGCGGGGGCAGGGCGGCGTGGCGGTCGGGACAGTCGGGGGTCAACGAGAGTGGGTGAGGAGAGAGAGTGTTCGGTCGGGGGGGTTAGGTAATTTAGCAGTTAGGTCCTCTAGGTTTTGGAATTTGCACTCCACACTTAAAATAATTTAATAATTTACATAATAATATTAAAACAATTCTAATAATTGCAAAACTATATAAAAACAATTCTACTTATTACAAAACTACATTAAAACATTTCTAAAAATTATAAAATGATATTTAAACAATTTAGAAAATTATATATTGATATTTTTAGTATTAAACTCATTTAAAAACTCATTTAAAAATTCTAGAAAAATTCCTAAAAATCCTAATAATTATTTAAGGCTATAAATGACATAAAAATTTAATTAACACTAATTAAAAATAAATTTGAAAATCAGGGGCTTACATGGACTACCAACTTTATGCGTCGCGTCAAGCCGTCGTGCATCCAATCACAACGAATCTCCGCAACGCCTTGCGTTCGAAGTCACCACCCAACTATTTTCGAAGTCTGGCTATGCAACTTATCTCGATACGATTTCCTTTGTTGACTTGCAAACGCATCAACATTCAGGACTACGTCCGCTAGGTTACTTACATAGTCCCCGTGCTTAACTTCTCCCGACGCAACTTTAAATTGACATTGCATAAAGGCCACAATCTATCCGACACAAAAGTTTACATCAAGGCGACGGTGCTCAGAACAACGATCGCCTTGACACGAAGCCTCTACGATGCATTTTACATCCGATTTCCTAACGAGTAGGAATTCACTAGCCAAATTTCTAACTTATCCGTCTCGCAACATCGAATATAAGTTTGATTCACGCAAGCTCAATTGCAAGGTGTATCCGAATCAAATGACATGACTCGTAAGCCATTCCCTTATCGTTTCCTCTCGTATATAGCATGATCTCGCAATCGTCTATCCGAATCACCAAGTTTGTTGGTGAATTTCAAGTTCTATTGTCGACCAACATAACCATTCAAGTATTCATCCGACGAATACTCAAAATCTAACTATATCATTCTCAATCGAAAGCTGTTCCAACAATTCTCGATCGCCTAGACTTATCGTCAACATGCACCGTATTATATTTGTTATCGGTGCAATCTCATATGCGATATCGCATGGGTCATCTTACGGTCTGCAGCATTCAATTTGATTTGGCGGTCAAGTCTTCTAGGGTCAGCTGCCCCGAAGCTACGCTCGATAATTGTTACAAAATTTTGATGGCACAAGGCGCACTCCATTTTGTATTCTCACATCGTGCTTACGTTTCCTTGCGTATCGATCTTGATAGTTCATATCAATTTCGATAGCTAGTGGGTCGACTTCGAATCCGTTTCAACGTCGACTTAACTCGCAACGCATACATCCAAGTTCTCAACTAACTTTTCCATACGCATCCACTCGTTCTCCGATTTGCCGTATCCCGCTATACTTTGATCGCGTAACCGAGTTACCGATTATCCAACATCGTGCCCTCGAGTTATACGATATCGCCCTCTATTTGCGTGTTTTCAGTCGTACTCAATTGAGTGTCGCCGTAACGTAACCAACTATTTCATAGGCACGGTTTCTCACGTCAACCAACTCTTCACCGAAGTCGCACATCGTGCGATTCGATTATAATTTGCATCGCTTAACAATTCTATCGAGATCGCAAGTCGTGTGACTCATTTGTAAGCTCGAGTTTTTCCTTTCCGTCGATCCGGTTATTGCTTCAAGGCATAATCGTTCCGCTAGTCTCGGTCGTCCGATCGACTTATCATTTTCGTCCGACGTATTGTTCATCGATACGAGTCTCGCCTTATCGTCCCAACCAATCTTCGAAGAACACTTGCATCAACATACCGTCATACAAATTTCCAATCGAGTCTCGGTACTCTCACGTCCGTTGCGGACAAACCTTCCGCAATTCTCACAACGCGTCGATGCAATTTATCGCATAAGTGCTATACCATATACCACTCGAAATCGAGTCATTCATCGCCTACGTGGTATGGCATATACCACTCGAAACTCAAGCCATTTCCCTCGCTCTATACTTAGTATAAACCGACAATCTCTTCCGACTCACGATTTCCGCAGTGATCGTGCTTGATCACAACCGTAACTTCGATTAATTCACATCCGACACAACTCGGTCAATATTCTCGTTTGCCAACATAAGTTTGGTGTGCAACCGAACGATTCGTTCTATCGATTTACGATTTTAATTTTTTTCTTACGTTGCATCTCGTGCAACAATTTATTTAGATATGCGTTGTATCCCATGAAATAATTTTACTTTCGATATGCGTTGTACATCGTGCTACAATTTATTTTCGACTCTTTCATTTCACTTTGTACAACGATTTATTTTCCATTTCCTTTGCACTTCGTGCAACGATTAATTTGATATGCGTTGCACCACGTGCAATGATTTTACTTCCAACATGCGTTGCACATCGTGCAACGATTTATTTTTGACTTTCCGAGTCAATGCTTAATCCGTTTAATACATTCGGTATTGGCTTATCACTTCTCACTTTCATTTTAACGCATATTCACCATTAACTCGTTGCACTTCGTGCATCATTTTATTTCTCATTCAACATGTTATATTGCAACAACAACATTCCAAATCGTATTTCACAATTTGTTGCGCTTGCAGCAACTAACATTTTACGGCTCGTTGCATTCAATGTAATATACCCTTCGCGACTTTCTTAGCAAACATCATGTAATTTCCAAAATACATGTGGCAAAATTACACGATTTGTATTAGACTTATTGTATGGAACATCCAGTGCGGCATAGAGTAGAGTCAAGAGTGATATCAAGTGGTGGTGGGCAACTTTTCGAATTGTAATGAAGCGAGCGTCCAGAGGAAATTGAGCCTAGAGCTCTGATACCAATTTGTCACGTCCCGACCGGGAATCACCCGAATCATCATCCTCGCAGGGGACGTAATGCCGCACGAGCCTGGAGTTGCGCTCGTACAAGACAAGATGACAAGTTCTCAAATGGTTATCTTTTTATTCGATATTAACAACGAAAGGAAAACAGAGTATAAGAAAGAATTCTCTTTATTGATATCTGAAACAGAGATTACAATGGCTTTTGATAGCCTAACAATATATGCCAGATTGGCTACAACACTCAGGTTCTCTCTTATCCACAGAGGATTTCACCGTTCCATACATCATGCCTTCTATATCTCGGCCGCATCAATCCAGTTGCGTAGTCCGAGCGTCAATGCGATCGCACGCTTCAATGCGCTTCGGCATTCCAAGCCTCAACACGTTCAAGCAACGCTTCTGCGTGAGCAATCCATTCCCTGCACCCTGCATGAAGCTGGTGGGGGATCAGTACGTTCGTCCTCGCATGTACTGAAGCACTTTCCAAACCAACATTTTAATATTTATGTTGAATCATGCAACTTAGCTTATGATCTTGCTATGTTCTCCTTAGGGTCAATTTTATGGCATATTCGAAAGCGTAAAGCATGTTATCATAGCAGCATGTTATCGAATTGAATAGGCAAGCAAACAAATAATCTCGTGTTTGATTCGTGGCGTGACTTACCAAGTCGACACACTCGCCCTTGCACCGACGCAAGGTGAATACTCCACATTCCTTCCATGTCATGTTATATGTGCATCTCTAAGCAGGATCTCTATGCGGCACGCATACGCGCCTACGCTTTCAACCCATCGTTCCTTAACTATATGAGGTCATGGGCGTATCCGCGCCGGAATGGACTAAAGGAGTTCCTTTCTTTTCTCTTCTTCTTTTCTCAATATTTGTCGGGCTGCCCGGCGTTTCACGGGTGGGTTGCAGGCCTAACAACCGAAACGTTTCCGCTGCATGCCATCATTTGCGGCTTTTCCCATCTATAAGACGAGCGCTACTCGTTTAAGAATGTGCGCCTACAAAGATTATTCGATTCCCTCCTTGGCCAAGCGGTTCCGGGGTGCTCCGACATTTAACCGTTTGGGGGAAACACCCGTGCACGGGCAATTATCACATTTAATCTCAAGTTCATCCCATTCGACCATGCAACGCCCTATCATTCAAGCAATCAAATTTAAACAACCAAACATAGTCTTGAGTCCGAGACTCGGACTTATCGTCTCGCATCTCTTTCGTTAACTTTCTGTGTTCTTACATTTCATACTTCGTTTCAATGATTCAATGGCATCGTGCCTCAACTCAATGCTCGTCAACCGAACGACCCGAAGGTCTCGAACACCTTTCGAGGCACCATGTCATATCCGACAGTTCCGCCACATTCATGCCACAACTGTATTCTCTCGCAACGAAGCCATCTTTTATTATCCCGTGCGCGTAGGCACGTTTCAACCGTACTCCCATGTTCTATAACTTAGCATTCAATGTTCGGGACTTGCGCGCTAGGGCGCTCGCCTATTGTCTTTCAATGTTCTAGTCGTCTAACTCGTGCAGCAAGGCACGGTATGGTTCGTGCACTAAGGCACTCGTCGAGTACAGTTATCTCATGTTCTTACGGCTTGCACACCGAGACGCTCGCCTTTGCGATATCAAATGTTCCATAGCGACTCGTGCATACGATGCACGTTTCATTTCAATTGTTCTAACTTAGTGTTCGACACACACTATGATTTATCTCCGATCGGACCACGTCCGTGGCGCCGATAGGTTAACTTAGCATACAATGATATATTTGACTTATCGAATGAAGGAGTAAAAAGAAGTCAATCCTCCCACCTTGTGTCGATACGCCTTCGTCGTTTCGCCGAGCCGATGCGGCTCGATTTCTTAACTTCGTTGTACGGCCACTCTCCTGACTTAGCCATTCGAGCACTTCGTGCTTCAGTGAGTCATACGTCCGATTTACCTTAGCGTGCCCAAGTCTCAGCCCGTTGCAAGGCGACGATTTGATTTCGCGGACCCCTTACTAAATATTGCAAAAGATCGACCTCTAATATTTTTCCGTCAAAGTATAACCTGCACACGAAACCAACTAAAATCAATACTTGCATCGATTCGGACTTGCGCCTTGGTCGATTCGATTTCTTAGAATCTTCGAGCCGATTCAACGCACTCATCCTTCGGGGCAACGCGACACTTCGCATCGATTCAACTCAATACATTCTTTCGGGGCAAGACAACTCTTCGCATCAACTTAGTTTGATGCTTTGCTCGGGACAACTTAACTCTCGTATCGTTTTGCATCGATACATTTCCTTTGCGTCAACGCGACTCGTTGAGTCAACGCTTCAGCGTAATACGCCGTGCGGAGCGGGGCATTACACCTCCCATGTGGATCCACCACTGGACGCCAGCCACAAGCTGCATAGGGGAGGCATTGCGGTCCGGGAGGTCAGGTGTTCGAGCCCCCAGTGATATGGTTAGGTTTACCCGTAGAAACTTTATGCCCTCTTCGAAAAATAAAAATAGAAAATGGTTAAACTTCAGCCACAAGCTGTGAGTCCAACACTACAAAAATATTGCATATTAGCGACTAATCCAGCGACTGAAACTAGTAGCAACTGAACGTCTACGAATTCTCGCTATTTAGTTGTTTTTTTTTATTATAGTGCAAAGTCATTTAAAAATAAATAAGTGGGCAAAATTTGCAGTATGTACAATCACTAGTCATGCAAAAAAAAAAAAAAAAAACCCGAACTCTACTTTGTTTTCATGCTAGGGTTAGATGCTGAAAAAGGGTCATTTGGAAGAAATAGATCCAAATGTGATAGAAATGGAGCATCGGTACTCTTTTTTTTTTTCTAGGTCGGAAACTTTGCCGGGGAAGAGAAGGGCACGAGCTGCTTGGCCTGCATCATCTTCCAGCACTGTTCGATGTTGTGCGCGACCCTCCTCGCGTCCATGGACGCGCCGAGCAGGCCGCGCTTGGTGAATCCGACGGCGTACAGTCCTCTCTCCCCTTTCCATCCGTTGGGGAACGGCCTCCGCGGCAGCCCGTCTTTCTCCGATAACATGTCCTTCTCCTGCAAGAGATGGGTAAGATGACACCACTTAGGGTTTAGCATTGTTTCCCGCTACTAATTAAGGATTGAAAGTTAGCACAATGGGCTATAGGACGGAACTCCAGCATGACCTGTAAGAGTTCGGGGTTGCAGGTGACCCTTGAATACTAGTCTACAACATGGATCAAGGGACAACTGGTTTGGACAGTCTAGCCTTTCGGAGCGACCCTGCTTAAGGGGGACGGACCTGCTTACGAGTAGTGTATATATCCCACAAACTTGGACTTTTTTTTTTGAAATTTTACGCACACTCACAATTGGAGGGTTCAAACCTTGTCGGTCCCTCCAGGTGTCCACTCTAATACCACTAGGCTAGAGAGCTCAGACACAAAATTGGACTTCGTTATGATAATTTAGAGTTTTGGTGCATTTACCTGGATTTTAATACGGATGCACCAATTTCTCGACTCTTACCGTAACTAGCAATTATTTTTTTATTTAATAAACCGTCAAAATTCCACCAAAATTTTGAATGGTTGTCACATGTCTGAGCTTTTGTGTCATGCACAGAGGACACTTATTAATATATGTACTGCTGGTATATCGCTGGTATATCTATGTATGGAAAATAAATTCGACTAAGAAATTGTGGTGCAGTAGTAGGAAGTAGGAACTCAGTAGAAACTATGCTAATAAGAATCGTCTAACAGTTTTGATTGTTATCTTCTGCGATTGATATTAGGGTTTGGTCCTAGAAGATTACCAACAGTTGGGACCTGCAAGGCACATACACTGTATCTTCTTATGTCGAGACGTATATATATATATATATATATATATATATATATATATATATATATATATATATATATATATATATATATATATATATATATATATATATATATATATACCAGACACGACACAAACATCTTAAAATACAAACTACGGATAAAAAAATAGACGTCGTGTTCATGTATGTATTGTATCGTATTGCATCGTATTCGTGTCAGTCAGGGGCGGATGCAAGTAAAAAATATATTTTACATGTTTTCTCCATATAAATTTTTTTTTTGAATTTTTTTATATAGGTTAGTCTACTTCTAGCACACCCAAATATATGGTAGCCCACTCTAGTTATAGTTTCTGAATCCGCCCCTGCTGTGGACTATATATATACACTAGCCTTTCTGACCTTTCTTGAATTGCGTAATTGTCATTGTACATATGTAGGAAAGTGCAAACTGTGGACTATACCTTTAGCCAAGCGGGTACGTTGCTCTTGTAGCCAGTGGCTAGTATCACGGCGTCGAAGTCGTCGGACCTGCCGTCCACAAACTCCGCACCATGTACCGTCAGCCGTTTTATCGCAGGGCGCACCTGATCCAAACAGTAGTCAGGACGACCAGCTATCACCAGAAATTATTCTGTGTGTCGGATTCATCGTGCGCCTTCGTTCATCCATTGAATTGAATGGGGAATTTGTACATGCACTCATCCCAATATATATACCATCAATAGATGACAAAAGGGTGCATGGTGAGTCTGGCTCATCCGATAATTTCTCATGAAGGGGGGATCGCAATATACCTTGACGTCGCCGGACCTGATCTTGGCGAAGGTGCCGACGTCGAGGACCGGGGTCTTCCCGGAGATCTGCTTGAGCTCGAGGGGCCCGAGCTGGGGCCGCTCGAGCCCGAGCTGCGCCGTGTCCCTGAGCACGAGCCGCGACACGAACAGAAGCAGGCGGTCCACGGCCCGCACCGGCAGCCACCTGAGCAGCCACATGGACAGCCCGAAAGTCGACGTGCCAAGCATCTCCTGGGGAAGGACGTGCACCTGCCAATTAACGAATCGAGTTAAGCAAAACAAAAATGGGAATGGGAATATGAATAGGAATGAAACAAAGTTCGTTAGTTTCGTACAAACTTTGTTGTTAGTTTAGATTTTTAGTGTGTGGCGTTGGGGACCCATGAATGCATTTGTGCAGATTAATTAATATGTATGTATATATTATCGAAAATAATATTTGGTCCACTACTGGGGTGACCACACTAGTCCATGTCGGTTTAACGGTCAACCATTGGTCCTTCCGCTAGTACGGGCCCACTCCACGTCGTGAGCCAATGATGGCGCGCCACGTGGTCGCTGGCTAGCACGGTGTAACGTCCGAAAAGTTGCACTCTGTCCGAGACAAAGTTGTATAGCCTTCCACGGACCAAGGATATGCGGAAAGCTTCCTGAATGTTTTAGAAGATGTTGGAACTTTCCAGAAAGTTCCAGAATCTTCCAGAAGACTCCAGACCATTCTAGATGTCACATGATCTTTCTGGACGTACTAGAAGCTTCCTTGTCCTTATCTACTCTCTACAATAATCCATGGAATATGCCGATTTCAGAAGTTTATTGTAAGCCTTACGGGCACTATAAATAAGTGGAATGTCTTATTTGTTCCTCACGCAAAACCTTGTAAGAATTTTCCACGTAATAGAAGAATTCTTTACTTTTACTTACCATTCTAGCTAAGCGGGTTAGGAAAGACTTCCACTAGTCTTTAAGAAGAAAGATAGTATACTGCACACGACCAAGCATAGCCTAAAATACTAAGTCCGTGACAAGGGACACCCCACGGACAAAATAGCAGCGTCCATATGATAACATGTTGTATAGAAGCACACTCACCGTGTCGCGAACGACGATGGAAGGGTGGGCATTGTGGTTGCAGAGGTCCAAGCATACCACCATCCCCGAGTTGCCGCAGCCGACCACGAGCACCTTCTTCCCCCGGTAGGCCTCCCCGCTCCGGTACCGGCTCGTGTGCACCACCTCCCCGCCGAACCCCCCCTCCCCCCCGGCGCCCTCGATCTCCGGCACGACCGCCTCCGCGTTCTCCCCCGTCGCCACCACCAGCCACCTCGACACGTACTCCCTCCCCCCGACCGTCCTCACCCTCCACGCCTCCGCCCCCGCGTCGAACTCCGCGCTCCCCACCGTCTCCCCGAACGCGGGCCGTATCCCGAACCGGTCCGCGTACGTGCCGAGGTACGCCACGAACTGCTGCTTCGTCGGGTAGGCCGGGTAGTGCGCGGGGAACGGCGCGAGGGGCAGCTCGCAGAACCGTCTGGGCAGGTGGAGGCGGAGGCGGTCGTAGGTCCCGAGCTGCCAGAGGGAGGCGATGCACCCGGACCGCTCGATCACCACGCTCGGTATCCCCTTCTCCTTGAGGCAGGCCGCCGCCGCCAGCCCCGAGGGCCCGGCCCCGACGATGACCGGTCCCGCGACACGGACGCACTTGTGGTCGTAACGGCGGTCGTGGAGCTTCTTTCCTTCGGTCTCTCCCCACTGATCAACCATTGGGAAATTAACAAAGGGACTTTGGAGTGGTTGATATAGAAGAAGAAGAAGAAGAAGAAATTTAGTGAAGCATTTGATGCACCACTTTCTTACTTATATAGTGAGTATTGCTCCTAATTTTTGGGAGCGGTTGGTTGAGCCTTATCTACAAAAGAAGAAGAAGAAATATAAGTTGATCCGGCGGAGGAGGAAACGGAGGAGGAGGACGAGCCACGCCCAATGCAAGTGAGGAGCACATATTTATAGTATATCTGTCAACTTTGAGGTCCGAGCTCTCTAGTCTACTGGTACTAGAACGGACGTCCAGAGAACGAACAAGGTTCGAATCTCCTAATTATGTGCGCGTGCCTAGGATTTAAAAATATATATATATATCAACTTTGAGACTAGCTCACAAATGCTTGCATTAGTTTGTAGACCAAAGTTTTGGTTTACACATCCATTGTGTCTAGTGGTGATTGGTAAGACATGGGACCAATCCAAGTGAGTCAGGGTTAGCTGGGGTTGGGGGTTAAATACTAATATATTTTTTATTCGGTTTCTGTTTTGACTTTTGGTTTCAGTCGAAAATCGAAAACAGAATAACACTTATATAATTATTAAATATTCCCAAATTTATGCATATTTTATGATTAAGATTGTATATATTTGTGTATATTTTGGGAACAACAGTTCCATGCGTTTGTTATAAAGTCCAAATTTAATAATTTAACAACTATTCCAATTTTGTGTCCTACTTTAAAATACAACAAATTTATGTATAAAGTTAATTTTTAATATAATTTAATCACAACCTAAATATTAGATATGTAACAAATTAGTCCAATCAAACAAACCGAAGATATTGAATTGATTAATATTGATTTGGTTTAATTTTGATTATGACTAATTTTGATTCGATTTTACTTATTATATTTTTTCGGATTTCGATCCGGTTGAAACTGAATTTATTCTACTGTTGGGGCTGAGATTAGGACTTGAGTGGGGTTAGCGTTGCCCACATGATGAGGACCAATGGGGAGGGTCCGTGTGTACAAGGGGAAAGATCATGTGGATCTAATTAGTGGTAGTAGTAGAAGCCGAGCTCCTGTGGAGAGAAAGAGAAGTCGAGTATGTGTGTGGGTTCTTTTTGGTTGCTAGTGGGAACTTAAAACTTTGTTGTTTCAATGGGATGATAATTTTGTCGTCCTCTGATTAGAAAGACATGGAATAATGGCTTGTGCGCCCCCAGGTTAGAGCATTCATAAAACTGTTGTGGCAATACCATTTATGTTTGTCATGTTTTCATAAGAGAGAATATAAAAAATGAAATCTAGAGCCTTTTGCACTTTTCTAAACATTTCATCTCTTTTGTAAATTATTGTATTTCTAAAAGACTATATTTGATAGGTATATTTTGATGTAGCTCATTACAAGAAAAAGGGATGAGCAACACAAGAAAACATAGTTGATCATGCTAAAGATGGCGCTAAATAGACTTATTGACGCAATTAAAGACAACAAGTCCTAGTTCTCAAATCGCTAGTCTCTGAAGCAAAATATTTGGCTACACACTGCTGCAGTGACGTATATCTGACATGTCAACATCGTCCATCCAGTGATAGTCCACGGTTTTTGAAGACCCCGGACAAATTCTCAAACAATCCACTTTTATTGACAGAATAAGTGGTATTTTTCTTCCATAAACAACGTAATTTCATTTTTAAGCAAAAAAAAAAACACGGAGGACAATGCCTAGATTGTTGTAGAAGAAAAATAAATACAAACAACAATAAAATATTACAACAAAAATAGAATGGTTATTCAAAAAAAAGTACATATTCAAGAACTTATAAGACATTCTTTAATCTTCATCATCCACTTGGTCTATATATATTCAACCTTGCTATGGATTCCATCTTTCAAAAAACTTTTTGATGCTCTCAGCACACTCACCTGTAAGATAAAAGGTAGCAATAAAATCTCCACAATAAATATTATCATTAATGTCTTTTTCTTGCATAAGGCAAAACCATCTTGAATACATCCATATTCAATGTTTTTCAACATATCGTTTCCAATTCATATAATTGCTTATACATTTAGCCTATCTGAAGCCATCGTGGTCCGCAAATTATAAGACCTCAATAACTTTAGCTTTGAAAACTTCTTTTCCGTCGATAATAATAATATGATGATTAATAATATTCTTACAAATTCTGTATATAAGTAATCATCGCATTAGAAAACATATCCATTTTATTACAAATTCTATAATTCTAAAGGATGACCAAGGTTTATCACTTTCATATGCTTCTCAGGCAATATCTTTTGCAAAATTTGTAATCGTAATATAAATAGCATTCATTAAGATCAGAGACGCCACTATTTTCCAAAACATTTTCAAGAGTCACAAGAATTTTTTTTAATTCATCATCTAAAGGAATTAATCTTGGTGCATAAAAAAAGCCAAAAATAGATTGGAAACATTGCATTTGTTCAAACATATTGTTTAATTGAGAGCCATATCCACTACAACAAGAAAATTATTAGTTCTACATGGTTTTTCCACTATTTTTTTTTTTCTTCCTATCAATGTTTGAAATTTTATCAAAATGCCACCTCCTAGATATTAGACCTTTTTTTTTTTAGGAAATATAGGTTCAATTTCTACTTAATAATAGCAATCTTTTTAGCTTCAAATGTTGCAAAAGCAAACCCATTTTTCCTATATTTTGCAAAAAAAAAAGGCCTTCCAATTGTTTGACAACATCAAGACGACGTCAGGTTCCGTGGAACTAATCTGATTTACCATTTGTGGTTTAGATAAACCTTCTTATCTCACGGGATGTATACTGTCATGCCCCGACCCGGAATCACCCGAATCATCGTCCTCGCAGGGGGCGTGATGCCGCACGAGCCTGGAGTTGCGCTCGTGCAAGGCAAGATGACAAGTTCTCAAATGGTTATCTTTTGATTCGATATTTAACAACGAAAGGAAACAGAGTATACGAAACAAATTCTCTTTATTGATATCCGAAACAGAGATTACAAAGACTTTCGATAGCCTAACAATACATGCCAGATTGGCTACAACACTCAGGTTCTCTCTTGCCCACAAAGGATTTTACCGTTCCATACATCATGCCTTCTATATCTCGGCCGCATCAATCCAGCTGCGTAGTCCGAGCGTCAATGCGATAGCACGCTTCAAATGCGCTTCGGCATTCCAAGCCTTAACACGTTCAAGCAACGCTTCGCCGCGAGCAATCCATTCCCTGCACCCTGCATGAAGCTGGTGGGGGATCAGTACGTTTGTCCTCGCATGTACTGAAGCAAAGATCATCTTTCCAAACCGACATTTTAATATTTATGTTGAATCATGCAACTTAGCTTATGATCTTGCTATGTTCTCCTTAGGGTCAATTTCATGGTATATTCGAAAGCGTAAAGCATGTTATCATAGCAAGCATGTTATCGGATTGAATAGGCAAGCAAGCATTCTCGTGTTTGATTCGTGGCGCGACTTACCAAGTCGACGCACTCGCCCTTGCACCGACGCAAGGTGAATACGCCTATCTGTATTCCCTGTCATATTATAAGTGCCTTCTATTCGGATCCATCCATGCAGGATACGTATACCTTGCACTTCCAAACCCATCGCCCTTAACTATATGAAGGTCACTAGCTTGTCAAGCTAGAATGGACTTATATTATCGAATCGAAACATAAGACGATGTTAACTCTGGGCGATTGCTAACCAACATCAGAGGCCATCGAAATAATCGCAGCAAGTGGCTTATCACATTCACCAGACGGTCGCTACCCATCTAAATGAAGTGAACCAACAATACCGTAAACGAATCCCTCCTAGGCCGAACGGTCCCAGCGCCCTGGCGCGCCGCGTTCGAGGGAATACCCATGCACAGACTTTTATATCTTTAAGTCCATTTGACCATGCAACGAATCTTATATTTCATACAACCAAGCAAGTTCGCTTATCTCTATTTCAATTGGCACAACGTCCGAATGTTCTCAACGAACGCCCGTAGGCCGCGAACATTTCGAATGGCACCATGCCGCATTATCGTCTCGTATTTCTTCCGTTAACTTTCTATTGTTCTTACGTTTCATACTTCGTTTTAATGTTCAATGGCATCATGCCTCAACTCAATGCTCGTCAACCGAACGACCCGAAGGTCCCGAACACCTTTCGAGGCAATATGTCATATCCGACAGTTCCGCCACATTCAAGCCACAATTGCATTCTTTCGCAACGAAGCCATCTTTTATTATCCCGTGCACGTAGGCACATTTCGACCGTATTTCGATGTTCTATGACTTAGCATTCAATGTTCGTGGCTTGCGCGCTAGGGCGCTCGCCTATTGTCTTTCAATGTTCTAGTCGTTCTAACTCGTGCGCGAAGGCACGGTATGGTTCGTGCACTAAGGCACTCGCCGAGTACAGTTATCCCATGTTCTGGCGGCTTGCGCACCGAGGCGCTCGCCTTTGCGATATCCAATATTCTATAGCGACTCGTACGTTTGCCGTACGATTCATTTCAATTGTTCTATCTAGTGTTCGAAACGCACTACTTTTATCTCGCTATCAAGCCACGCCCGTGGCGTTGATAGGTTAACTCAGCATACAATAATATATTTGACTTATCGAATGAAGGAGTAAAAAGAAGTCAATCCTCCCACCTTGAGTCGATAAGCCTTTGTCGTTTCGTCGAGCCGATGCGGCTCGATTCCCTAACTTCGTTGCACGACCACTCTCCTGACTTAGCCATTCGAGCACTTCGTGCTTTATTGAATCATACGTCTGATTTACCTTAGCGTGCCAACGCTTTCGTCCGTCGCAAGGCGTCGATTTGGTTCCGCGGACCCCTTACTAAATATTGCCGAAGATCGACCTCTAATATTTTCGCATCAAAGTATAACCTGCACACGAAACCAACTAAAATAAATACTTGTATCGATTCGGACTTGCGCCTTTGTCGATTCGATTTCATAGAATCTTCGACCCGATTCAACGCACTCATCCTTCGGGGCAACGCGGCGCTTCGCATCGATTTACACGATGCATTCTTTCGGGACAAGGCAACTCTTCGCATCGACTTAGTTCGATGCGTTGCTCGGGACAACGTAACTCTCGTATCGATTCGCATCGATACTTAATCGGGTCAACGCAACTCTTTGAGTCAACGACTCAGCATAATGCACCGTACGGAGCGGGGCATTACAGAATATACCACTCAAAATAAGGTTCGTCCCGAACCGAAACCAATACTAAATTTTCAAGAGTTTCATTAGATCGTTCCACGATCTCGTCTCACCATCGTTTGGATCGTACAACTTAGTTTGGAATCATACACATATTTTAGGCGTCCCACCAATATACGCATTTCAGCCAAGCTCAGTTGTAAGATATCGGAACAACGCTAACATGTAACTTCTCATTCTCAATCACTTACCATCTCGTATTCTCAATCGGACTTGGCTCTATTACTTGTTCTCGCAATTCTAGCGCACATGCATATTGATACATGCGTGATCGTCCAACAAAATCAAGGCACATGATGCGATTCAAAAAAAATCGCATTTCTCACTTTGTATGTTTTATCGGGACTATCAATTCTACGCGTCGCGTAAAGCCGTCGCGCATCTGATCACAACGAGTCTCCGCAACGCCGTACGTTCGTCGTCACTATCCAACGATTTCTGATGTTTTACTTCGTATCCTATCTCGACATGGTTCTCTTTTGTTGACTTGCAAAAGCATCAACATTCGGACTTCATCCGCTAGGTGACTTACCTAGACACCGTGCTCAATTCCTTCCGACGCAAGTTTAAATTGACATTGCACAAAGGCCACAATCTCTCCGACACAAAGTTTACATCAAGGCGACGGTGCTCAAGACAACGATCGCCTTGATACGAAAGTCTTTACGATACGCCTTACGTTCGATTCCTAGCGAATAGGAATTCACTAGCCAAATTCCCAACTTATCCATCTCGCAACATCGAATGTAAGTTTCGATTTACGTAAGCTCAATTGCAAAGTAAATCCGAATCTAACGACATGACTCGTAAGTTATTTCCTTACCGTTCTGTCACGATCTGATCCCAAATAATAGGGTCGAACCGGATCATGCCCAGCCTGCACCGTTGTTGAGACGGCGGCAGTAAGCTGCTCCATTAGTAGGTAACCACAACAACATCTATATTTGTCACAACTCAAAATTCAAAAATTTAAAACTTTATTAAACTTTTACAATGAAATGAAAGATACAACTTAAACCATTTCTACATACATCAAGAAGAAAAGAAAACTCTAGGCAAACAGCTCATCAGTCTCGAAATCCTCGTCTTCTAGTTGGGACCTTAGAAATATCGCAGAACAAAGCCTCAACAGTGATACCTAAAAACGTTGGGTCTCCAGTCAGGAGGGAGCAAAGTACAATTCATGCTAATTTGACAATTGAAATAATAATAGAATCATGCACTTTTAAACAGTTTTGAAATCCACAATAAAGCAGTTACAGTTTTAAAACAGTTACAGTTCTGTGATGTGAATAGGCAATAAAATATGACCGGCTTGGGTTTGTTACAGTAAGATACGGCTTATCCCCGTGTGTATGAGGGGGTAAGCTAATATAGTTACAGTAGTTACAGTAGTTTGGATGTGGTCATACTCATTATACTACTCCCACAGTCCCCAATAGTTACAGTAGTTACAGTCAGTGCTCTCAGAGAGAGTTCCGTGTTGCATCATGGTTTAAACTTGCATTAAAACGATTACTAAATAATTGTAAACTAACACAAAATGTACTTGTCTCAAAATGGACTGGACTGGAATGTTGAAGACTTCAAGATGGGAATTAGGATCGTCCTCAAATTCCTACATTCGAGAAATTGACTCAGAAACCAGGGTTACCAATCTAGTTACGCTAGTTGAAATCTCTAATTGTGTCATAATCCATTTTAATTCTTTTAATTAACCAAACACAGAAAAATACGATTATTGTGCGTTGATTTAATACGAGGGAAAAAGATCACTTTAACTTTGAATTCGGGAAAACATCGTCGCTGCCAGATTATTTATGAAAACTTGGTAATTTTTATAAATATAAATATAAAGCTAATTTTTCTTATTTTAGTGAGAAATACGTGATTTTTAATTATTAATAAACTTGTCAATTTTTTTTAGGTGAGAAAATATTAATTAATTTTATACGAAAATACTTTTTAGTCATTTTAATCGTTAAATAATAAAAACTCGCAAAACCAGAAAATGACAGGAAAATTCTAAGATATTACAGTTACAGACCACAGCCAGCTGGGCTTATACCCATTACAATTTATTTACATAAATTGAAATAAGATAAGACTGACGTTAGTCCTAAACTGAAAATATTAAATAAATATAAACAGAAATTAAATATAAAAATAAAGTAAATCATAAGTCTCAGATATGGTCCGATCCTTATTTTGGCTAATTGCCTCAACGTCCGGACGGGGCCGGTTTCGTTTGCACTTAGCCGGGTCCATTGACCGATACGGTCGTCACCCAAAAAATAAAATTCCGAAAATCGTTTTAAATTTATTTTAAAAATAATTCAGGATTTACGGAAAAATCGGACAGCATCTCCTCTGTTTTTGGTCAACCCAAAAACTGGAAATTGGTGCCGATAATTTCCTGCAAGTCCCAAACCAGGGAAAACCCGAATATATATATATATATATATATATATATATATATATATATATATATATATATATATATATATATATATATATATATATATATATATAAAAGTCCACAACCAATCCACAGAATAATCGGGACGACCCGAAATTATTTCAGAAATCCGATTCAAATCCACAAATCACAGAACGTTCTCGAAAAAATCCGGAAAGCTAACACATACCAAAAATCCATTCCCGAAATATTTCGGGAAACCAAAATAACTCACAGGACATTTTCGAAAGTCCCGAAAAATTACGTCGCTAAAACCGAATTCCCAAAGGGAATCGGGGACCATTTCGTCATCGACTAAAATAATAAAATGAGCGGGACAGGGGGTTATACCTCGGATTGCTCGACTAGAGCTCTCAGATGAGTAAATAGAAAGAAAAATAATCCAGAACAGCGAATAAATCCCCGAAGCAGCGCTGGAACCAGCGTCGTCGAATCAACGCCGAAAAACTCAGAAGCTAGGGCACGGCGGGAAACAGCAAGGGAAAGCGAACTCGGACAGATCCGCGGCAGGGGATCAGCCAGAGGGGATCGCCGCGACAGGGAACAGCGGCTAGGGCGCTGGCGACAGGGGCGCAGAGGGGCGCGCCGGAGTCGGGGTCGCCGGAGGGGAACTCGGCGGCGGCGCAAGGGGGAACGGCCGACGGTGGTTGGTCGGGGACGCGCTGGAGGAGGCGGCGGCGGCCTCGGGGGTGGTCGGCCGGAGTAGCCGGCGAGGGCGCGCGGATCGGGTCTGGAGAGGGTGGCCGTGTGCGCGGGCACGGAGTCGGGGAAGCTCGGAGAAACTTCGAGAAGAGGGTTTTGGTGAGGGTTGGTGGAGGTGAGAGTAAACAGAGAGTTACTCGCTGTGAGTAATGAGTGTAGAGATGAAGAGAGTGAGAGTTTGTTCTTCTTCTGATGGGTTCGTGAAGAGAGGAGTGGGGAAGTTGTGAGAATTAAAAGGGAGAGTGGGGTGAGTGTGGTGAGGAGTTGAGAATTTAGTTCTTCTATTAAGAAAGAGAGTGGGGGAGGTTGAGTATTAAAGGGGGGAGTGGGAAGAAGTGTGTGGTCCAGAGAGGAAATGGGGGAATGAGAATAGGGAGTGGGAGAAAGAGTCCTACGAGTGGGGTGCTGGTCCTACGGGACCAGCCAACGTATATTTTTTTTTTATTAATTAACATTAAACCAAGTCAAGAATCAGAATTTGGAAAATGGGATTTGGGTTTGGGCTCAGGCCTGGGTCTGGGTTCGGACTCGGGTCTGGGTTCAACTCAAAAAGTCATGTTATTATTTTTTTTTGAAATAATTTGCACCAAAAAATATATAATAATAATAATAATAATAATAATAATAATAATAATAATAATAATAATAATAATAATTTTACTACTAATAATAATAATAAAATACTATTATTAATAAATTTACAAACATGGGTTTCACAATCTTCTCTCCTTAGAAAATTTCGTCCTCGAAATTTAAAAGCAGGGTTAGGGATAGGATAAACTCAAATCAAACAGGTACGGGTACTATGCCCGTAACTTCGGTCCAACAATAAGAATTTCCAAGACAGTCGTGGATGAAACGATTTAGGGACAAGTTTCATTTATGATATCATCCATGCAGAAAATACAAAAGCGAACCAAAGTACACGAGGTTGATCAGACCATCATACACCGGTCATGATTAGACAATATTTTAGTGGATGCACCCAATAAAAGACCGTCATGATCAAGCTTGACAAAAAGATAGCTTGCAAAACTAGGCTAATTTAGCAGCATCAGTCAAGTTTAGAACGAAAAGATAAGGAATAGGAGTTTACGTGATGGCTCAAATTCTGATCTTCTTCTCATCCTCTGACTACACTTGCAACTGGTTTCTCTGGCTCTGAAAGGTTGAGTCCAATCTTCAGCTCTGAATTATCCATTATGGGACTCGGATCCGGAATGTAGCGTCTGAGCTGTGAGACGTTGCACACTCTCAACATCAGCTGGTAGAGCTAACCGGTACGCTACTTCCAACTCGTCTTAAAACTTCAAATGGCCTGATGTACCTGGCTCAACTTTCCTGCTCTGCTAACACTGATCGTTCCTCTGGTAGGAGAAAATCTTCACAAAAGACGCTATCTCCTTCTTCAAACTTCACTGGTCGACGACTACTATCAATCCAATGCTTCTGTCTGTCTTGGACAATCCTGAGCTTACATTCACCTTCTCTACTGCGTCAGTCACCATATCTGGTCCCAGCAATACTCTTTCTCCGACGTCGTCCCGAGCAAGTGGGGTGCGGTAACGACGTCCATAGAGTGCCTCGAACGGTGTCATACCGATGCTTGCTTGGTAGCTGTTGTTTGTAGGAGAATTCCACCAAATGTAATTGGTCTTCCCAAGACCCTCCAAATTCCAAGACGCAAAATCTCAATATATCTTCGAGCGTCTGGTTTGACCTCTCTGATTGCTCGTCCCTCGATACTCCATTAATCCGGTAGATGTGCCTCTCGTACAATGCTGCCAACTTCTTAGTAGATAAACCATCTTTGAAGGGAATAAAGTGAGATGACTTAGTCAGTCGGTCTACAATAATCCAAATGGTGTTCTTCCCTCCTTGGAATCAAGGCAATCCTAACATATAGTCTATCGTTATGTGCTCCTACTTCCAGTCCGGAATGTCTATTGACCGTAGAAGTCCTGCGGGTGTCTGTCGGCTAGCCTTCACTTGTTAACAAATTAAACATCTAACCTCAATTCTGAATACATCCTTCTTCATTCCATACTACCCAACAATAGTACGCATATCCCAATATGTCTTGGTAGGATGTATGGAATACTGGTGCGCTTCTTGCATTAGCTCGTTCCTCAGTTCGCCAGATAGTACACAAAGCCTCGCACCATTCTTCAGAGCTCCATTATTGACGATTTGAGAAACCCTCAAGTGTTCCTGCCAACACTTGATCTCTAAGTTTGCAAAGTATCACATCTTGAAACTGAGTCTCCTTGACTTTGTCCATCAGACTCGAGCTCATTTGCAACTTCACCAACACTGAATCAGCATCCAGCTTCTTCCTTCCATTTCTAGGCAGTATAATCTCCAGTCCAAACTTCTCGATGTCTTCTAGTAGGTGCCACTCCTTGGTTAAGAACATCGCCACTGGGTATCGACTAAGTGTATCAGCAATCACATTAGCCCTACCCGGGTGGTATAGCGGGTCGATGTTGAAATCCTTCATCAGCTTCAGCCATCTTCTTTGTCTAACATTCAGCTCTTTCTGAGTGAAGACATATTTCAGACTTTTGTAGTCCGTATATATTTTCACTCCCTTTCCATAAAATCATGCTTCCATAGCTTCAAAGTAAAGATAATTGCAGCAAATTCCAAATTAGGCGTGGGATAATTCTTCTCACGAGTCTGTAGTTGCCTAGCTGTGTAAGCAATTACTTTCCTATGTTGTTGAAGAACGCAACCCAGTCCTTTTCCAGAGGCATTACTGTAAATTGAGAAACCACCGGTTTCTGCGGGTAGCGCAAGGATTGGTGTAGTGGTAAGTCTCTTCTTCAGCTCCTCAATGCCGCCTGGCAATCTTTCGTCCAGATGAACTCTTCATTCTTCCAAGTGAGCTTCGTCATCGGCTCAGCAATCTTGGCGAAATCCTTCACGAACTTCTGATAGTAGCCAGCCAAGTTCAAGAAACTTTCGAATTTGAACTTGGGGTATACCACTTTTCAACAGCAGCTATCTTTCATCGAAATTTCTTCTCTTGACAACATGGCCAAAAATCCACCTTGTCAAAGAAAATCCACGTTCAGATAACTTACCATAAAACTTCTTTTTCTTCAAAGTTTCCTCAGATGTTCTTTATGCTCTTCTTCAGTCTTTGAATATATCAGAATGTTATCTATGGAGAAGATAAACTGATTCAAATACTCATAAAAAACTCTGTTCATGAGACTCGTGAACACAGCAGGAGCATTTGTCAGTCCAACGTCATGACCAAAGAAACTACCCATACTTGGTGTTTGAACGCCGTCTTGGAAATGTCCTCCTTCCTGACTTTGATTTGATGGTAGTCAGATCTTAAATCAAACTTTGAAACACCCTAACTTCACACAAACAGATCAAACAGATCCTCGATCCGGGCAGAGGGTACTTGTTCTTTAGTGGCTGGTAATCGATGCACATCCGTTGTTCCATCCTTCTTGGGCACAAACAAGATAGGTGTTCCCTAAGGTGAAGTTCCATCTTGGATAAATTCTAGAGCCTTCATTGATCTGGTCCTTCATCTTCTTGGCCTCCTTCGGGTTGACTCTGTATCATCCTTTAAAATAGGAAAAGAGCCGGGGACTAGGTCAATGGTGAATCCTATGTCTAGATCTGGGATAATCCGGGAAGACTATCAGGAAAAACATCTGCCATAAAGGTGTAACTAAAAATTTATTCATGTGGAGAATTACAGCAAAAACTCTTATGATTGATCTAAGGTCACCCTGTGACAACAATAGACAATGCTATTCAGCAGTCCTAGGTATTAATCCTCATGGCTCTGGCTCTTGCATGAGCAGTCTCCAACTGCTTCCTCTTCTATGAACCTCGAGTCTGCATCATGCCTTATAGTAGGAGGCATGGTCTGCTGGATAGGAAGAGAGTCCCTAGGTTGTGGCCTAACAGGTGTTGCTGGGATAGGTATTCTGGTATGATGGAAAGATAAGGGGCAATCCTTTACCCAATGTTCAGCAGATCCACATACCAAACATTGTCCCAATCTCTTGCGACAACTAACGGCTAGATGACCAGGCCTCTTGCAGTAGTCACAAGCCAATAGCCTCCTACAACAAGACTGCCGAAAAGTAGAGTACTTGATGGGACCCAAATATCTTCTAGATTCAGGGGTATCCCTCCTAGGACGAGGTTCTGCTCCAACTTGGTTTAAGATAGCTAAGGCTACATCATTGACGTTCTTCATGTCTTCTCTCGTGATATTCATCTGTTCCTGCTGGACTTCATCTTGAGCTTTCTGGAACTCCAGGATTTCTTGAAATAGGACAACCATTTGGGAGGCGTTTGCTGGTACTGGTGGAGCAACAGGAATGGATACTCCACCAAGGAAATGCAACTCAGTTTGAGAAGAGGTAGGAATCGCCAGTGTAGTAAAAACTTCACTGGATGCATTATGGGGACGGTCAATCAGCCGCGAGGGAAAAGACCCTGGACTTGGTTGAGGAGATGGGGTATGATCCGGAGATGACACCTCATCGCCAGCAGGATTGGTCTTTTCCTTGGTTATAATTTGGAAGGTTTAGGGTACAAACATAAGCAAGGTATCCTACCAGTCTATAATCAATCGAAAATATTTATTTATATATAATTCGGACCTATGTTGTGACAAATCAATATTCTAGTGTTCTAATTGTTTCTAGGTATGTTTTTCTAAGTTGTTGTTCTGACCTGCATGGGCCACCACTAAAAACATGTCACGATTCGATCCCAAATAATTGGGTCGAACCGGATCATGCACAGCCTGCACCGTTGTTGAGACGGCGGCAGTAAGCTGTTACATTAGCAGGTAACCACAACAACATCTATATTTGTCACAACTCAAAATTCGGAAATTTAAAACTTTATTAAACTTTTACAATGAAATGAAAGATACAACTTAAACCATTTCTACATACATCAAGAAGAAAAGAAAACTCTAGGCAAACAGCTCATCAGTCTCGAAATCCTCGTCTTCTAGTTGGGACCTTGGAAATATCGCGGAACAAAGCCTCAACAGTGATACCTAAAAATGTTGGGTCTCCAGTCAGGAGGGAGCAAAGTACAATTCATGCTAATTTGACAATTAAAATAATAATAGAATCATGCACTTTTAAACAGTTTTGAAATCCACAATAAAGCAGTTACAGTTTTAAAACAGTTACAGTTCTGTGATGTGAATAGGCAATAAAATATGACCGGCTTGGGTTTGTTACAGTAAGATACGGCTTATCCTCGTGTGTATGAGGGGTAAGCTAATATAGTTACAGTAGTTACAGTAGTTACAGTAGTTTGGATGTGGTCATACTCATTACACTACTCTCCCAGTCCCCAATAGTTACAGTAGTTACAGTCAGTGCTCTCAGAGAGAGTTCCGTGTTGCATCGTGGTTTAAACTTACATTAAAACGATTACTAAATAATTGTAAACTAACACAAAATGTACTTGCCTCAAAATGGACTGGACTGGAAAGTTGAAGACTTCAAGATGGGAATTAGGATCGTCCTCGAATTCCTACATTCGAGAAATTGACTCAGAAACCAGGGTTACCAATCTAGTTACGCTAGTTGAAATCTCTAATAGTGTCCTAATCCATTTTAATTCTTTTAATTAACCAAACACAGAAAAATACGATTATTGTGCGTTGATTTAATACGAGGGAAAAAGACCACTTTAACTTTGAATTCGGAAAAACATCGTCGCTGCCAGATTATTTATGAAAACTTGGTAATTTTTATAAATATAAATATAAAGCTAATTTTTCTTATTTTAGTGAGAAATACGTGATTTTTAATTATTAATAAACTTGTCAATTTTTTTTAGGTGAGAAAATATTAATTAATTTTATACGAAAATACTTTTTAGTCATTTTAATCGTTAAATAATAAAAACTCGCAAAACCAGAAAATGACAGGAAAATTCTAAGCTATTACAGTTACAGACCACAGCCAGCTGGGCTTATGCCCATTACAATTTATTTACATAAATTGAAATAAGATAAGACTGACGTTAGTCCTAAACTGAAAATATTAAATAAATATAAACAAAAATTAAATATAAAAATAAAGTAAATCATAAGTCTCAGATATGGTCCGATCCTCATTTTGGCTAATTGCCTCAACGTCCGGGCGGGGCCGGTTTCGTTTGCACTTAGCCGGGTCCATTGACCGATACGGTCGTCACACAAAAAATAAAATTCCGAAAATCGTTTTAAATTCATTTTAAAAATAATTCAGGATTTACGGAAAAATCGGACAGCATCTCCTCTGTTTTTGGTCAACCCAAAAACTGGGAATTGGCGCCGATAATTTCCTGCAAGTCCCAAACCAGGGAAAACCCGAATACATATATATATATATATATATATATATATATATATATATATATATATATATATATATATATATATATATATATATAAAAGTCCACAACCAATCCACAGAATAATCGGGACGACCCGAAATTATTTCAGAAATCCGATTCAAATCCACAAATCACAGAACGTTCCCGGAAAAATCCGGAAAGCTAACACATACCAAAAATCCATTCCCGAAATATTTCGGGAAACCAAAATAACTCACAGGACCTTTCCGAAAGTCCCGAAAAATTACGACGTCGCTAAAACCGAATTCCCAAAGGGAATCGGGGACCATTTCGTCATCGACTAAAATAATAAAATGAGCGGGACAGGGGGTTATACCTCGGATTGCTCGGCTAGAGCTCTCAGATGAGTAAATAGAAAGAAAAATAATCCAGAACAGCGAATAAATCCCCGAAGCAGCGCTGGAACCAGCGTCGTCGAAGCAACGCCGAAAAACTCAGAAGCTAGGGCACGGCGGGGAACAGCAAGGGAAAGCGAACTCGGACAGATCCGCGGCAGGGGATCAGCCAGAGGGGATCGCCGCGACAGGGAACAGCGGCTAGGGCGCTGGCGACAGGGGCGCAGAGGGGCGCGCCGGAGTCGGGGTCGCCGGAGGGGAACTCGGCGGCGACGCAAGGGGGAACGGCCGATGGTGGTTGGTCGGGGACGCGCTGGAGGAGGCGGCGGCGGCCTCGGGGGTGGTCGGCCGGAGTAGCCGACGAGGGCGCGCGGATCGGGTCTGGAGAGGGTGGCCGTGTGCGCGGGCACGGAGTCGGAGAAGCTCGGAGAAACTTCGGGAAGAGGGTTTTGGTGAGGGTTGGTGGAGGTGAGAGTAAACAGAGAGTTACTCTCTGTGAGTAATGAGTGTAGAGATGAAGAGAGTGATAGTTTGTTCTTCTTCTGATGGGTTCATGAAGAGAGGAGTGGGGAAGTTGTGAGAATTAAAAGGGAGAGTGGGGTGAGTGTGGTGAGGAGTTGAGAATTTAGTTCTTCTGTTAAGAAAGAGAGTGGGGGAGGTTGAGTATTGAAGGGGGGAGTGGGAAGAAGTGTGTGGTCCGGAGAGGAAATGGAGGAATGAGAATATGGAGTGGGAGAAAGAGTCCTACGAGTGGGGTGCTGGTCCTACGGGACCAGCCAACGTATTTTTTTTTATTAATTAACATTAAACCAAGTCAAGAATCAGAATTTGGAAAATGGGATTTGGGTTTGGGCTCAGGCCTGGGTCTGGGTTCGGACTCGGGTCTGGGTTCAACTCAAAAAGTCATGTTATTATTTTTTTTTGAAATAATTTGCACCCAAAAATATATAATAATAATAATAATAATAATAATAATAATTTTACTAATAATAATAATAATAAAACACTATTATTAATAAATTTACAAACATGGGTTTCACACGTTCCCTCTCGTGCATAGCATGATTCTCGCCATCGCCTATCCGAATTACCAAGTTCGCGGGTGAATTTCAAGTTCTATCGTCGACCAACATAACCATTCAAGTATCCATCCGACGAATACTCAAAATCTGTTTATATCATTCTCAATCGAAAGTTGTTCCAACAATTTTCGATCGCCTAGACTTATCATCAACATGCATCGCGTTAATTTGTTATCGATGCAATCCCATATGCGATATCGCATGGATCATCTTACGGTCTGTAGCATTCAATTTGATTTGGCGGTCAAGTCTTCTAGGGTCAGCTGCCCCGAAGCTACACTCGATAATTGTGGATCATCATCGAAGGACAGTTTACTACGAACCATGCTATATCTTATTTCGGAGCCAAATCACGTTCCGACATAACCATTTCTATGCGACTATCCAATCCGTACATAACCATTTCTATCGGCGCAACTGATGCGCAACTATCCTCCGAGTAGAGTCATGCATTATCGTCGATGATTCCGCAATTTACGAAACATCTACTCGTATCGAATTCGAGTCTATCTTATTTCGCGGTCGGCACACGAAATGCTATACGCATCGAGCAATCGTCGATGACTTATAGTCTCGTCTTTGATAAATCACAAAGTTTATGACCAACCAGTTCGTTTTAATCTCGTATCGTTACTTACAAAATTTCATAGCACGAGGCACACTCTATTTTGTATTCTCACATCGCTTACGTTTCCTTACGTATCGATCTCGATACGCCGTATCCATTTCGATAACGTTAGGGTCAACTCTGAATCCCTTTCAACGTCAACTTAACTCGCATCGCATACATCCAAGTTCGCAACGAACTTTTCCATACGCATCGACTCGTTCTCCGATTTGCCGTATCCCGCTATACTTCGATCGCGTAACTGAGTTACCGATTATCCAACATCGAACCCTCAAGTCATACGATCTCGCCCTCTAAGTTTCACGTGTTTTCTGTCGTACTCAAATGAGTTTCGCCGCAATGTAACAAACTATTTCTTAGGCACGATTACCCGCGTCAACCAACTTTCTTACCGAAGTCGCACATCGTGTGATTCGATTATAATTCGCATTGTCCAACATTTCTATCGAAATCGTAAGTCGTGCGATTCAATTCGCCTAGCCGAACATTTCTATCGAGATCGCAAGTCGTGCGATTCGATTCGCCTCATCCAACATTTCAATCGAGATCGCAAGTCATGCAGTTCGATTTTAACGTTTCGAGTTTCCTATCCCGTCGATCCGATTGTTGCCTCAAGGCATAATCGTTTCGCTAGTTCCCGTCATTCGACCGACACAAAATTTTCAATCGACGTATCATTCAATGTTACAAGTCCCGTCTTACCGTTCTAACCGATCATCGAAGAACACTCGTATCAACATGCCGTCGTACAAATTTTCAATCGAGTCTCGGTGCTATCCCGTTCGTTACGGACAAACCTTTCGCAATTCTCACAATACGTCGATGCAATTCATCGCACAAATGGTATTACATATACCACTCGGAATCGAGCCATTCATTGCATCGGTGGTATGCCATATACCACCCAGAAATTAAGTTACTTCCGTCGCAACGTACTCTTTACGAACCAACGATCTCTTCCGACTCACGATTTCCGCAGTGATCGTGCTTGATCACAACCGTAACTTTGATTAATCAAAATCTGACACAACTCGGCCAATGCATTCATTTGCCAACGCAAGCTCGGTGCGCAACCGAACCGATTTCGTTTCTCGATTTATAACTTTTTGTTTTCTTCCGTTGCATCTTGTGCAAAATTTTATTCTCGATATCCGTTGCACTTCGTGCAGCGATTACTTTGATACGCGTTACACCACGTGCAATATTTTACTTTTAATACGCATTGCACATCGTGCAACGATTTATTTCCGATATTTACCGCACCTCGTGCATCGATTTCCTTTCAATACGCATTACACATCGTGCAAAGATTTATTTCCGACATTCAAAGTCAATGCTCAAATCTGTTCAACACATTCGATATTGACTTATCGCTTTTCATCGCAACGCATATTAAAAATTGATATGTGAATCCGTTCGACACATTCCATATCAACTTTCATTTCTTTTTCAATGCATCATTTACAATCAACGCGTGGCAATTGCTGCAGCAACATTCCACGACTATCTTCGTATTGATGCAACCAACATTTCTCGTATCGTTCGTTGCAACCAACGAATATCTCGAATTACAATTCACGACATGTTGCATCCCGCAGCAACAAATCTTTGAATTCACATCTCGCAACTTGTTGCACTTACAGCAACAAACATTTCCCGACTTTTCCCACGAACACCATGTAATTTCCAAACAACACGCGGCAAAATTACATGGTTTATATTAGACTTATTGTATGGAACATCCAGTGTGGCATCGAGTAGAGTCAAGAGTGATTTCGATTGGTGGTGGGCAATGTTTTGGAATTGAAATGAAGCAAACGTCCAGAGGAAATTGAGCCTAGAGCTCTGATACCAATTTGTCATGCCCCGACCCGAAATCACCCGAATCATCGTCTTTGCAGGGGGCGTGATGCCACACGAGCCTGGAGTTGCGCTCGTGCAAGACAAGATGACAAGTTCTCAAATGGTTATCTTTTGATTCGATATTTAACAACGAAAGAAAATAGAGTATACGAAACAAATTCTCTTTATTGATATCCGAAACAGAGATTACAAAGACTTTCGATAGCCTAACAATACATGCCAGATTGGCTACAACACTCAGGTTCTCTCTTGCCCACAAAGGATTTTACCGTTCCATACATCATGCCTTCTATATCTCGGCCGCATCAATCCAGCTGCGTAGTCCAAGCATCAATGCGATAGCACGCTTCAAATGCGCTTCGGCATTCCAAGCCTTAACACGTTCAAGCAACGCTTCGCCGCGAGCAATCCATTCCCTGCACCCTGCATGAAGCTGGTGGAGGATCAGTACGTTCGTCCTCGCATGTACTGAAGCAAAGATCATCTTTCTAAACCGATATTTTAATATTTATGTTGAATCATGCAACTTAGCTTATGATCTTGCTATGTTCTCCTTAGGGTCAATTTCATGGTATATTCGAAAGCGTAAAGCATGTTATCATAGCAAGCATGTTATCGGATTGAATAGGCAAGCAAGCATTCTCGTGTTTGATTCGTGGCACGACTTACCAAGTCGACGCACTCGCCCTTGCACCGACGCAAGGTGAATACGCCTATCTGTATTCCCTGTCATATTATAAGTGCCTTCTATTCGGATCCATCCATGCAGGATACGTATACCTTGCACTTCCAAACCCATCGCCCTTAACTATATGAAGGTCACTAGCTTGTCAAGCTAGAATAGACTTATATTATCGAATCGAAACATAAGACGATGTTAACTCTGGGCGGTTGCTAACCAACATCAGAGGCCATCGAAATAATCGCAGCAAGTGGCTTATCACATTCACCAGACGGTCGCTACCCATCTAAATGAAGTGCACCAACAATACCGTAAACGAATCCCTCCTAGGCCGAACGGTCCCAGCGCCCTGGCGCGCCGCGTTCGAGGGAATACCCATGCACGGGCTTTTATATCTTTAAGTCCATTTAACCATGCAATGAATCTTATATTTCATACAACCAAGCAAGTTCGCTTATCTCTATTTCAATTGGCACAACGCCCGAATGTTCTCAACGAACACCCGTAGGCCGCGAACATTTCGAAGGACACCATGCCGCATTATCGTCTCGTATTTCTTCCGTTAACTTTCTATTGTTCTTACGTTTCATACTTCGTTTCAATGTTCAATGGCATCATGCCTCAACTCAATGCTCGTCAACCGAACGACCCGAAGGTCCCGAACACCTTTCGAGGCATTATGTCATATCCGACAGTTCCGTCACATTCATGCCACAACTGCATTCTCTCGCAACGAAGCCATCTTTTATTATCCCGTGCACGTAGGCACATTTCGACCGTATTCCGATGTTCTATGACTTAGCATTCAATGTTCGTGGCTTGCGCGCTAGGGCGTTCGCCTATTGTCTTTCAATGTTCTAGCCGTTCTAACTCGTGCGCGAAGGCACGGTATGGTTCGTGCACTAAGGCACTCGTCGAGTACAGTTATCCCATGTTCTTGCGGCTTGCGCACCGAGGCGCTCGTCTTTGCGATATCCAATGTTCCATAGCGACTCGTACGTTTGCCGTATGATTCATTTCAATTGTTCTATCTAGTGTTCGACACGCACTACATTTATCTCGCTATCAAGCCACGCCCGTGGCGTTGATAGGTTAACTCAGCATACAATGATATATTTGACTTATCGAATGAAGAAGTAAAAAGAAGTAAATCCTCCCACCTTGAGTCGATAAGCCTTTGTCGTTTCGCCGAGCCGATGCGGCTCGATTCCCTAACTTCGTTGCACGGCCACTCTCCTGACTTAGCCATTCGAGCACTTCGTGCTTTATTGAATCATACGTCTGATTTGCCTTAGCGTGCCAACGCTTCCGTCCGTCGCAAGGCGTCGATTTGGTTCCGCGGACCCCTTACTAAATATTGCCGAAGATCGACCTCTAATATTTTCGCGTCAAAGTATAATCTGCACACGAAACCAACTAAAATAAATACTTGTATCGATTCGGACTTGCGCCTTGGTCGATTCGATTTCTTAGAATCTTCGAGCCGATTCAACGCACTCATCCTTCGGGGCAACGCGGCGCTTCGCATCGATTCACTCGATGCATTCTTTCGGGACAAGGCAACTCTTCGCATCGACTTAGTTCGATGCGTTGCTCGGGACAATGTAACTCTCGTATCGATTCGCATCGATACTTAATCGGGTCAACGCAACTCTTCGAGTCAACGACTCAGCATAATGCACCGTGCGGAGCGGGACATTACATATACCATGATGGCAAACGTGGTTGCTACACTTGGCATCCCACTAAGGACATAGCTCCTTAACAATGATTCACTCAATTAATAGCAACAACACGAGAGCAAACGAATACCCAATTTCGCGAAAGAAGAGTGTACACATCGTCACAGAAGTAGTATGTCATGCGAAAGTGGTATGTTCTACGGGACTATCTGTTCTACAAGACTGTTTTTTCTGTGGGACTGTCTCTTTCGCACGACTATTGTTCCACGACGTTGGCTATTTCATGGGACCTACGATTTTAAATGCCAACAAAACTCCCTTCAAAAGTTTTTAAATATCCATAATAAGTTGCTCCGGATTTTGAAATGGAAAATGCTAAGTTTACTACCAAATTCTTACAACCTTCTTACAACTACTCTCTCCCACTCCTTACACATGGGTCCCACCGGGTCCCACCACCACTCTCACCCCCCTGCTACATGGGCTCCACCCGGCCCCACCATTTCTTCCCCTCTTCCAATCGAATCTCGACACGTGTCCGGTTGTAGAAAGGTTGTAAATTTTGGTTGTAGGCATAGCAAAGCTCTTTTGAAATACCTTTAATAAACTAAAGTATTCTGTTGGTTTCTTGTTGCACCACCATCTAATATAGCTATTATTGACTTTACGTTCGAGGAGGTGCGGAGATGATAATATATTATGGAAATAATATTCCACGATATGATCTTATTGAAAAGATGCTATGTTTGGAGATGGTGCCCCATGAGATGATGATTCGCCAAATTAATGTTGCTGGCAATGGCCTGGAGATGATGCTCTGGTTAACTCTATGGGAATTAAGAGCCGCAAGCATGGAGATGGTGATTGGATTTGGTGACTACCAGAGGTTGTAGTATTGGACATGACAAGACAAAAGTCGACCATCAAAGATTGTATGTTAGATATGATAGGCTATGGCTCATGGTTGGATTGAATGTGGGACCCGTCTAGTCAGAGGTGATAAATAACAGACAAATTAAGGAATATCGAACGTGAAATTCATAATCATAGGCTGTAATATATATTAGACTTGATCACATTGAAGGTCGAGATTGGATTTGACATAGGAACATGTTTGTTCAGATGTAATCATTGTTTATGATTTGGTTTGAGAACCCACCTAGCATTATTCGGTTAGGTTCCAGTTATGGTTAATTTTGGTTCGATTCCAGTTCTGGATTTTCAGAAGAGGTGATACTGGAAAACTTGACATGAGTCATGACTATCATAAGTAATAATAGGAAACACAATAGCTTTCGAGTTTAGATATCAACATTAGTCTCTTTTTAATATCAGGTACTGGAAATCAAATTCAACATAAATCCAACGAAAAATATCCAAAGGGACCCCCCTCGAACATCTGATATATATTCTTCAAATATGAAATATATAATATTAGCAATTATAAATAAGCTCGAATAATTTATAAATATAGAAGATAGCACCAGGTATGTGCTATATATATTCTTTGTTCCCACCAGCTCCTAAAGCTTAGATCCACATTACTTATATAATTCCAAACTCAGACGCCAATGTAACAGGAAAAGAAAAGGAAAAAAAAATTATGCTTCAAAGAAGTAATTCTCATTCCGTTCAAACTATTTCAGATGAAGCCGATAAAATTCCACACTTCAATCATTACTGCATATTTCATTATAATATGGTTATTGCTAGCTTTTTCTAAACATATAATTAGTGCAAAATCATTGTCGACGATGTGACAATGTAATAAAGTAAGTGGCCTTGAAGTGCAGAATCTACATATATATTTAAAAAAAAAAAAAAAAAAACTTGAACCATAGTTGAGCGGGAAAAAAAATCCTCTATATTCTTTACTCCTTTGCCTACTTTTATCACCTAAATTAAACTGTTACAAATTCCAAAATACTGTAGCTGACATTTTGCAAGGCAATTATAACTATTCCTATGTTTTACATTTATTACAGAAACTATTTCTATTTTGAAACTAATTACACGGACCACTCCTATAGTTTATTTTTTCTATAGAAAATTATAGCACTAACCATTTCATATGTTTTATTAAAATTATAAAGTAGATGATGGTCAGTGTAATTATTCTCTTAATAGGAGTAGATCCTGTAATACTCATGAAAGATAGGAGAGTCATAATATTTACTTCTAGTATTCATGATATACTTTATTCTCAAATATGTCATTTAATTGATAGCAGAGCCCCACATGGCCCAGCCCCATTTTTTTGGAGTTTTTTTAAAATATTTTCTTAGTTATGTTTTATTCTTTTCTTTGAATTTGGAATATGTGATAAATATTTTGTTTGTATTTTGAGTATACAATAACTAAGTGGTAAATAAATTCTCAAAAACAAAAATATTTTAGACGGTAAAATGCTAGTGCCTTCGTGTTGATCAAACTATACCTAATGTTCATCCCTCCCTAATCTTAGAGACTAGCTAGCTCCTTGGGTTCTGAAACCCTTTATATAACAAGACTTCTCAAAGAATGAGTAGACAAACGTAGGCAAGGACTAACAAGTGCTTTCCCTTTCAAGCAACATGCTTTAGTTTGCTTGATGAGTGTGATGAGTGATGGTGAGAAAGCATACCACTGCTTCTTTGAAATTAATCAAGCATGGCAGTGCATTCAAAACTGTTGGTCCCTTGACGAACAATCGATGGAAAAAATACGAGTTCAGAAACAATTGTAAAGACAATGTTTCTGGCAACAACACCCTAAAGAAGGTGAAGTTGTTTTACGAGAATCTAAAAAGATTATTTCGTAATATTTCTCGAAGGCAACAGAACCGTATAACTTCTAAAGAGAAGCGACGGTACTCTCGAAGGCAACCGAACCGTATTACTTCTAAAGAGAAGCGACGGTATTCTCGAAGGCAATCGAACCGTATTACTTCTAAAGAGAAGCGACGGTATTCTCGAAGGCAACAGAAAGAGGGAGGAAGAAGAAGAACGGATCTCGCTGGGGTGTAGAACACCGGCGCTCAAAGCTATACCCGCAGTACGGATAAGCTCCCAGGAACCAGCAAGTTCATGAGAACTTCTGGAACGCTCGTAAGTCAATATTTGAGACTTGAACGGGCTTCCTGGACTTAACAGACTCCCTCAACTCTCTTCTTGGTGCATCTTTCAAAGGAGGCCAAGGGGCTCTATTTATAGAGTGGAGTTGAGACTTCACCTCTTCTCCTATCCGATGTGGGACTAAAATACCAATACTCAAAAATAGAGTTTGATATTTTAGATCATCCCACAATCAGCATAGAAGTGTGCCAGTCCACGCCTACCCCCCGAACACTCCCGTGCATGCACGAGATATCCTGGAGTCCGTGTCCGAGTCCGAGTCCGCATCCGCACAACAAAAATTAACTTTCATCCTTGTTGGATTTAATCCTTTTTTCTTCTAGAAATACTTCCACATGGCACAAACTTGTGCCCCACTACACCTCATGTGCACACCTCAACACAAGCAATGCATTATATTGAGATAATCACCATTTGGTGTAGCCGATGTGGGACTATCTTTTCTAGTCCAAAGGCAAAAACACCAACAATCCCCCACATATCTCAATATATGGGTTGAGCGTTCCCCACAGTGATTGTCCATCATGCATTAGGAGAGATGTCGCTACGACTTGAATCTTTCCGCATAGGTTAAATAACAGCATGATACAAGAATGGACTAAGCCTTGAATTCTGCACCATAACTGCAATTCTTCCTACTCACATAATGACATCAACTGTGCTTCTGGCTGCACATTGAAGGCCTTGTGCCAGCCTGGTTTCAGTGTATAATTTTGGACGTCTACAAGCTTACCCTCAAGAGATGGCCTGATATCTCTTTCCATACACTATAGGTGAGTTCTTTATAAAGAGTCATGGCATGAAGCATTGCGCTTCTTTGCGGTGCTACGCCGCTATGACATGGCTTAAAGCCGAGGCTTTACCCCACCTGGGTACCTCATCGTAGTGTCATACTACTGTAGCATGAGGTCACAAGCCCCTTTGTAGTGCCAAACTACCCAGCATGAAGCCTTGCGCTTCCGTGCGGTGTTACGCCGCTATGACATGGCTTACGAAGCCGAGGCTTTACCCTACCCGGTACCTCTTCGTGGTGTCATGCCACTGTAACATGAGGACATCGTCCTCTTTGTAGTGCTGTCTACCTCTCTTTATTACGATTATCATACAGCATTAGGCTACCTGCCTATTTGCGGTGCTACTCCGCTGTGACTTAGCTTGCAAAGCCGAGGCATTATCCCTACCTGGGAACCTCATGGTGGAGTCACCCCACTGTAGCATGGAGTTTCACTCCTTGTAGTGCTGCTCTACCGTGCTTCCTGTAAAGCACACCAGGCATTCACTCTGCCTGAGAACTCATTAAGGCGTTTAAGCCATCCTTTCCACAGGATCAATTTTCCGCAGAAAATACATAGTAGACAACAGTGGTTATGGGTCCGTAACCCTTCCATGTTCCGCAGAATAAGTATCCACTGTTAACTGATACTATTCTAGTTAATGATCCTCCTTTGAACCAAAAATTAAATGTCTAGTAGATTTCTCTTTGAACCAATAACATAAAATTTTATGGTAGAATTACAATAACACAATATCAGAAAGTCTTCAAGCCCATCTTCCTTGCTGTGTCCTCGACCAGCTGACGCTTGAGACCCTTCGTGAACGGATCCGCCAGGTTTTCCTGACTCCGAACATCGATCACTGCAATGACGCCCCTTTTGATGAGATCGTTCACTGCTCTGTGCTTCAACCGCACAGTCCTCTTCTTTCCGTTGAAGAGTTTATTTGATGCCACTGCTGCTGCCGCCTGGTTGTCACAGTATATCGGAATCGCCGGTATCTGAGCCCCAACCATTGGAAGGTCATATATGAGCTCCCGAAGCCACTCTGCTTCATCTGCAGCAGCGTCCAATGCAAAGAATTCAGATTCCATGGAGGAGCGAGATAACATAGTCTGCTTCTTCGACTTCCACGATATAGCAGCTCCACCCATGGCGAACACATATCCACCTGTGGAATATTCGCTCTCCACCTCTGAACACCAGCTAGCATCACTGAAGCCTTCCACTACTGACGGATTTCCGCTGTAGTATAGAGCATATGTCTGAGTCTTCTTGAGATATCTCATAACACGCTTCACAGCTTTCCAATGCTTTACGCCTGGATTGCTCGTAAATCAACTCAGCATTCCCACTGCAAAGGCTATGTCAGGCCTTGTGGCAGTAGTAGCGTACATCAAACTTCCGATGACGCTAGCGTACTCCAACTGCCTGACGCTCTCCTTCGAATTTGGCTCCAGTTTCAGATCACTCCTGTACAGTGTATCAATAATAGGAAGATCTTGATACCCGTAGCGAGAGAGCATCTTCTCAATGTAATGAGACTGTGACAGCGCTATTCCAGTGCCTGTCCGGATGATCTTGAGCCCCAAGATTACGTCGGCATCCCCCAAGTCCTTCATACTGAACTTGGTCGAGAGAAATTTCTTTGTCTCTGTGACGCAGCTTAAATCCGTACCTAGGATTAGCATGTCGTCCACGTATAGACAAACGATTACTCCTCTTCCGTCAGCAAACTTCGTATAGACACACCTGTCTGTTTCACTGACCCTGTAGCCATTTGACCTTATCACCTTGTCAAACTTCTCATGCCACATTTTGGGAGCTTGCTTCAAACCATACAGAGACTTCATCAACTTGCAGACTTTGTCTTCCAGACCTCTGACGACAAAACCTTCTGGTTGTTGCATGTAGATCTCTTCAGTCAGCTCACCATTAAGGAATGCCGTTTTCACATCCATCTGATGTATCACCAGCTTGTGTATTGCTGCTAAAGCAATTAACAATCTGATAGTTGTCATCCGAGCTACTGGAGCATAAGTGTCAAAGTAGTCGATCCCCTGCTTCTGAGCAAATCCCTTGGCCACTAGCCTGGCCTTGAACTTGTCAATGGTTCCATCTGCTTTCATCTTCTTCTTGAAGATCCATTTGCATCCGATGGGTCTTGCTCCTTCTGGTAGGTCGACCAATACCCATGTGTTATTGGAGGTGATTGAGTCAATCTCGTTGTCAATCGCCTCCTTCCAGAATATAGCATCTCTGGTCTTCATCGCCTCATCATAGGTAAGCGGATCTGCTTCCACATGATAGGTGACGAAGTCATCTCCGAAGTCTTTCGGCCTCCTCGCTCGCTTAGTTGACGGCTCAGCGAGTTCTGGTTCAGCTGATGTCTCCTCGACAACAGCTCCATCTTGGACTACCGGTTCGATAAAGACCTCTGTCTGCTTCGCACCCTCATTATTCTCCGGAATATCCGCGAGAACAATGTTCTTGTGCCTTGCAAACTTTTCTTCAAAATATTCAACATTGCGAGATTCGATGATATGATTTGACTCGATATCAAGGAATCTCCGAGCATCACTCTTCTCGGCATACCCCAGGAAGATCGCCTTAGTAGTCCTTGTCCCCAGCTTCTGAATCTTCAGATCCGGGAGCTTCACATAAGCCAGGCACCCCCACACTCGAATGACATTCAGGTTGGGTCTGACTTTGAACCAGAGTTCATGAGGAGTTATGTCGGAAGTTGCATATGGCACTCTGTTCAGAATGAAAGTGGCCGTTAATGCAGCTTCTCCCCAATAGCACTTTGGGAGACCCGCAGTCAACAGCATAGAGTTCATCATCTCTGTCAACGTTCTGTTCTTCCTTTCTGCTACTCCGTTGGATTGTGGAGAATACGGAGCCGTCGTCTCGTTGATGATTCCATGTTCTTTGCAGAATGATGAGAATTCGTGAGACCTATATTCTCCACCTCGATCACTCCTCAGCCTCTTGAGTTGTTGTCCAGTTTGCCGTTCAGCCTCGGCCCTGAACTCCTTGAACTTCTCGAATGCTTCGTCTTTAGATTTGAGTAAATAGACGAAGGCATACTTGGAGAAGTCGTCTATGAAAGTAATGAAATACTTCATCCCGGCCTTTGTAGAGAATTGTTTGAAGTCACAGATATCTGAGTGAACCAACTCCAGAAGATCTGTGCTTCGATTGACCCTGTGAAAGGGTTTCCTTGTGATCTTCGTCTGAGCACATATCTCACATTTCTCTACCTTACCCCTACACTTGGAGATAAGTCCTAGACTAGACATTTTGTTTATTCGCTTACAATGAACATGTCCTAGTCTATTATGCCACAATTCAAGAGAGTAATTCAAACTAGTGATAGCATTAACATTATTATGCTGGGTTACAACAAGCTGAATTTTGTACATTCCTTCAGTCTGAAAAGCTTTTCCGAAGAAAGTACCCTTCTTGGACATCACCATTTGGCCAGCATTGATGTCCATCCTCAAGCCTGCGTTGCAGAGCAGGCTCCCAGAGATCAGGTTCTTTGCGATTGCAGGAACATGCTTCACACATTGAAGCGTCAGAATGTTCCCCGATGTAAGCTTCAGCTCCACCGTCCCGATCCCCAGTACTTCAGCTTGTGCCTGGTTCGCCATCATGACTTTCTCGGAAGTAGGCTCATAGGAGACGAACCAGTCCTTGTCTGAACAGACATGACATGTCGCGCCAGTGTCTATCCACCAGTCCAAGTCTGCCCCCACAGTTGTAACCTGTGCTATCATGGCAACCTGATTAGTAACCAAAGAAACCTTGTTAGGCTCACCTTGCTCTTTGGGCTTGGACTTGCATTCACTTTTAAAGTGACCCTTCTTGCCACAGTTGAAGCAAGTCACATGGGACTTGGACTTCTGTTGCTTGAATCCTGGACCCTTCACTTTCAGATTCGAGAAGTCCTTCTTCTTGTGGTGAGAAGCCGCCTGCTTCCCTTTGTTCTCTCTGGTGGCTTGAACCAGATTTGCCGTTGCTAGTTGCTTGGATAGGGCGTCCAACTTCTGTTGAGACCGCATTTCGTCCTCAACATGAATCTCACTGAGGAGATTATCCAGGCTAATCTCCATCTTCTTCCTATGCATCCTTGCATAGATGTTGCTCCATCCTGGAGAAAGTTTTGCCACGATCCCTCCAACGACGAACTTGTCGACGAGGGGCATGCTATCATCCTCCAGTTTCTGGCGCAGCTTCAGGAACTCTTTCACTTGGGGCAGCATGGTCTTCTCGTCTTCAAAGACCCATTTGTGGTATTTTTCAACCATGAACATCTTCGACCGGGCCTCGTCGTCGTCATACAGCTTCCCCACGGACTCCCAGATCTCTTTGGCAGAAGTCTTCTTTGTGTAGGACTCGGCCAGAGAGTCTTCCATGGAATTCAGGATCAGCAGCCTGCATATGCTGTTATCCTTTTTCCACTTCGTCTGCTTGCTCGTAGCAGCGGCCAGAACAGCAGCAGATCCTGTTGCTGGAATGATTGGTTCTTCCTCATCCAACACGTGATCAACATCCACGAGTTGAAGGTTCAGAGTCACCTTTCGCTTCCAGATCTGGAAGTGTTCACCGTCGAATTTCTCCAACTTGTTAAAGCCGGTATCGACAAGCGAAGCACAAGTGTTTTTCATCGAATCGTATAGCTTTGAGATTGTTGGTCCCTTGACGAACAATCGATGGAAAAAACACGAGTTCAGAAACAATTGTAAAGACAATGTTTCTGGCAACAACACCCTAAAGAAGGTGAAGTTGTTTTACGAGAATCTAAAAAGATTATTTCGTAATATTTCTCGAAGGCAACAGAACCGTATAACTATTCTCGAAGGCAACCGAACCGTATTACTTCTAAAGAGAAGCAACGGTATTCTCGAAGGCAACCGAACCGTATTACTTCTAAAGAGAAGCGACGGTATTCTCGAAGGCAACCGAACCGTATTACTTCTAAAGAGAAGCGACGGTATTCTCGAAGGCAACAGAAAGAGGGAGGAAGAAGAAGAACGGATCTCGCTGGGGTGTAGAACACCGGCGCTCAAAGCTATACCCGCAGTACGGATAAGCTCCCAGGAACCAGCAAGTTCATGAGAACTTCTGGAACGCTCGTAAGTCAATATTTGAGACTTGAACGGGCTTCCTGGACTTAACAGACTCCCTCAACTCTCTTCTTGGTGCATCTTTCAAAGGAGTCCAAGGGGCTTTATTTATAGAGTGGAGTTGAGACTTCACCTCTTCTCCTATCCGATGTGGGACTAAAATACCAATACTCAAAAATAGAGTTTGATATTTTAGATCATCCCACAATCAGCATAGAAGTGTGCCAGTCCACGCCTACCCCCCGAACACTCCCGTGCATGCACGAGACATCCTGGAGTCCGTGTCCGAGTCCGAGTCCGCATCCGCACAACAAAAATTAACTTTCATCCTTGTTGGATTTAATCCTTTTTCCTTCTAGAAAATACTTCCACATGGCACAAACTTGTGCCCCACTACACCTCATGTGCACACCTCAACACAAGCAATGCATTATATTGAGATAATCACCATTTGGTGTAGCCGATGTGGGACTATCTTTTCTAGTCCAAAGGCAAAAACACCAACAAAAACAACACTAACTATCATCTTGTACTTGTTCCATTAGTAATCGAAAGAACTTTTTGTTCAATTCATGTGTTTCCGTTTTTACGACCAGAAATTTTTTCTTGATTTTCATTTAAAATTGTTCTATAGACTTTTTTTTATACCAATATGAGATGATCCTAACACTTTTGTCCTTATCCGAACGGGTTTTGCAAAAAAAAGACGGATTTCATATTAAGCTCCAAATATACACTATTGAGATGGAATGGCTCAACCGATGTCCCCATCCCCTAATAACCACAGGTGCGAGTTCCTCCGCATACGACTCAAGTAGCGAAGCCCTTTCCCCTTTCCATTGAACAAGCGGTGCATCTTCGGTGCATTTGCTTCTTCATCTCATTTTATATTTGTTTATGCAAAAAAAAAATGCTTATAGCGACACTTCTTGCTCCGATCCAGGCGGCCTAATCTCAGCTTGTGGAAAGTCTTCGATGGCTTTCTTATGAAATCATCCATTTGTATATGGGTACAAACGGTCTTTCATTATAGAGGACAATGGTGTGTAGTGAAGGCTGTGTGTAAATCGAATGAGAGTTGACCCATAAGATATGATATTAGATTGAGTCCACATGTCTTAAAAAAGAATTTCCATGTAAGCCTAAACCAATCACAAATACTCTCACTTCCTATCCGATGTGGAACTAATTCTTATGCTCAATTTTTCTTATCCTAATTTTTTATCCATTGGAAATCACCTTGAACGCTCAACCAGATGCGACTTACAACCCAACTTAACATGATAGAACGCATCGCACCTCCCTATTCAATTGTGAACCATATTTCCCCTAATTTTGAATTAACCAATCATTAGAGGTCAAGGTGGTGTTTGGACATAGAAAGAGCATGGTAAGTGGGAAGAGGAGAGAACTTAATTAGTGCGTACTCCATCACCAATATATGTGACATTGCTTTGAAATATATTCGGAACTTGTGTGCCAGAAAAAAAAAAAGGGCTAAAAGAGAGAACAAAAACGTCGATATCGTACAAAGATTTGATTGGATTGCTAATTAAACTAAGGTCTCGTTTGGTACAGTGTAATGTAATCGTAATTACAATGTAATTAAATAATTTTTTTATATAATTATATTATGATTACGATTATATTACAGTGTACCAAAAGGAGTCTAACTAGTTCAAAGACTCAACAAAGTAACGATATAAACAAATGGAACGTGGTACTTCTTTTACAGGTTTTATGGGTTTTTTTTAGATGTCATAGAGTTTTATAAATAGAGCATTGCAATCAGAATAGTAGGAGAGGAGGACCACACACTAACTTGAACTCTATGACCTTTTCATATTTGGTGACTATCTAAGAAGAGTTTACTTTGGAAAGTGAAGGATCTAACATGCATGACGAACAATAATGTCTGTTATTTTACATCTTAAGTGTGCTGGCTGGTCCCAAGTATGCAAAGTAATATGTAATTATTTTGAGAGTAGCAAAGTGGCCAATCGCCATTGCCAACTTGGCCTGAAGCGGCCGAACCGGGCTTGGACTGGGCCGGTCCGGACCAGCCTGGTCGGATTCTACAGATTTGACCGGCCTGGACCCGCGGTCAAACCGGACCGGATCGGTCCGGACTTGCGGGTTCCCAGGCGCAACCTAGCCCGGACTCGCTTGGTCACTGGATCGGGCTGGACCAGATCGTTGACCGGGCTCAGACAGGCTCAGACCGGTTCTGATCGGGCCGGGTCCGAGACGGGGACCGGGCCGCCCGGCCCAAGTTGCACCTTAATTGCCAAGTCATTTGAAGTTTTAACAGATGACTATTGAAATTGGGACAGAGATCTCATGTGACTACAAAATCCAAATGTGTGAAGCTAGCATTGGGCAAGGTCCAGCATCATAGGTTGGCGAAGGGGTCTCCATGACGTTGTATAGCACCACTGTGGATGGTGTTATCTCCTCGATGCTTACCTAATTAAGAAAGTAACTCATGCAAACCAAACATGCACATACCAAAGAGGCAATGAAATGGTTCACTGAGTACTAGCCACCACAAATATGTCTTGTGTATAATAGAATAGAGTAAGGAACTTCTGCCTTATCCCCAATGTTGTATATGGCTCATGTCGGAGAGCGACACGCACTATCAGTTGATCGGAGAAGTCTGGAAGGAATCGAAGCAGCGATACATGACCTAAAAGAGCCATAAGTATCATACCGTCATATCGGTGGATTAACGACTGTATATCGTTTGAAGGTCCAAAATGTTGGTGCTTTCTTTACATGGAGAGAGCTTGCTCTCAACATGCCTTGTGAATTTTAGTCCTACATCGGAAATGCACCATGAGTTATCTCAACATATAGACTTGGGTGTATTGTTAAGAGATGCACATGGGGTGGTGACCCTAAGGAGGGAACCATGTGGGTGATTTTACAAGGAGGTAAGTATAAGGCTCCAAGGATTAAGCATTAATGCTTTTGTCATTCTATTGGATTAAATTCCACTTGGAGCTAAGCCCCAACGGGGCTTAGCGACTCGGACTCGGACTCGGGCTCATGGGCTCATGAGACGTAATGTGGCGTTTTGTTGGCGCACTTAGCACGTCAGCAGTCATGCGGTCTTTATGCGGCTCATATGCGGCTATGCGGTCTTATGCGGCATGCGGCTCATATGCGGCCTCATGCGGCTCATGCGGCTCATGCGGCCATGCGGCACATGCAGTCCATACGGCACATGCGGTCCATGCGGCCCATGCGGTCCATGCGGTCCATGCGGTCCATGCGGCTCATGCGGTCCATGCGGCTCATGCGGCCATTAGGCTCATGCGGCCAGGCTGTTGCTGCTGCCGCATGAAGGGATCCGCTGACTGTGCAGATTACAAATCAGTTATGGAAAGGCTGAATTAATGTAATTAAATCAGATCCTATCTTTGTGGGATTTGAATTTATTCAGATCCTATCTTTGTGGAATTTGAATTAATTTCGTGGGATTTGAATTAAATCTCGTTGCTATCTTTTGGGATTTGATTCAATCTTTCCATAACTGAAGAGGCGGTTAGGGTTTCCACCCTCTCTCTATAAATACTCTCTTCTGGCCTCCTTTGTGACTACTACGAAAATAGAAGTCAGAAAAGAGAGAAAGAGAGGGAGTTGCTGCCGTCATTGCAAGTCCATCCGAGGAGTCAGAACAGAGGTGACATCGAGCGTTCCACAAGTTCTTCAAACTTGCTGGTTCCTGGAAGCAGATCGTGTGGGACGAATCTTGCTTTGAGCAACGGTGTTTTGACACCCCAGCATTGTTCTTCTTCTCATCTCTCTAGATTATTGTAACTTGTTCTGTCCCAATTGCAACACGTTTGCAAGGAAGAACAAGAGATCTTCTCTTTGCTATTTTTCTCCTTCATATTGTAATTTGGCTATTTAGTTTATTCGTAGATCTTGAGTTTGATCATCACAAAGTTTTGTGTGACATCTCAGATCTCGATTGCATTAGTTTTCATCTTTGATCAAGCCCCCGGCTTTAACACAAAATGTCAGTCTGACACTATCTTCTGCCGGCGTACCACCGGTATACCGGTGTATTGAGGTTAATTCTTATGTTTTGTGTCTCGTTCGGATCTAAAGAGTTGCTTTTGATGGTCAATATATTTTTTTTTCTGACTTTGGAATCTGATAGATTTATGAGGAGCTCCTAACGCTCTAGTTTAGGTGTTTGAGCAAAAGGAGGTTGATCTTTATTTGTGTGAGAGAGGCCATTAATAAACGAGTCATCAAGAGGAGGAAGAAGACATTTCGTTAGAGATCTCGTTAAGGAACGTAATTATTGCGGTTTTGTGTATGTAATCTTTATAATGTTTCCTTAATTGATTATATAAAGTTATTTTTTCCATTGTTCCATGGAGTAGGTCGAGCTTGACCGAACCATATAAATATTGTGTATTTGTTCTTGAGTGCTATTGTTCAACTATTTGTGCATTGTTATTCTCGTCGTTGTAATTAAGACTATTGTTCGTCAAAATTTCAAATTATTGGATTTAGATAATTATTAGATTGTGACATTGGTCTGCTCCCTATCTTTCTATATCAAAATTCATGAAACCATTAACTCGTTAAGGTCCGAGGGATATTTCCCTGTTTCAGTTTTTTTTGGATGATGAATAATAAGGTTAATAGCACAAATTGTGAGATGGTGAAGTTCAAAGGTAAATAAAACTTCTCTTTCTGACACAGAAGGGTCAAGGTTATCCTCGTGAAAGGAGTATCTAAGTCATTTTCCGGGAAGGGCAAAAAGTCTACAAATATAAAGGATGATGCATTGGATAACATGGATCAGAGAACATATAGCACGATAGAGCTTTGTTCAGCACATGAGGTATACAATGGCATGTCATAGACTTCTGCGTCCGATATTTGTTAGTTGCTTCCGCTGGACAACAGTATAGCACCATTGTGTTATCTCCTTGATAAAGGCCAATTATTTTCACGATGGTTATCTAATTAAGAAACTAGCTCATGTAAACTAAATAGGTATATCCCAAAGAAGCAATTAAATGGTCTCATGAATACTAGCCTCCACTAATATGCATGTTTGTCTTGTGTATAATAGAATAGAGTAGGGGTGAGTATTATTCGGTTTTGGACCGAAAATCGAATCGAACCGAATCGAATAAGAAGTTCGGTTCGGTTTAAAAAAAAAATCGGTTCGATTTTGGTTTTGGATTTCGGTCCAAAATCGAAAACCGAATAAATTTTTTTAATATATATATATATATATATATATATATATATATATATATATATATATATATATATATATATATATATAAACAAAAAAGCGCAAAAAAATCAAAAAATTGAATAAACCGAATAAACAAAAACTGAACCGATTTAATTAGGTTTGGTTTGATTCGATTTTGGACCAATTCGGATCGATTTCGGTCCAATTCGATTTTGGGTTATTCGGTTCGGTTTAAACCGAATTAACCGAATGCTCATCCCTAGAATAGAGTAGGGAACTTTTGCCTCCCTGATGAGTAGGCCTTTATCTTTCTAAAAAGATAGAGAGAGAGGGGGGAAAAATTAGGGATTTTAGTAATATGGTATCACATAATAATTAGTATTAGAGTTTGAATTTTCAAAATGACCGATGTTAGTGTTTGGATCTTAAAAATTATTGTTCACTTTTCACTGTTCTCGTAGACAAGTGAACAGTAATTTTAAAGCTCAAATACTGACATCGAACATTTTGGAGATTCAAATCCTAATTTTAACTTATTATATGAGCCTATATTACTAAATATTACTGATTGAATATGTGATGTGTCAGTCTTCATAAAATTTGCAAATTAGCACTGTATCAGAACAAGAGATCCTATTTGAATTCCATTGGATTAGTGCATAATTGAGATCGTAACGGAGCGAGCTGGGGGAGGCTAAGGTCCATTCCAACAAGAATTGGGTTAATGAGGCTCAAATTTTGCAAGCATACAATTGTGACAAATATCACCAATTAGACGACCCATTCCTAATTATTGACCGACATTCGTGCACAAACGCTGAGCGAAGAGGAAGGGGCATAGGTTAGTCAAGGCCGGTCTGAAGAGTACGACGTCTTTGAGGGCTCAACCGAAAATGAGATACAATCCAACAATTTTCACCTTAATTTATTTTTGCTGATCGAACAAACACATCCCGGCTACCTTTGGTCGTTCCTGCTAATCGAGCACCCTTACTCGTTCCCGCTAGCCGAGCACCTTGCTCGTTACCACCAATCGAGCATCCAGAAAATCCAACATATTGTCATCTTGATCCATTCGACCACACAAAAAAAACCGACATGTTCATCCACACTACCATTGTGTACGAATCACAACGTCTTGCTCCCCCTGGAGGCGCTGGACCTACCTTTGAAGTAAATTCGTATAGTTGCCTCCAACCTGGCAACCTTAGCTATGTTTGATCATGTCAACCCCTGATTTTCAAAAATTTGTTAAACTAGTGTTAATTAATTATTAAATGTCATTATTGGTTTTAAAATAATTTAATATGATTTTAGGAATTTTCTAGAATTTTTAAATGGATTTTTAATGAGTTTTAAATACAAAAATATCATTTTGTAATTTATTTAAATGTTTTAAAAGCATTTTGTAATTTTTGAATTATTTTAATAGTGTTTTGCAATTATTAGAATTGTTAGTATATCAGTTTGTAATAAATGATTTGTTTTTAAATAGGGAATGCAAATTATATTTGCATTTGTTTCCTGTTGGGTGCCTAGTGTAAAATCCAAATTCCTAAGGGTCCTACTGCAAACTACCCGAACACCCCCCCCTCACACGACACACTCTCTCTCTCCTCTGAACTCTCACCAACCCCCGCTGACCCCTGCCCCGACCGACCACGACCGCTGCCCCCGCCGAATCCGGCTGCCCCCACCGCCTCCAAAGACCCTATTTAAACCCCCCACACTCCCCAGACCTAAACCCTAACCCTAAATTTCCTCCACGACCAACCACCGTCCTGTTCTTCCCCATTTTCCCTCCGCCGAAACCCTAGCTCCGGCTAGACCCGAGCGCCGTCCCTACGACGCACGCCACCACCGTCCACCACCATCATAAAATTCGCCGCAGTGAGGCGAACACGTCGCCACCTCTCCGCCACCGTCCCGACGCCCCAAGCCGCCGCCTCCGCCTTCGAAACTTCGTGGAGAAGTCGGACACGTAAGTGTCAGCTTCGATTCGTGTCGTGCGAGTCTCGTCTTCACATATGAGACTCGCCAGGACACGGGCAATACTAGGGTTGGCTTGGACACGGCCAAGTCGCTTCGTGCGTGTCGTGCTAAGCGAGGACACGCTGAACCCTGTGTCCTTAATTGTCAGGACACAGGATGGTTTTTATATTTTTTTTATGTGTTAATTATTTCGAACCTAAATAAAACTAACCTAAGGTCTACTTCTAACACAACGGGCCAACTGGCCCACTGGCCAGCGCGCAGTAACAAAACACCCCCCCCCCCCTCCCCGCGCTCTGTTGGCTGGGTTTGAGCCCTGCCACTGTTTTCCTTTTTCTTTTCTTTTTTCTTTTTCTTTTTCTTTTGTTATTTATGTATATTTATATATATATGTATATACATATATTTGTATATATATATATAATTATATATACTGTATTTTTGTATATATACTTACTGTTTTTCTTATGTATATATACTTTATTCTCTTGTACTTTATTATTCTATGTATATATATATATATATATATATATATATATATATATATTTATTTATATATATATATATATATTTATATGTATTATGTATACATATATATTTATGTATATATATTTCCTTGTGTATATATATATATTACTATATATATATATATACTATTATATGTATATGTATACATTATTTTTGTGTATATATATATATATATATATATATATATATATATATATATATATATATATATATATATATATATATATATATATATTATATAGTTGAGTTTTTCTTATGTGTGTGTATATATATATATATATATATATATATATATATATATATATATATATATATATATATATATATATATATATATATATATATATATAATATATAGTTGGGTAAAAAAATATATATATATATAATATATAGTTGGGTATTTTCTTATATGCATAAATATCTCTATATTTATGTATACATATATATTATTTTTGTATTTCACTTAACTTAGTGTAAATTATCTTTATAAAATAATGTTCATACTTTTATAGTTACTATGCATAACTTTATCATATTAAAATATTAATATTTATTTTGCATTTCTACCACTTAGTATTTTCTGTATATTTAAATTACTGCAACCATTTGGTGTCCAAGCCTAGCATGAGTATTTGGGCTCAAATGTGTTTTCACACGTTCAAGACCTGTACAAGTCATATTGGACTTGATTCATGGCCTTGGGTCCTGTATTTGAACTTTGGTTCAAATTATATACATGGACAAAATACGCAGATAATTAATTATTGTGTGCAATGCTGTTTTTGATTTTCTAAAAATACTTGAAGTACTGCTAAAATTATGGAAAAATAGTTTTTAGATACTATGTTAAGTTAGCTAATTTAGTATAATTTTTATAGTATTTAATTTACTGTTTTGCCCCTAGTTTGGCATATGAAACCAAAACTCATTTTCTGTATACTTAGGAAAACTGATTTTTATAAAATATTTGTACTGGTTAATAAATTCCAAAAAAATTATAATAAATTTCTATGATTAACAAGGATCACCTTGGTACTTTAAGAAAAACTAGACTTTTTGTCTACTTCAAAAATTGATAGAAAATAATGATCTTTTGATTTATTTATTGATTAATTACGACTTGTAGCTTTTTGTGTTATTTTGAGTTTTAGCCGTGTTAAACCCCATCCCTCACTAGTATAAAGACCCTAGAAAGTTAGTTAAAGTAGTGTGTCACCCCACATTGGTCCCCTATGCCAAGTCATCATTTTGGCTAGGTGTCCAATCACAAGTCGTGTTTCACCAATTAGTGTCCTAGTGTTTTAGCTTAGTGTAAAACTAAGTTGTTGTATTTACTTCTACAGTGACGAGTTACCGGACATCCATAGCACATTTATCGCAGCTTGTTTTACTTTGCTAGAGACAAGTACTTTCTACGAACTTTACATACTGCTAGAACGATAAACTGCGACTTACCAACCATGTTAAATGCTGATCCTTGGGATAGCAAGTTAGAACTTTACATGTTGTATTACTTTCAGTCTCTACCATGTTTAGGACAGTATCTCATATCTCTTACATGCTTTATATCGCTCTCGTATCTCCCACATGTTATTACTGTTTTCATATCTCTCACATGTTTAAAATAACGGGTTAAGGGGAAACTGCTAGTAGTGTACGTGATCATGACCCCCTTCTCCGTATGTATTTACCGTGCTCGGAGACATTCTATATGTAACCTTGCCGTAGGTTCTGATCTCGCGTTTGTGTATGGATATACACCGATGCCGTTCGTGCACGTATGTGCATGCCAGAAAAACTTGATATGTGCCGCTGTACATCCTATTCACCTATTGACCGATTCACGTACATGCTACAGTTTTAAACTTTTAAACTATATGTTGTCATTCCTAAAAAGAACCAATTAAACCATGATATGCCATGATTCCAGTTTATTACCTTCCTGTTCATGCTTTGTATATTTAGTTTGCTAGAAAACAGTACTTGCTCCCGTCCTGACAGGATAACGTTGTAGGTATACTTACTGAGGAGGAGTTGCTCTGTGATTCGTATTATGGAGTCACTGCCGAGGACCCGGTTTTGCCATGCGAGGATGTTCCTGCGGGGAGACTCGCCTAGTTTGTGTAGTCACTTGGGATACTTAGTGTAGTCATGTATTAGACTACGTATTTTGTAACTGGACATGTATCCAGTTTTACATTTCAGACTTGTACTTTGGACTTATTTCTATATATGAGATGACTTTTGTGTTTGGAGCATTTATGATTCTTCTCCACTTATAGAACTGTTAGCACATTTAGTCTTATCTTGTTATCTCTAGAACAGCTTACTGCGCTTTATCTTAAGCGTAGGCTGGACATGGCTCGGCCCGGCCCAACAATTTGGGTAACGGGTCGTGACATGTTTTTTTGGCGGCCCATGCAGGTCCTGACTAAACTGTTTGGTTACGTTATTGTACCAAGCATGCCTGCAATTAGGAACTTAAGGTAATTAGACAACATTAGGAAAGACGCTTAGAACACCTAGAGGAATGCTAGGATTGCAACATAGGAAATACATCACATGTTTGCTATTATAATTAGATTTTCTTGCATATGATTGCTTACTTTAAACAAGTCCTTATAAGTCTTTTTATGTGTAATTTAGATGGTGCTTACTCGTTCATCCCAGTATGTTACCCCCGAGAATGGGGCCCTCCATATCCAGTCAGCTGACCAGTTGACTGATACACCTCCACCTACCACATTCTCCCACTCCACGGATCCACAGACCCAGATACCACCTTCCACATCCCAGTCCCAGCAGGCCCCGATACATGTCTATTTCCAACTGGCCTTCCTTAACTTTAGTAAGATCAATACTTTAACATAATGAAAACAGAATGAACTGAATTTTCATATATCTGATCAGATAAATATCCAAAATCCTTTAATACATAAATGTGTGCAAAACTAAATAGCATCCAAATACATAAAATACAAACTCCCACTGTATTGCTATATTCTTAATTAAGATAACACCCATATGAGCAGTATGCTCATGAAAGACCGTGGGTGATAATGTTTTTGTGAGCGGATCCGCTAACATGGAGTTTGTCCTAATGTGCTATATGGACACTTTTATCATTCTGAATTCTTTCCTTCACAACTAAAATTTTTATGTCAACATCCTTTGAATTATACAAGTTCTTGTTGTTATTAGAATACAGTACTGTTGATTTATTGTTACACCATAATTTTATGTGGTCTTTCAATACCGTACTGTAGGCGCAGCCTTGTGACGAAAATTTGCAACCATATTTGCTGAATAAATGCCTCACAGCATGTTATAAACCTTGCTGCCATGGTGGAAGAAATTATGAGTGCATGTTTGACACTCATCCAAAATATATCTCCATTAGTCAGCATAACCTAATGTGGATCTCCTGCTGTGTTGGCATCCAACAAAATCGGAGTCGGAATACCTTATGATCTCCAGAATTATCCGATCTCCTATAAAGAGCATATAATTTCTTGTTCTCTATTAATTACTTAAGTAGTTTGGATGCTACCCAATGATCCATCCATATTTGCTTAAATATCTGCCTAACATCCTAATATGTATGCAATATCCTGACGCATACATACTTGAGCATACATTAGACTCCCTGCAACTGATCATGAAGAAAAAATCTATTGTATTTTCTTAATTTTAAGGCTAACCTTAAGACACTTGATTGAGACCAAATTTGTCTCCTTTAACGAGAGGTGTCACCTGGTTTGCATTGAATACTTTAATCAATATACAAAACCAAAAAATTATTCCTACTCCCACTGAACTTGTGATACACACAATCTTCAACAGTGTTCATCTCAAAACCAAACGAGATAATCACTTGAAGTACCTTTGACGAGAAGCTTGCTTGAATTCATAAATAGATTTTGTCAATTTGCAAACCATATTCTTTGGATCTTTCGACACAAAATTTTTTGGTTGCACCATATAAACTGTTTCATCAATGTTACCATTGAGAAATGTCGTTTTGACATCCATCTAATGTAATTCAAGATCAAAATGTGCAACATGTGCTATGATTGTTTTAAAAGAGTTTTTCAAATATACCGAAGAGAAAAACTCTTTAAAATCAATTCCAAAATTTTGAGTAAAGTTACTAGCTACAAGACCTACTTTATACCTCTCCACATGACCCTTCGAATCCTTATTGGTTCTAAATGTCCATTTGCAACCAATGGGCTTCATACCTTTTGGTAATGGGACAAGTTCTTAAACTTTATTGTCTTGCATGGACTTATACTCCTTATTTATTGTATCAATCCACTTTGAGAACTAGAACTTTCCATGGCCTGACGGAAGTTGATTAGATCATCTTCCAGTATCCACAGTTTTCCTCACGTTCCTAGAGAAATATGACAATATTATCCGAAATTATATTTCTCCTTTCTCTGGTGGACCATCTTAATATTACCGGTTCTTGAGGTGGTTGAGTTTGTTCCTTAGGAACAATTACCTTATCTTGAATGTGGTGCCGCTACGTTGTCGTTGTTAAGGTATCTCAACAACGACTTATAGAGGTAATTCGACATTGTCTTATTGAGACTCCGAATTCACTTCTTGATCAATGACAGGTATTGAATCCTGCACATCGTCAAAAGTGATAGTAGGAATCGTAATTGATTCCATCTCAAAGACAATGATCTTGACTTTATTTCTCCCACAAACTCAACATCCTCAAAAAATATTACACTTCTCGTCTCAAAAAAATTTCTTAGTGTGGGATTGTATATTTATCAACCCCTTGATCTATAGCATAACCAATAAAGTAGCTGCTTATAATTTAACTTTGATCTGTCTTTCCTTTACACATTCAATACAGACATTGATGTCTATAAAGTCAATGGAATTCAAATTTCATCAGACACAAGTCATTCAACTCTATTTCTAGAGATGTGATCTAATCGCTTATGTCATAATGAGGCTAAATTTTTATTATTGTTAATTTTGTGTTTAGTACCACATGACTCCACTTGCAAGGTTTCATTTAAGCTGCAATAGTTTCAACTGAATATACGCGATCATAAACCTTGAAGGAACCGTTACCAATAATATTTGGATTTAAAGTTAGACTAAACTTATTATTTCCAAATGCACAATGATAACTAGATTTGTCCATTAAGGAAACTGAAACTGAATTTCGTCTAAAAGATGGTACAATAAAAGTATCTATCAAATCCAAATAACAATCGATTCCTAAAAATAACCTAAAATGTTCTATTGCATCCACTTCTACCGATTTGTCGTCACCCACATAGATGTATCTTTCACCATCAATTGGCTTTTGGTAGCTCAGATAACATTGTCTTTAAACACTGATGTGGTAGTAGTACCAGAATCTAACCACCATGTGTTTTTAGGTACTAAATCTAAATTAACCTCAGAATAGACCAAATTTAGAAATGTACTTTTTTTTTATACGCCATGCGTGGTACTTTGTACATTTCTTCTTTATGTGTCCTGGCTTATCACAAAAGAAACAACATTTAGTTTTATATTATTGTTTTATTTGAGCTGGACCCTTAGCAACTGCTATATTCATTTTCTTCTCTCTCTTTTTTACCCTTAAAGTTTATCCCATTAAACATAAAAGTTAAATTCTTATTGGCAGATATTCTAGCAACATTAACTGTAAAGAGAACAAAACAACAAAAAAATGACATGCTCTAATTAATAACCAAAGCAAAAAAATATAGTCAAACAAATTCAAATAATGGTGAACCTCATCTCAAGATACCTAGTACATCATTAATATCAAGTCTTTGGACAATGATATTAACTGCAAGTGGTACTCTTGGTGAAATGATCAAACGTTGACAATAAGTCATGTCAAATAATAAGCCTATCTTTGGATCGGGTTATTATTCATATGTAAACCTTACAATTGTTACACATTTATCACTGCAAGTATGTGTACAATTCGGCCAAGTATTAACCTTCCTTTGGGCCGACTAATACCCGCATGAATATACACACACAAACATCCGACATCCCTCATAGGCTATCTACGCAAGAGAGGTCACTTTGGCGACATATTGTTTCAATGAGTCTACTTAGAATATTAGACAAGTACTATTGCTAGTCACAAAAGGCACCAAAATTTTGAATGTTGACTAAATTTTACAAAAACTGAATCATGTCCAAAAACAGTATGTACATGCATATTTAAATTTAAATAATCAATAATCAACTGATTAGATTATACTGAATATATGCATCAAAAGATTACATCAAATAATCTATAAAGTTTACACCAAAATTCATCTACTAAAGATATACACATCATTGGATTACATCAAATAAAATAATCATAGAATCATTTTGCATGAATTTATTGGAAACTAAATTTCTGAATCCAAATCAATAACAATACCATAAAGAAAGTGCTAAATCTGTTTTATACAACATAAAACAATAGATAATGACAAAATATTATTTTGGTGCCTGTTTATATCTTTAGCATAACACCTTACTAACTCGAGATGAAACTTGAAAATTCCAAAATACTGTTTAGACTCGACAATAAAAATCGAATGCTTGAAGCAACATGTGAGTTTGAAAAAAAAACTCATGGCCTTCTTAATGGCCGATTCCTTACTTATCCACATGAAGTTTGGCATCTATGAATTATATATGCACCAAAATATTTAACTGCATATATTTATTATTAAATTGTTAGGAGCCAGAGAAGAACCTCTCCTTCTCTTGCTCCTATATCATATCTAGTGCTTATTTCCTTACTAGTACAAATCAAGTTGTATTGTGCAAAAGTACACCTACAGATCAACTTCAATGCTCGATCACCATTTGTAACACTTGCTTTTAGTATATAAAGGGGCTTAATTATCCATAATTATCCCTTAATTCACGCCATAACAGAACAATCATGTTGTTAGTTAGAAACCAAATATGATTTCCATATATTTTCCATTAGTGGTGAATGAGAATAACATAGAGGATACCAATTCTGATCCCAAAAAAAATGTTCATCCAAACTTTAGATGGTAGTGGTGGGCCCCAAAATATTTGGACCATGCTAAATTAATGCCATCTTTTCCAAATATACTACACCAGAACCGATTTAGATTAAAGAAAAAAAAAACAAAGAAACTAAAGCACTGACATTACTAATAACTTTCTATTCCAGAATCAAATTCGAATACACAACAAACACCCCGGACAATCTGCGGTATCGTAATTGATGGATCGTCTCATGATTGACTTTATTTATATATAAAAATCAAATCAAATATACATAAGGATGGATCTAATTGGTGGATCATAAAAAAAATTGATCGAACAATCAAACCCCAAAATTAAATTGGATTGAACTATTTAGGGTTCCAAAAAATCAACAAAAATTTAATTCTGAAACTTCGATCTCATAAATCAAACAGAAAGGCTCTGATACCACTTGCTAGAAATTGTTGATTCATGAGATGAAGAACAAAATTAGATGCGGAAGCGTACCTGAATCCATTGTTAGGCTTGATGGATCTTGAAGCGGTCGTCCTTTTACGGGGTTCGATCTTCCAACCCGCTACAGCCCTTAATAACAAAGATGAAATCTTTGTTCCTCTTGATGGGGATACAGAAGAGAATAGAGAAACCCTCTCTTTGGTGGCCGTATGAGTTGGGGACCATAACACTAATGAATACATATATTTATATGTTATGATATTTCTAATTTGGCCCCTCATCAAATTAGATTTATCTCTGGTATCACTACAAAAAAAGTGACCTTTTGGGACAACAAAAAACCGTCTTAAAAACTGCAATTACCGTCCCAACAAATATTTGGGACGGCCTTTGGGACGGGAATGGCCGGTCCCATTAGGGTGGCGTGGCAAAAACTTTATGGACGGATATTGTCGTCCTAATTACTGTTAAAGGACGGTTAGGCAAGACGTCTCAAAAGTTTTCAAATTTATGCTTTTGTGTGACGGTTTATTAATTTGTCCCAAAAAACAAGTTTTTGTAACAGATATATTTCGTCCTAATAAATAAGGGACGAAAATTTAAAAAGTACTGTAATCGTGCGAAAAAACTTAACAATTGTTTAAATTATTATGGAATTACTAATTTCCTGTTTATATATAAAATATATAATTGAATTTTATATACAACAAAAATTCATACAGAACTTAGAGTGTTCCCATTGTTCACAAAATGAAATCCAAGTCTTACATCACTTAGAGTGTTCCCATTGTTCACTCTAAAAATTCATACAGAACGTAGCCGCAACATTAACAAAACAATTTCTATAAAACATATTTAAATGTAATATCCCATTGTTCACAAAATGAAATCCAAGTCTTACATCACTTAGAGTGTTCCCATCAAGTTTTACATCAACAAGCATTCACTTAATTTACAAAATAAAATCTACGACTTTTTATACAAGTCCAAAACATATATATTTGACTGTCCACATCCACTGACAAACCGATCCACACATCCATGGCTGCCCTGGAAACAAAATAAAACCTACGACTTTTTACACAAGTCCAAAACATATATATATATATATATATATATATATATATATATATATATATATATATATATATATATATATATATATATATATGATTTTTCACATCCATTGACATACCAATCCACACATCCATGGCTGCCAGCAGCATTGGCTACCTGGAAACAAATAAATGCCAGCAATATGGTTAGTTATAAGTTAATTGGGACCTCAGATTCATGGAAAAGTAATTTGCGACAGACTTACTTGAGTATATCAGGAAGGCGGAAAGCACTCACGAACACACTTGCAACTTGTGCTTTAAGCTCAGTGCTAAGCTCACTCTTCATCCTCTCGAGCTCTTCCTTATGTCGAGCCTCTTGCTCAAGACGCTCAGCTTTAAGATCATTTTTCATTGTCTCAACCTCTTTTGTATGTCGAGCCTCTTGCTCATCACGCTCTCTTCTTAACGCCTCAGTCTCTTCTCGTAGTTTCTCCGCATCTTTTCGCAGTTTCTCAATTTCAGCATTCGTTATTTTTTCAAGTTCTATCTGAGATGTTGAAGATTGACCACTTTGTCTTATACCCACTCCTCGGCCTAAAACTCGTCCGTGCCCATCTTGTCCAACCACTTCCGTGTAAACCTTATTCAATTGCTCCTCGTTGTCTCGTTCTTCCACGGGTAGCTCTTCAATCCGCCTTTCTAACATATATTATAATACCTCTGTACCAGTTATAACATTTTCCACGGGTGGTAGTTATAACAATTGCTAACATTTTATAATACCGTCTTTCTAACATTTCAGTTCAGTTATAACATTTTATAATACCGCCTTTCTAACATTTTCCACGGGTGGCAGTTATAACATTTTCTATAACATTTTATAATTGACATTAAACCAAATATTTAGTATGACATATATTGTAATACCTCTGTACCAGCCGCTCCGTCTTCTTCGTTATAACTGCCACTTTTGCCTCGAGTAGCTCTCCACATGTTGACAAGGTCGACAGGCTTGTTTTCCAACCTCCTCGGAAGTGTTTGTACATGTTCCAAACATAAAAGTAAAACATTATACACTATCAACTAGAAAGACATGCTCTTTATTAAAAAAAACCACAATACAAACCTTTCTCTTTATCTCTGGAAATGATCTTCTTCCTGTTCTAGGGAGGGCACAAAGTTTTCCTCGATTACCTTTGTTTGTCTCCGAAACTTTCTAAAAATTAATGAATATTATAACTGAACTGAAATTAGCTGTTCACTACTAGTATAAATATTGATCAAGCTATTTGCTAGTTGAGTCATACCTTTGTCTCATCCAAACTCCAATATGCCACTAGCGTTGGCCATTGACTGGGCTCCACCCGGGGTGGCACTGTTTGTAAACGCTCTGCATTGGCCTCGAATTTTTGATAGAAGTCCTTCTTCACGCGGTGCTTGAAGGCTCTCCAAGCAACTCCCATCTTTCTAAAACAAATATCTTTAAAGCCATCAGGAGCATTTGTGTTTTCCTAAGAAAAAAAACAGTTAATAGTGACCCAAACAGTTCGGTACCTCAAAATTGATTTCAGTATAAGCTTCCTAATGCTCTAAATCAGTGCACATCCATGCAAATGCAATAGATCAGCACCTTTGGCAAATGTATCAGGAATGTGTTTTTGCATTTTTCATATGTTTCCATTTGATTTGAAGATATTTCATTGCTGCAGGCATGCATATGCTTCTTATTGTAGAATTAGTATTTAATAAGCCTTATTGAAGATCAATGTGAACTGTGAATAAAATGTTTGAATGTCGGTTTATGCCACCAAAAATGCAGTACCAAGAAGTTAAATAATTCTAAATTAAATATCGGCCTTGCGCCAAGAGACAAAGAGAAGGAGTTACCTTCACTGATAACCAGATCATTTCGAGAGTATCCTTATCGGCCTTGCGCCAAGATAGCATTATTAATGGGAACAGTTCGCCATTTCGTGCAAGGTTACCAAGATGAGACATCAAACAATGTGCATTTTCTCCAACCGGTTGACAATCTTCATCCCACTCTATAACTTTTCTTACTCCGCTATCCCAGTCTTTCCATGGCTTGGCAGGTCCTCTACCTTGCCTAGCGGAAGCACAACTCCCCGTAGTACCTAATAAGAAACACGAGGGAAAGACTCTTCATAATTGTAAAACGCTGGACATGAGTGAGGAGTGTTAGTTAGTGGGTGTGTACAGAGTGTAATGTATATATAATCATGAGTGCAAAATCATGAGTGAGGAGTATTAGTGGAAAATCATAGTGCCATCAGAAACTCCCCATAGTACCATCAGAAATCATAGTGCAAAATCATAGTGCAAAATCAATGACGCATGTAGCTGAAATAATCATGAGTGCAAAATCATGAGTGCAACCTTATTACAGTAGACAACTCCCCATAGTACCATCAGAAACTTCTTGTGTCTTTGAACAACAATAACAAAAGCAGAGCTGTATACAAGTCAGAAACGGCCGTCAAAGGGAATTCGGATCGATGCTGATGGGGTTGTGTCATTGGAAGACCTCGAAAATCCTGCCTCACAAGGTGCTGATTATGAATCTGCTGAGCAGCATAATGTAAATAGTGACAAAAAGGTACTTCTAAGCAAGTCTTTTTTCGTCTGCAACTTTGGTTTTGCTTGTGTTAGCCTTTCGAAAGATTGTTATGAGTTGTCATGATTCTTTAACAACAAACTGCATAAGAGATTGTTTTAAAAGAGAGAATATGGTTGTTAATTTAGCTATCTTTTGTTACTTTCTGTCCTTGAAATTCTTTGATTGTACTAGTATTTGATAAATGGATTTAGTTGGAACTATAGTCATAAAGACGATATAACTTAGTGCTAAATAGCTGTGTTTGACATCCTGTTATTTAAAATTTTAGTGACTTTTATAATCGGTGTCTTTGCTTTTCAGAGAAAGTCAAAATCTGACAACCAAACTCTGAAGTCCCAGAATCCTCCGAAACCCGGCAGAAATGAGGATATGGGAGAAGATGTAGATGAATCTGTTAAAATGGGGGATGATGAAGATCACATCCAGCAGAGACCTACGAGATCAAAAAGGCTAAAGAAGAGTGTCCATGAGAACCTTGAACCTGCACTAAATTTATCTTCTAATGCAGACTATTACTCACAATCTCCATATGATCATGGATTGAATGAATATGGAGATAGAGAACAGGAAGGCATGCTATCTCATTCTCGTTCACCAATCTCGTAGAAGAAAAACAAGTCAGCCTTAATATTTGGGGCACAAACCTAAGTTGATGGTTGCATGATTTAGGCATTGATTCAACAGTTATTTTTCTTCATCCAGTAATGGTCATCTCATGCTTTTGGAACCAGCCATACATATATTATGTCAGTCTTGGCATGAGAACTGGGGTGATTTTCATATGTACAGGGTGGAATACCAAAACCCCACAGAAGTGAGAGATGTGCTCTTCCCCATTGGAAGTTCCAATATTTCTTGGTTTCAGTTGAGGCACCCGGTGATCGCATTCTAGGAAGAGTTGGTAATGGCTCAGAAGTATTCGATCGAAAAATATAAGCAAAGCCTGAGCAGGACCGGGACTCGGCCATTTACTTCAGATATAACATGATTCCTTTGAAGATAATTGCAGGTCACTGCAAACTGGAGAGAGGGCAAATTTGTAAATGGTGTACCACTTCATCCTACTAGTATATTGTCTGTATATACTAGAGTTTTCAATCACAGGTAAATCAAAGGGTGAACAAAGGAAACTCCCAATACTCGATTGCACACCCCCTTTCCCGGCTGCCAGATCAAGGTTCAGGTCTAAAGGACGTGGGTTTCAGGACGGGATAGAGGGTTTCAGGACAAACACCACAGAGCACCACAAAACATCATCAAAATCGAAAGTTATCAAAGCAAACATCACAGAGCACCACAAAACATCATAAAAATGGAAAGTTTTCATGTGAATGGAACAAAAATTAATGAAGTTTCAGACAAAGCCATAAATTCAAACATCATGAACTAATAGAAAATCGTATCAAAATTCAACCTTTTTGCACACACTCGATCAAATAGGAAAATAAGAGATGCCCACAAAAGAAAACATCACAGATAACCATAAACCATCTTCAAAATGAAAACTTTGATGTGATTGAAACCCAAAAAAAAAAAGTGAGAAACTTGAAACTTCAGACAAGACCAGAAGATCATACATCAGAACAGTGTTAAAAAAAATCTAACTTCCAGGGATGCATATTCAACCAAGTAGGAAAATAAGAGATGCCCATTAGAGGAAACATCATGTAGAACCACAAAGAATCATCAAGATGGAACGTTTGCATTGAGGCCAGCTGATGCATTGAGGCCAACAGTAGTTTAATTTCAAAATTGAACGTTTGCATTGAGGACGAGAGTTGGTGAATACTTACCCTTCGGTGTATTATCTACCGGCTCATCTTCGCTCTCCTCAAAGCACTGAGATGCTGATCCAGGGCTGCCCAAGATATCCTCCATAAAAGAAGGTTCTAATTGAGGATCCAATGTCCTCTTCCCCTTCGCTACAACATCCTCCATATTCTGGAGAATGCGAGATGATTTACGCGTAGGACCATTGTATACAATCTGGAAATGCATAACACATATAGTAATAGCATCACTCTAACAAGTTAGTGAATAAAATATTTAATTCATGATCAAATTATTTACCTTTTTCTTTTTAGCACCAATAGATTCTTCATTTATATTGTTACCGTCATCCAACTCATGGGCAACAAGAAATGACTTACGAGTAGGACCATTTGTAACCTGGAAGAGAATAAAAATAATAAATGATGACCGATGTTCCAACAGATTATTAAATTAAAAAAAATTACTACCCTTTTCACTCTAAGGACAGGAGGTTCATCATTAATGTTGCTACCTTCCCCGCTAAGAAAATCATCATTGTCGAGCACTCTTTGTTCATCATCTCTTTTAATTGTACCTCGTTTTTCCATCTTACTTGAACTTGTAGGAATATTCTTCTTGGGATTCATCACAAGATTTGAAGCTTCTTGCAATTTCAAAGCATCCATTTTCATTTTATTTCTAGCAATATTGTCCATTCTTTTCTTCTCATATTCTGTTACGGTCCCAGGCTTGATAAACAGTTTCTTAACATTTGACATTTTTTCCATCTATGACCTGAAAATAAATGAGATGAAATCACCCAAATAAGTAAAGTTGGTATTATTAGGCTAGAAACTAAGTGCATAATCAAATGGTATAAACTTATACCAGTATTAGCTAGTTATACTATTGTAAGGTTATACCTAGGTGTCAACAGCATGTAGATACACTACTAGCAAGAAAAGTGTATGCAAAAATAGATGTATTCTATATATGAGGATGGAACATCAAACAAAACTTAACCAAAAGTCTGGAATTCTATACACAGTATTTATAGCTATCAAATTAACTAGCAATAGTTTGAAGTATCAGAGTTATAGGATGAACATCAGCAGTATCAATGATCAAAGGGTGATGGTCCAGATTTGAGTGTATTCAATGAGTACCAGTTTGTATTTTGCAGAATTGAAACAGTTCACAGCCAATAATTAGAACACAACAATAGTGCAATGGTGCAAAGGAGTAGCACACAGTATCAGAAATCTGATAGTCAATTAAACAATTTGGAATGACTCCCAAAATCAATATATGCTCCGAATATTTGAAGAATAATATGAAGAGCAATTTAGAATGACTAGCAAATCAATATATGTTCAGTATGGAAAAAAATATTCAAACAAAATAATTTAGAATATTTGAAGACTGTTTTTTATAGAGAGTTTTGGGCAACCTTTTGGTCCCAGGCTTGAACTAGAGCTGCAGAATATTCAACCGCTTCAATTTATTTCAATAGAATGGTCACAGACTACCAATAACATGATTGGACAAGTGAGGAGGATGGTCAAGAAAGGATCATTGCTGCTCATCATCAATCTCGTCTTGGTTATCATCACCATCACAATTAGTTGCGTCAACAACCAAGCCCTCCACTCCTTGCCTAACCCAAGATCCATTATGAGCTTCATCCAAATGTTGCATGCTATAAGGTTCCACTCTATAAACTTCTGAATCTTCTAAAGTTGTTGAGTACTTGTCAAATGTGTCTCGTGGTGACATCTGAACAACAACATGCCAATCGGGGTCTAGAGGGTCTTGAATGTACCAAACTTGTTCTGCTTGGGATTCTAAGATATAAGGTTCATCAGTCACTCTGTTCTCTTTGTATAACAAATGATTGAAGTTTACTAGAGTAAAGTTAAACTCATCCAATTTTCGGCCCACTCGTGGGTTAACCCAATTGCACTTAAATAACACAAACTTTATGCCATTTAAATATTTAATTTCAATGATGTCTGTAAGCTGTCCGTAGAATGTAACATCTCCTGGAAGAGGATTTCTATCTTTTCGACTAGAATAACTCATTTGTTCAGCTTTGAGGAGGACTCCAATGTTTTGAATTTTTCTACGAACATCAACTTTCTTTGTTCGAAATCTAAAACCGTTAATAATGTAAGAATTAAATCTCAGTGCATCCTTAAGAGGACCCGAAGCTAAGCTTCTTATCTCCTCTGATATTTGTACATCGCCTTGTAAACCCTTCACCTACATTTCAAAATCATTAAATCAGAAGTTCAATAATGATATAAAAGGACCATTTTTATAATTTGTTAGTTTATTCAAAGTACCCAAAAAGGATATATACACTTACATGTTCCTTAAACCAAGTGCCAAATTGTTCATTGTGAAGGCGACTAACAAGGTGTTGTTGTGAAGCTTGTGGATATTTTACTGCAAGTTCAGCAAGATATTTTCTGTAGAGATGTCGAAATATATATAAATTTCATAACTAAATGAGAGGATACAAATAAAGGTATTAATCAAGCTGCACAACTTACTCAATGAATGGTGCCACTGCCTCCGTGTTGGCAAGCACATATCGATGAGCTTGCATGTGCATGACTGGGTCAAGTAGAAAGTGCACCTCTTTACCTACAGCACGACCAGATTTCTTCCCTCCATCATGATTTCTTCTTCGCCGTTTCATTCTAGTTTCCACATTATTATCCAAATACTTTGAACAAAAAGTCATGCATTCTTCCAAAAGTACTGATTTAGCAATAGAGGCCTCTGGATGAGCACGGTTCCGTACATAGAGTTTTAAAGTGTGCAAATACCTTTTCATTGGATACATCCAATGATATAATATTGTCCCAGCAATCTTTAATTCATCAACTAAATGGATAGGCAAGTGTTCCATTATATCAAAAAATCCAGGCGAAAAAATCTTCTCAAGACTACAAAGGGTAAGCGCCATACGATCTTCAAAATTTTCCAAATCTGCCATACTATTTACACTTGAACACAACACCACAAAGCAGTTGCTTAATTCAATTAAGGATTTAACAACATGCTTTGGCAAGACCCTTCGAATAGCTATAGGAAGTAATTGTTGCATCAAAATATGATTATCGTGACTCTTCGGACCCCATATACTCCGCTCTTCCATATGCACTCACTGTGATATATTAGATGAATAACCGTCAGGGACTTTTACATCTCGCAATGCTTTTAAGAAAATGTCCTTCTCTTTGTTGCTCATTGTGAACTCGGCTGGGGGCAAGTACTCTTGAGTTCTTCCTCGTGGTTGAGGATGCAACTCTGATCGAATTTTCATATCTCTGAGGTCTTTTCGAGCCTTCAAATTATCTTTTGTTTTGCCTTTAGTACCTAACAAAGTAAAAAGAATATTATCGCAAACATTTTTTTCAATATACATAACATCTAGATTGTGGCGAATCAAATTATGTTCCCAATATGGTAGTTCAAAAAAGATGCTCTTCTTCTTCCAACTCAATCTTGTTTTTGGCAAATTCTGTGTTTTTGCGATCTCTTTTTCTTGTTCTTCCCTTTTCCTCTTGCTGAACACATCCTCCTTCTTATATTCAGTTTCAATCTTCAGATCATTTAATTGCTTCAACACTGGTGTTCCAGATAATTTCAACGGTGGAGGCCTCATTTCTAGCTTGCCATTAAAAGTTACCCTCTCTTTCCGAAACTTATGGCGCACTGGTAAGAACCGACGATGACCCCAATAACAATACTTGCCACCATTTGTCAAACGGGTAGCTTGATGATCCCTATTACAACAAGGGCAAGCAAATTCACCTTTTGTGCTCCATCCAGATAACATAGCATACGCACGAAAGTCGTTGATTGTCCACAACAATGACGCATGTAGCTGAAATAATTGTTTGGTTGATGCATCATAAGTGGAGACACCAACAGCCCATAGCTCTTTCAACTCCTCAACCAACGGTTGTAAATAAACATCAATCTTATCACCTGGACCTTTTGGTCCATCAATAAGAGTAGACAAAATTAAGTTAGGTTGCTTCATACACAACCATGGGGGTAAGTTGTAGGGGACAACCACAACAGGCCAAGTACTGTGAGAAACACTCATATTACCAAACGGATTAAATCCATCAGTAAGTAACCCAAGTCTAACATTGCGACAATCTCCAGCAAAGGATGGATTTTGCTCATCAAACACTTTCCAAGCACGAGAATCTGCTGGATGCCTCATTACACCATCATCTATTCGTTTCTCAGCATGCCATCTCATGAGCGAAGATGTATGTGATGACCAAAATAATCATTGCAGTCTTGGTTTTAAAGGAAAATATCGAACCTTTTTTTCAGAAACTTTTTTAACCTGGTCAACCTGAGTCTGATCACCCTGATTAGCAATATCACTTTTATATCTAGAAGCCCCACAGATCTCACACTTGTCGAGATTCTCAGATTCATTTCGAAACAACATACACCTATTAGGGCAGGCATCCCATGTTTCGTAAGTGAAGCCCAAATCAGTAGTTAGCTTACTGGCTTGATAGTATGATTTTGGAATCCTGGCATACGGAAACACCTTCTTTAAGAAGCCCAACAACATTGTGAAAGAATAATTTGTCCATCCATTAAGTTGCTTCAGGTGTAAAAGTTCAACAACAAATGATAGTTCAGTGACACCCTTAGGACAATTCTCGTACAAATCACTTTCTGTATCTCTTAGAAGTTTGAAATATCTTGGCATGTATTCATCATAGGGCTCATTCTCACAATCCATATTTTCTGCAGTGGATGTTAATCTGATACCCTCTCATACCATTGCTGCCATAGAAGCACATTCATTTAGTTCAGCTTCATTATCATCAGCTGATATATCATCTGGCATATTATACCTGCTATTACCCAAACCACCAAAAGACTCTCCATGATATATCCAATCCCTGTAACTCCTTTCAAACCCATACATCTCTATATGAATCTCCACAGTCTGTCGATTGTGATAAACCCGATTTACACATCTACTACATGGGCAATAGATATGCGTCGTCTCAACATTTTTATTGATATATGCAAATTTAAGAAATGTTTCAACTCCAGGCTTGTATGCCTTTGAATTCCAATCCCGTGATTCAATCCAAGCCTTTTCCATATCAACTTTATAAACTGTTATCACCTAGCACCAAATAAAAACAAGCACACTAAATGTAAAAGAATATATGTACTAAAGCTCTTATTGTATGACACTTGGACAAAAAGATAGGGTAGTTAAATTATCCAAAACTATATGGAAAAAATGAAAATCATTAATCAATATTTCTCCTACACTCAGCCAATCTCAGCCAACACAAGAAACTGTTTGATATAGAACAACTAGTAATATTATTAATGGAAGAGAATGTATCAAATTATATAAAGCAAAGTCACCTTACCCCTAATGTATCAAATCATATACAACAAAAAAGATCTACTGCCTTTCACAATTTTACTCTAAAAAACATCACAACAACCAAAGGAGCATACTTGGATTCAGATGAAGATAAAAGGTCACATTCTCCACCATCAAAGGAGCATAAGAGAGGTTCAGCACGTGACAATGACGATATTCATGCTGAACATAAAAATTCAGGCAGACATGAAATATCAAGAATAGCCTATAAGAAACATGCAACAACCTATCAACTAACCATCACTCTAACACTCACATGTACACTCAATAGTCAAGAACTAAGTAACTAACTACTGCTAGCCCCCAATTCCTGATATCTGACTCTAATCACAACAGAACAAAAAAAGAAGGGGGTGTTTGACTGCTCAGGGCAAACCCTGCAGGTCATTCCATGGCTAGTATAAGCCATGGATCGAAGCCTACATGTCAGTCACCTAGGCTAGCCTCTAAAGTCCCTAGGATGTGAAACCAAAGTGTCTTGAGTGAGGACAGGTCCCCAGTAGCGGGGGAGCCACTGTTCACTGCATAAATACAGTCGAGTGTCCCCGTGGCAAATTTCACACATCAAATCACCCCGAATCCTCCTCAGTCTTAGACACATGTAATCTACACCTAATTAGCTTTCCAAAAATATAATTTTTGCAGGTAGCAACAAGTGTTGCATTCTGCTTTAGGCAGCAAGTAATGTTTACTGCTCTCCTTAGGACAACAACAGCAGGGTGGTATGTTGTGGGGAGGAACCAATAAGCTACATATCAAACTCATCCATATTAAATGTGCCTTTCTGTGTGTGTTCAGTCATGAGATTTTTGTAAGGTTGGTTGAGAAATTCATGTAGGAGTAATAACAGTAGTGGCATAAAGGCATCTGCAGCTTGTGCATAGAGTAGTATGCTAAAGGAGAAATGCTGAAAGAAGTTCCTGATACCTGTAATGTGAGGGTCAATGATACCATGTCTCCCTTGATACTTCTAATGGCAACCTACAAGGGCAATTTGCGACCTTAAGGGGAGGTTGGAACGTGGTCAAGTGGACGAGCAGTTGGCAGACATGTGATTGGGGGAGGGGGAGGACATGGTTCTGTTCATAGGTACATGTAATTATCCTAAATTCATACAAGTACATCCACAACTCCATCTATAAATTCATACAAGTACATCCACAACTCCATCTATAAGAATCCAAAATAAAGGACGAGAATAAAAGTATGGAAGAATATAAAGAATGCATCAACTAACAATACTTGAATTCCGAAGAAGTAAACCCAACAATTCTATGACATAACTCAACAATTACCTGGAAGAAAATCAGGTTCTCAAAGGGATGTAGTAAAATACATAATATACATGTCGTAAATGAAGTACAATAAATATCATGCAAAAAAAATCACCCAGTAACAGATTTACAACCACTAATAACCAGTTTATGTGAAATGAAATTAAGGACAACGTTCATGCACGAGAGCTCTCTGAGTAAGGGATGCATGGGCAGCGATGCTCATCCGAGTCGCTAATTGCCATTATAAAAAATATAAAGAACAACCCCTACGTACGTCTAGTGACTATCCTCCCTATCCAATAATACTGTTAGGGTCAAATCTATGATACGTACAGTCTAAGTCCAACCATTCATATACATAGGTCCATCGGGAATATTCGAACAAACAAGTAAATATCACAGTTCAAAAATGAGTCACCTGGTATGCAACGCAATATGAATCCTTGTATCACACATAATATGTAATGAATATATCAAGAGAACAATTGATGAGATATATAAAGCATTTAAGTACTATAAATCAATTAGCCAAGGTATGTTCTATTTTGTCCAATGCTGCTGAATTTATGAGTAGCAGAGTTGGTATAGTGTAACCACGCTAATGGGCTACGATCCATAAGAAACCTACCGAAACTTATAAGACACAACCAAGACTCAGAAAACAAAATATACCTATATATTAGACAAGAAAGATCAAGCTCATGTTACAAGACACACGAAACTGGTTCAGCACGTAACAGTTGGTATAGTGTAACCACGCTAATGGGCTACGATCCATAAGAAACCTACCGAAACTTATAAGACACAACCAAGACTCAGAAAACAAAATATACCTATATATTGTAGGAACCCTAGAGGGGGGGTGAATAGGGTCAAGCTAACTAATCAAGCACTTAGCACAAGCTAATTGGCAATTTAAAAATATAAGTGCAAGAGAAGAAGCAAACACAATACCGACACCCGATATATCCTGGTATCCTCCTAAGAGGCAGTCCAGTCCCGGAACTCTCTCCGGCTTTAATCCACTATTTGAGCAAATAGTTACACACGAGTTTGGATCCGAAGAACTCGCCAACTTCTTACACAAGAGCTTTAATCCGAAGGGCTCTCCGACTTCAACCGAGAGTTTGGATACGAAGACTCCCCAACTTCAACCGAGAGTTTGGATACGAAGACTCTCCAACTTCAACCTTTCACAATAGGTTTTGATCTCCTTATACAATAGGATGAAGATCTCACTTTTCAACTCAATAACTCTAACACAATTTGTGAATGGCAAATGAAGGCTTTGTAGAGTTGTATGTGGATAAGCTTTGGTGGTTTGGAAATTTTTAGGCTCAAAGCATCAACCTTGAATGAAGGGGTTCAAGGCTATTTATAACCAAAGCATTGAAAAGAGCTCAAGGCAACTTTTCAGTCCACGAACCGGCATACCGCCGGTATGATCCGGCATACCGGCGGTATACCGGTCTGGAATTGCAACGGCTAGAAATAGAGCCGTTGGGATCATTAATTGCTGGAAATCCGACCGTTGGAATTTCAACGTTTCGGAAGCGGTATACCGTCGGTATGATCCGGTATGCCGTCGGTATGCCGGTTTTGTAAACAGAAACTTTCTGTGAACAAAAACCGGTATACCGTCGGTATACTCCGGTATACCGTCGGTATGCCGCTTATCCACCAAAAATGATCCTGGGCTTATTTCTGCCCTAGCTTTCGATTTTGCCATCCATTTCTTGTGTTTACAATTATTCCTAAGACTCATTACAGACTCCAGATATACTTAGACAGGTGCAGGCTTCTTCAGAGTCTTGAAATGAAGATGGCATGGCTTGGCTTCTTCCTTTGAAAGGTGCTGGCTTTTCCCTTGGCGGCAGCTGTCCAAAGATATCCAGTTTGTAAAAACTGAATACCTTTCGGGGGCTTCGCCCCCGAACCCCCGACGAGGGGCGCTGCCCCCTCGACCCCCGTCCGCTGACCGGGCAGCGGAACCCCCGGTGCGTGGCTCCAGAGATGTCGTCGGGTGGTTCAGAGAAATCTTGTGGGATCCGTCGTCTTTGGCCCACCATGATTTCTTCATTGCATATGTCCACATTGATCTTGTTTATTGCTTTTCTGCATGTACATGTTAGACGAACAAAGCAATATACATAGTAGCAAGTATGATAAGTTAAAGCACATTAGGACTATGCAAAGTTTAAGTACAAGTGCTAAGGTGATGGCATAAATGTTAGTGATATCATAATGATTAAACTTAATTGAATGACCACAATCAAAAACATAGTTTTGATTTTGGCAACCCAATTAAATTTAAGATAGATAAGCTCATATCACTAAGATGTAAACCAATGGGCACATATCACCAAAGATATAAGTATAAGTAGAAATGCTATAGCGATTGTATGAAGATTAGTGATAAAGAAATGCTAAACTTAACATATTAACCATATTCAAAAATATGATACAATCATTGGGCCAACAATCTCCCCCTTTTTGATTATGGCAAATCGGTTAAGTTTAGTATGAACACAATAGATGCATGTATCACTAATATACAAAAGATATGAGCAATATCACTAAAAGCATACTACTTAGATTACTTATAAAAGCATACTTAAACTTACTTCTCCCCCTTTGACATGATCAAAAATAGGCTCCCCCGTACTAATAGATAAGAAATCAATCTTAAGTACATAAATCAGAGCATGAGGAAGGCATAGACAATCATGATCAAGATATACTAAAGAAAAACAATGGGAGAATGGTGTAAAGACAAGTATATAAAACTACATACCAAATATAGAGTACGAAATAGAAAATTGCTTGTCATAACACAATATGGTTGGTAAAACCAAAGGAATTTGAAAAACAAGAAATAAGTAGTTTACCAACTTGAAATCCAAGGAATAAATCCAAAACACAATAGGATATGAAATATTGCTCTAGTTTTGGAAGAGAACTATGAAATAAAGGATTTCAAACAAAAGCCATGAGGAATAGATAATTGCAACTAATAGATACCAATTGAGATATGAAATTAAATAAACTTGATACCAATTGAAAAGATGTAAACTTGAAACATTGATCAAAGAAACCATTAATAATCATAATTGTCCACAAATAAATAGTGGAACAGAATAAAAGAATGATCAATGTAAAATATTGCAATTGATATAAAGTGATCTCATTATTTGCAAGATCTATATGCTTATCCAAGTTCATTCATTTGAACTCAATTACCTTATCATGCTATATGAATACCCTTTAGATAAACATGAAGGTAAAGGAGAAAAATACTTAAAAAAGAGAAATTCAGTCGACTTGAATGCTCCCCCTCAAAGTACTACCAAAGTTGATAAAAATCATGAATTTTGGATAAGTCCTCAACAAGGAAAGCTAAATCAATTAAGCATGGAAGAAAAGCCAAAGTAACGAAAGCACAATAGTCATCAAGATAAGATATGAAAGTTAATATTAACAAGATGACTTATTTAAACCATATACAAGAGAGAGATAAATAATAAGGACACTTGCATACACTCTCATAAATCCTTCACAAATAAAAATATCATGACCACAATAATAGGAAATAAAATTGAAGAAATATGGTCAATGATGAACTAGGTATACGACATATTAAAGGGTATAAATAAATAGGACCAATTAATTTGCTCCCCCTCAAAATATGCGTATCTAGTTCCAAAGCACTTATAGCATAAAATAGATAACAACAAGATCTAAGGGTAAATCAACTATGGATTTCTCCCCCTTGCTCGATGCATATAAGGCTACAATATCGTCAAAAGACGAATAATGTCATCTTTAGTCAAGAGAGATATCCAAATAATACTCACTAAAGATGAAAAATCAAAAGAATATTCCAATAAAGCACATATAATCAAAAGATGGCATACATTAGTCTATATAGAAGAATCTCATATTTAAATATGATAGATCAATGTATGTAATCCTTTGAGAAAATGTCATCATGAAAAAGAATAAAGTCGATTAAGAACAATCATGATGATAGACATAATATAGCTCAAAAATAAAATAAAAATAAAACTCAAACATCATGTCCATGATTATCTAATTAAGAAATAATCAACCAATTTATTTCTTTGCATGGACTAGATATGTTTTATCGCATATGTACCCATCAACCGGATAATATCCAAACTTTGCTACTTCTAAATGAAAGACCAATAAAGTTCAAATAGCAAAGGTCATATGTGATAAACCATGAGTAGTCAAAGTAGAGTAATAAATTAACTTGACATTTACAAAATTAGATAGTTTAGGACTACTCAATCATTAGGATCATTCATAAAGTAAACAAATGAATAAACATGATCCAATGATAAATCTCATCAAGAGAAAATTCAAAATCCATATTTATAAAGAATCTCATAAACAATAAAAAATATGGAAAAGAGTCATTCTCATTTAAATGATTGCAAACATAAACAAGAAGAGATGTAAATGATAATACGATAAAATCATGACTCAAAAAGTGAGAGAAAATTAAGAGAGACTTGCTAATGACTAGTTATGGAAGAGAGTAAAAACAAGGAATCTCAAACCTCTAAGAGAAAACAAGATTTAATAACGAATTTGTAAAACTAGTTTTAGAGATTAAGCATATCACAAATCTTGTTTTTGTAAACTAGCATATCATATATAGATTGAAGTATAGGAATATAGCTAGATGTGTGAAAGTGAGCCAAAATTATATAGCTTAATAATAATTCACAAATAAGCAAACTATATAATCCAAATAAGATTAATGAGAGAAGCCATTAACAAGATAAATGTGCTCATTAATTCTTAAGTCACTAACACAAAAAAAATACTTGCTTAAGCTTAGAGTTCACAATTAAGGGAATACATTTTGAATGATCAAAATGATTTAGAGACTCTTTACTAAGCAAGGATAAGAGCATAAGATGATAAATAAATGAATTAGACTCTTATCAAGTAAAGGACAAAAGAGATGTTCATAAAAACACAATAAAATAAATCTCTTTGCCAAGTATTAAGATTAACCCAAGATAATGAAATGATAGATCAATCTAGAGAATGCAAAATACTATAGCCACATTAAAATAAGTGTATTCTCTAGAAGTAGAAAAATCTCAACACAAAAGCTCAAACCATAGTAGCTAAAGTCATGAGAAATATGATGTAACAATTACAGGTATTCTCATGTGCTACAAAAACATTATTGGACAACAATAATTCAAAAAGAAGCATAAACCCAAGGAATGAGCAAAGAAAGATTATTAAGATCAAGAAAGCTAAATGTGCAAAAGATAGAAGAATCATATTTTACGAAAAAGCTGTCATAGTGCACACAGAAATATATAGATGATATAGATTTAAAAATGTGCACTAAAAAAACGGAGGTTAATATGAAAACAAGACAAAGCACAAAACCTTGTGATTCTTAAAAGAACTTCCATAAATAGTCAAGTGCAATACATAAACAAATATTTTCTCTCACCATCCCAACTTAAAGATATAAAACAAATGAATATCAAAAGCTAGGAAACATTTATATATATGAAACTATATATATATATATCACGAATAGGCATACATGAAAAGATCAAAAATCAATTAAGAACATGTATCCATAAAGTCAACCAAAAAGCTAAAAAGACATCATTAAAAGAAAGCTTTAAGGAAGAAGCATATTGATTCAAAAAGAGATACACAAATTTGATCAAAAGAATCAATAGCTAGAGTATGAGTTAAGCACAAGTTTAGAAGTAACAAGTATAAATAAAACTTTAGCTTAACTCATATGCCTACATAAAGGTATTTATACAAAAATAGATATCAATATAAGAGATACATGAACTATAAGTAAATGAAAAATTTAATGAATATAGTCATGTATCCCTAATGAATATTTGAGAAACCATCACAAATTCAAAAGCATGTATAAATAAACTTTATTAGGCAAAGACATAATTGATTCTCAAGAAGATAATCAAGATAAAGTATGAGAATCAATAATGAATATATTATGTAAGCACAAGATTAAAAAGAAGTATAAGTATATACTTGTCAAGAATAAGAAGCTTGTGCTAAACACATATATTCGCAAATACCGATTTTAAAATAAATAAGACACATTAAATACAAACCGGCAAGAAATAATTATTTTAAAAACTTTAAAGACGGAAAGTTAAAATCATATTAACTCAAATCAAAAACCAAGCTCCTATGGACTAGAGTGATATACATGCTTTATAAATAAAGATTAAGAATAACAAGCATGCATAAATTAAATGTGTCACACTTAATAGAAAATGAGTGATAAACTACAAGTGTGAACTAAACATTTAAGCTAAGTAACTAGTCATGCTAGATAAAAGAAATAATAAGAGAATTAACTAAGCATGCTAGTATTATATCTCACATTGATTTATACAATAAGCAACTAAGGATATCAATGTGAGCTAGTAGCAAGACATCAAGAGAAACATGCTAGATTCTACAAATATAAACAATTTAAAGAGAATCGTTTAGCATGTTACCAAAGTGGCTCTAGTGGCCACGCTTGTGTTGGTGCAATTGCTTGGAAGATGACCTTTGAGCTTTGCAACCACCAACACGCTCCTCGGTGCTATGTCCCAATAAAAGGAGCTCCACCTACAATATTAGGCGAAGACTTTGGTATCCAAATGAACTTGGATCCACATTTGTTAGCTTTAGGGACCCATATACTATTTACTCTAGCATTGGTAGAAAAACTCCTACGAATAGGACAAGTTAAGCTCATGTGTCCAATGCGAGAGCAATAGAAGCACCTAATACTAGTGTGTGCACATGTATCCGAATGAGCATGGTTATGAACATGTGACATACTAGAATGATGAGTATCTCTAGGGTGAGCATGAGAAGATTTGGTCTTAAGAGTATCATGTTCTAATATCAAATCATCATGCAAACAAGTAAGAGAATCAAATTTAACATTTAAAGCATTATTCTCTTTTGCAAATAAAGCAATTCTAGAAATAAAATCATCATTTTGTTTCTTTAAAGAGTTAATAGAAGAATCATGCAAATGATTAAGCTCATGTGTTTGCCTCTTAAGATCTTCTATTGATGAGGAAAGAGATTTGATTTTCAAAATTAAAGCCTCATTCAAACTCTTTAAAGAAACACAAGATGAGTTTTGAGAATCAAGTCTAGATAATAAAACATTGTTTTCATTTCTCAAAAACTCATTTGCTTCTTCTAAATGAATAACCTTTTCAGAAAGTTCTTCATTTGTAGAATGAAGGTTGTCAAGAATCTCTAAGGATTGTTTAGCCATGGCTTTCCACTTAGAGCATTTCTTGCATTTAGAAGAAACATGATTGTCTATGCTACTAGAAATAAAACCCTCTTTATCGGAGGATGAGGAATAGGTTGCCATAGAAAAATAACAAGGATCTACTCTAAGGATGTTAAGCCTAACAATAGAGTCCTTGCTCTGATACCAATTGTAGGAACCCTAGAGGGGGGGTGAATAGGGTCAAGCTAACTAATCAAGCACTTAGCACAAGCTAATTGGCAATTTAAAAATATAAGTGCAAGAGAAGAAGCAAACACAATACCGACACCCGATATATCCTGGTATCCTCCTGAGAGGCAGTCCAGTCCCGGAACTCTCTCCGGCTTTAATCCACTATTTGAGCAAATAGTTACACACGAGTTTGGATCCGAAGAACTCGCCAACTTCTTACACAAGAGCTTTAATCCGAAGGGCTCTCCGACTTCAACCGAGAGTTTGGATACGAAGACTCCCCAACTTCAACCGAGAGTTTGGATACGAAGACTCTCCAACTTCAACCTTTCACAATAGGTTTTGATCTCCTTATACAATAGGATGAAGATCTCACTTTTCAACTCAATAACTCTAACACAATTTGTGAATGGCAAATGAAGGCTTTGTAGAGTTGTATGTGGATAAGCTTTGGTGGTTTGGAAATTTTTAGGCTCAAAGCATCAACCTTGAATGAAGGGGTTCAAGGCTATTTATAACCAAAGCATTGAAAAGAGCTCAAGGCAACTTTTCAGTCCACGAACCGGCATACCGCCGGTATGATCCGGCATACCGGCGGTATACCGGTCTGGAATTGCAACGGCTAGAAATAGAGCCGTTGGGATCATTAATTGCTGGAAATCCGACCGTTGGAATTTCAACGTTTCGGAAGCGGTATACCGTCGGTATGATCCGGTATGCCGTCGGTATGCCGGTTTTGTAAACAGAAACTTTCTGTGAACAAAAACCGGTATACCGTCGGTATACTCCGGTATACCGTCGGTATGCCGCTTATCCACCAAAAATGATCCTGGGCTTATTTCTGCCCTAGCTTTCGATTTTGCCATCCATTTCTTGTGTTTACAATTATTCCTAAGACTCATTACAGACTCCAGATATACTTAGACAGGTGCAGGCTTCTTCAGAGTCTTGAAATGAAGATGGCATGGCTTGGCTTCTTCCTTTGAAAGGTGCTGGCTTTTCCCTTGGCGGCAGCTGTCCAAAGATATCCAGTTTGTAAAAACTGAATACCTTTCGGGGGCTTCGCCCCCGAACCCCCGACGAGGGGCGCTGCCCCCTCGACCCCCGTCCGCTGACCGGGCAGCGGAACCCCCGGTGCGTGGCTCCAGAGATGTCGTCGGGTGGTTCAGAGAAATCTTGTGGGATCCGTCGTCTTTGGCCCACCATGATTTCTTCATTGCATATGTCCACATTGATCTTGTTTATTGCTTTTCTGCATGTACATGTTAGACGAACAAAGCAATATACATAGTAGCAAGTATGATAAGTTAAAGCACATTAGGACTATGCAAAGTTTAAGTACAAGTGCTAAGGTGATGGCATAAATGTTAGTGATATCATAATGATTAAACTTAATTGAATGACCACAATCAAAAACATAGTTTTGATTTTGGCAACCCAATTAAATTTAAGATAGATAAGCTCATATCACTAAGATGTAAACCAATGGGCACATATCACCAAAGATATAAGTATAAGTAGAAATGCTATAGCGATTGTATGAAGATTAGTGATAAAGAAATGCTAAACTTAACATATTAACCATATTCAAAAATATGATACAATCATTGGGCCAACACATAGGTCCATCGGGAATATTCGAACAAACAAGTAAATATCACAGTTCAAAAATGAGTCACCTGGTATGCAACGCAATATGAATCCTTGTATCACACATAATATGTAATGAATATATCAAGAGAACAATTGATGAGATATATAAAGCATTTAAGTACTATAAATCAATTAGCCAAGGTATGTTCTATTTTGTCCAATGCTGCTGAATTTATGAGTAGCAGAGTTGGTATAGTGTAACCACGCTAATGGGCTACGATCCATAAGAAACCTACCGAAACTTATAAGACACAACCAAGACTCAGAAAACAAAATATACCTATATATTAGACAAGAAAGATCAAGCTCATGTTACAAGACACACGAAACTGGTTCAGCACGTAACAGGGGTGATATGCATGCTGAACATAGAGAGTCAAGCAGACATAAAAGATCAAGCTCATGTTACAAGACACACGAAAGAAACAACAATTCAGCCTAGGTATGTTCTCCTAGTATAGGGGTGATATGCATGCTGAACATACAGAGTCAAGCAGACATGAAGATAAAAGGTTCGTACCCTCTCTTTATGTTCTCAGTTCAACAAGCACGCGTAGATTATTTTATTTACTTCTGTAGTATGTTCTCCTAGGTACCATGTTAAAACAAGAGAGACAACTCTAATTTTATATGCTACTCTATGTCCTATTGCTTGCTCTCCCCGTTCCTGTTTCATGCCAAGAGTAAATACAACTAGATAGTAAACCTATACATTCACAAGTAATAAGAATAAAATTCAACCAAATCTTCGACGAAAAAACTGTAAACTAATTTATAATTCAGCCTCCTATTAGAATATTATGATTAGTTCATGGTGATGGATCAACTGTCGGCTACACTTATGATGCAATGGAAAGAGCACAAGCTCTTGACTAGTTTTCAATGTCGATACACGTGAAAGTGCAATAGTAAGATGTATGACTTGCGAGAGGACAACTTGAAAGAGGTGATGACTGCTTATCGTATACTCCATCACAGGGACAGGTTATAAACACAAGAAGAAATATAAATTATTACATTTATGTTCCAAGTATACCTGTAAACCCCTCCCACAAGTATAGAGTTTATACATAAACAATCCCAAGCACCTCATCCCAAGCACAATAACTCTGAAGATTTTGGAACTAGAAATACCAATATCCTATACTCATAATAAACTAGAAAAACCAATATCCGACAATTGGTAAGGAAATAGCCTATACGGTTATTTACAACTGTCGCGAGTACATGAACAAAATCATGTACAAGGCCATCTCGCTCCATATATAAATGAATGAATACGAGTAGTTTCTAGCCACTTTCGCATTTCAGAACAGGACAAAGCCTGACTTGAGACTTTCTCACGCGAACCAAACAGCAGTGTGTCTTCAAGCCTGACTTTCCTCAAAACCCAATTTCCAGTAAGATCTTGGCCGAACCAATAAGCTAACTGAAAATAGCACCAACTATGAAAAAATTCAAATTCTAAAGCTAAATCTAAACGGAAACCATATAAACTACGGATGACATTGAGAATATAATGGAAACTAACAAATTTTCTTTCCTTTTTGATGAAATTGAGAATATAATTGAAACTTCGACATTTATTTCAAAACTTCTTAAATATAAACTTCTAGCCAAAAATAAGATTGATTCATGCAAGGGCAGATTTACTGGTGGGCTGGGGTGGGCTCCAGCCCCAGCCCATTTTTTTTGTATTATCCTGTAATGCTCAGTCCACCTAAAGGAAGCCCGTCCAGCCCACCCATCCCATTTACGCCCGGCCGATACCAGTGAGTAGGTTTAGGCATCCCAGCCCACCCTCCGGTCATGCGCTCAGCTTTTCTGAGGCTCTGAGAGCCTGACAAGAGGTGACATGTAAATGAAGACCCTTCGGTGTCTGTCCCATCGCGGCGCGGTACGACCAGGCGACCGGTCCCATCCGTTTGCCTCTGCGGCTCTGCCGCTGCCGGTCCCATCTCTCTGTCTGGCGGTCGGAAGTCCGACTTGGAAGTCCTCTCTCTCTCTCTCTCTAAGAAGAACGAAAGTTAGCGGCATTCATTCAGATGCCATTGCCTGATTTTTCTTTTCAACAAGAAAAGAATCTTATCTGGGTGGGTGATCTTCAACAACAACAACAACAAGAACAACACGAGGTTTAGAGTTCCTGCATGCATTAAGTGAAGGAACCCTAACCAAACTATAAGTAAGAGATAGAGCCCCAAATCAATTTTTGATTCCTCCGATGCCCCCAAAAACAACACGAGGTTGTAGCTGATCATCGTTCCAGATCAGCTATACACATTAATCTCGTTCACAATCAATAAATTTGCACAGAATGAGGCACAAAACGAGGAATACAACCTCCGATGCCCCCAAAAAACAACACAAATGAGTGAAGAAAGAGAGGGATAAGAAATTAAGTGAAGGGGAGAGGATACAACCTCCGGTGTTGGCTCCTCCTTCTCACTACCAAAATAAGTCATATTACCGACGTAATTAGCGACGTTTTAAGAAAACGTCGCAGGAAAATAATAATTTAGCGACGTTTCTTTATAACGTCGCAAGACGTCACTATTAGCGACTGACAGCGACGTTCTGCGACGTATTTAAACTACGTTTGCGTTTTAAAGAGCTCATGTCGCGTATAAGTCGGTAAACGTCGCTAATATTAGTGATATTAGCGACGTTTTTCGACGTATTTATTACTTCATCGCTAATATCAATGATATTAGCGACGTGTACCGACGTTCTTATATGACGTCGCTAAAGTGTGAATATAGGTCAGGTTCGAGTTTTCATTCCCCCCATTATTTCCCCCCAATATTTTCCTTCCCCCCGACCCCGAGCCGGCTTCCCCCACCCCGTCGACCCCCGTCCGACCGCGCCCTCGACGACCCCCACCGACCTCGGCGACCCCTCTCCTCTCCCCAACCCTCCCCCTCCCCCCCCATCAGCTCCCCGGCCGACCGTCGGTGGCCGCCGCGAGCACCGACCCCCTCTCCTCTCCCCGACCTTCGTGACCGCCGCGAGCACCGACCCCGTCCTCCGGAGACCGTCGACCCCCTCTTCCCCTCGTCAATTTGGTAAACCCTAACCCTAACGCCATTTTTATTACTTTTTTTTCTTTTTTGCATATTATTCTGATCAATGTAAACCCCCATTGGAGATGGCGTAGTCCTTTAAAATTGGGAAAGAAGATGTAAACTAGGTTTGGGGTTTCGGATGGGGCATGTGGGACTGATGGTTTGGGGTTTCCCTACATAACTATGATACCTACACTGTTCTGGGAATTTTCAGAGATTAATTGGATAATAAATTGGTTAATTAATGTAATGTATGGTTCACTAAATGATGTGGTTATATGATTACATGGGTTATGCTACTCAACTTGGGTTTGCATTACATGGGTTTGTATTTTGGGGTTCAATTTGGGTTTGCATTACATGGGTTATGCTACTCAACTGAACTGTAAGTTTTATATTAATATTGAAATTAAATGATAAATATAGACTGTGATGTAATGTTAATACTGGGATTGATTTGTGGATTTTAGTTTGTTTAGATATTGTTCACAGTTATGTAGATGTTAAGTTTATTTCATATCTTACATGTTCAAAACTGTCATGATATGAATATATGCAATAACTGAGAAATGAGATGAACTTGAGATGTAATGTATAACTAAGATTGTTTTTGAACATTAACCTGAGATTAACTGAACATGAAACCTGAGAATGCATACATGACTGAACTTGATTTTCCTTTCCTTCATGCATATAACTTGAGATTTATATGAACTGTTAAACTTGGAAATGAATGTATGAACTCTTCTTCTTTTACCTTTTTCCTCTCGTAAATTGAAAACACTTGTTAAATCTGAGATTGAATCTCATTAGACTGACTTGGGTTAGATGTCTAAACCTGGGGTTAACACTCTCCTCACCTGCTGTACATTTTTGAGTCCACCAGAGATGGACTGAACTTTGACATGGTGAACACCCACACACCCTATTAAACCTAGATTTTGACTTAGTTTGACCAGAAAGTTAACCCATATTCAGTCAAACCCTAGATTTTGACTTAGTATATGGTTACTAGATCCTAGTGTAGAGTAGTATGTAGAGGAGTATGGCTACTAGTGATATATATATATATATGTAGGTCCATGTGTATCTGTATCGGACTATCGCTATCGGTATCGAACTATCGCTATCGGTATCGGACTATCGCTATCGGTATCGAACTATCGGTATCGATCGAACTATCGGTATCGGACTATCGCTATCGGTATCGGACTATCGCTATCAGTATCGACCGTATATACTTAGTATCGGGCGTAGCAGATTAGTATCGATCAGTATATAGGTTTGTGTTAAGATCAAGGTTCAAAGTATCGGTATCGGAATAGTAGGCCGAATAGGAGGTCGAGATAGTCGAATGAGAAGAAGGGAAGAAGGGAGGAGCAGATGGGTCCAGAGCCATGGTGGAGGAGGAGAAGTAACATGAGAGCAGTTTCTGCCGTAACATCTCCTGTGGCTCTGTTGGCAACTGAAGTCCAGATGCTACAAAGGACGATCCTTCGCTGAAATCGACTACAACACCCATCAGTTCAAGTTCATTCCTATATGAGTAGATTCCAATGCCATAGAAGCCATCAGTTTGTTGACCTTCCTCTATAGCATTGGAATATACTCATCTAGGAATGAACTTGAACTGATGGGTGTTGTAGTTAATTTCAGCGAAGGATCGTCCTTTGTAGCATCTGGACTTCAGTTGCCAGCAGAGCCAGGAGATGTTACGGCGGAAACTGCTCTCATGTTACTTCTCCTTCTCCACCATGGCTCTGGACCCATCTGCTCCTCCCTTCTTCTGATACTAATCTGATACTCTCTGATACGGTCTACCTAACCTATATACTAATACTAATCTGATACTCTCTGATATTAAGTACATCCGGCTTACTAGCTAGCGGATCCACCAGTTACATGATTATATACTAATTATGTTTAGTTTGTCTTACGATACAGATTTTCACTACCTTGATGTATCTATCTTACAGAATTATGGAGCTGAATTACTATCTGCAGAATCGTACTTGGATGTACAACCGTCATCCTGATGACATGTGCGGTGTGCGGGATGAATTCATAGAGGGTGTACACCAGTTCCTGCAGTTTGCCAAGGCGTTCCTTCAGTACATGGACGGTACCAAAATTAAGTGTCCGTGTGTAAGATGTCGCAACTTGAAATATCATCCAGAAGTGGATGTCACGTATCATTTGTACTCGAAGGGTTTCACGCCGAATTACTATCAGTGGAGCGAGCACGGAGAACTTGTGTCTTTAGCATCGGAGTACGAGCCTTATGTGGATGTCCACAACAACGCTCCTTACGACGATGGGTTGGTGAACATGGTTTTTGACGCGACCGGGCCTAGTTTCGATCCGGATGATCATGATGCACCTGAGGAGGCACCGAACCCCGATGCTGCACAGTTCATGGAGTTGCTGGAGAATGCAAGGACTCCATTATATCCTGGTTGTGAGGATCATTCACCGTTGGAGGTGGTTACAAGATTGTTGAGCATCAAGTCCGATTTTAACATGTCGCAAGATTGCTACAACCGTATTATGGAGTTGCTTATAGAAATATTGCCTGAGGGTGCGAAGTTGCCTAAAGACTTCTACCGGTCTAAGAGGATGGTTAGATCGCTCTGGATGGGATATGAAAAAATCGATGCCTGTCGCAACGGGTGCATGTTGTACTACAAAGACGACAAGGATGAAGACGCCTGCAGATTTTGTGGTGTCGATCGCTACAAGGCCTGTGGTAGAGGAAAGTCTGTCGGTGCCAGGAAGCCTACCTCTTCGATGCACTACTTGCCGTTGACGCCGCATTTGCAGCGGTTGTTTATGGTGAAGGAAACTGCAGAAAACATGAGTTGGCATAAGCGGGAACATACCGAAGGAGTGTTGGATCACCCATCTGATGGAGAAGCATGGAAGCACTTTGATCGAGAGTATCCAGATTTTGCTTCTGATCCGCGTAATGTTAGATTGGGTCTCTGCTCTGACGGTTTTACCCCATTCGGACTTTCGGGATCCCAGTATTCGTGTTGGCCTGTGATCGTCACCCCGTATAATCTACCGCCTAGAGAGGGTGTTTCCTCCTGGATTCTTCGACTCTATGGAGCATTTGCCGATTCATCTTTCCTACGAGGCACGTGTTGGTGGACCCGTCGAATATCGATGGATGTACCCGTTCGAGCGACATTTGAATCACCTAAAAAGAAAGGTAAAAAATAAGGCTCGGGTCGAGGGTTCTATTTGTGAAGCCTATATTCTCGAGGAGATTACAAATTTCTGCTCCTCCTATTTCAAACCTCATGTTGCTACGAATAGAACAAGGGCTCCGAGAAACGACGACGGATATCAAGAATTTAATGATGGAATACTGAAAGTATTCAATGCGTCCGGAAAGCCTTCGGGGAAAATAAAGAAGAGATATTTGAATGACGAAGAGCTAAGGGCTGCTCAGTTGTATGTATTACTCAATTGCGACGAGGATGAAGTGGAGAAGCTAGAGGGGTAAGTAAGGAATGATGAGTTTACGTCATCTCAATGTAATAATATAAGCTAATATTATTGTACTAATCATTCTAATGCTTCGTTGTTTTCCAGCACATATAATGATGAGTTGAGGCTGGTTAGACCCTACCTAACAGACGAAGCATTAGAACAAGAAATGAGACGTCATTTTCCTTCTTGGTTGAGCGAATATGTAAGCAGTTCGATAATATTTACTGGCCTCTTCTAATGCAACTGCGCAATAAATAACTTATTATCTCTTCTTTGATATTCAGGTCGATCGTCTAATTTCACCCGAGATTGAATTAATTAGAACTCTTGCCAAGGGACCAATTACTTTTGTTAAAACATGGCCAAGTTATTGTGTCAATGGCTTTCGGTTCAAGTCGACAAATGCTCCGATCAGAGACAGCTTCCTGGATCTTGATTCCACGAAGAACAGTTGTTTGTGTATCAAGTCTTCGAACTACAAAGACGTCGATCCAGGAAATGATTTCTTTGGCATCTTGCGAGAGATTGTGGAGTTGTCATATAATTATGGCAGAGAACCTGCAAAGATCGTGTTGTTCAAGTGTGAATGGTTCGATCCGATTGAAAATCAAGGCTGGAAAATTGACAAGCATGGTCTTGTGGATATAAACTACAAGCGTAGATATCAAGGCTACGAACCGTTTGTCCTAGCAACTCAGGCTCAGCTCGTGTATTTCACAGCTTATCCGAGACGGGGAGCAACGAAGTCTGACTGGTGGGCAGTATGCAAGACTAAAGCTAGAGATACTTTTGATGTTGATGAAAAAGCTTACCAGGAGGACGAGCTACCTCCTGTAACCAATATTGTCGATGTGGACTCCACGGAAGTTACGCATTACACGACACATAATGTAGAAGATGTAGAATTATCCGAAGAGGAAGACGAAGCCGACGAAGGTGAAGACAAAAGTGAAGATGAGGAGGAAGAGGAAGATGAGGTCGAGGAAGACGAACAAGATGATTATTCTGAAGATGATTGAGAGAGATATACTTATCTGGACTTAGATGTTTCTTCTAGAATATATTATCTGGACTTAGATGTTTATTGTAGAATGTATCATCATATGTTACCTTGGTTATTATCTTTGTTGTACTGTCATATTTCTATTCTCTATTATTTGTTGTACTGTCATATTTCTAGTCTCTAATATTTGTTGTACTGTCATATTTCTAGTCTCTATTATTTGTTGTACTGTCATATTTCTAGTCTCTATTATATCTTGTACTATCATATGCTGTTATCAGGTATGGCAGGTCGTCGCGGACATTTGCGAGGGCCACGAGGAGGTCGGGATCCTCCGGTACTTCCTACAGGTACTGCTAGGGGACGGAGTTTGCCTTCGGTACCTCCTATTGGTACCGGCTCTGGATCCTCGTCGCCGATTACTCCTCCATATCGGACAGTAGCTGGGCCGGTTGGGACGACGTCACGTGGCATATCTCCTGGGACGAGTAGTTCCAGACCTGTTGAGAGGGCTCCCCCGTCTAGCGTTCCTGATGTTGATACGACGATGGAGACGGATGAGCAGATGGCCGAGGAGGATGCGCCGACGGCCGACCAGCATCATGAAGATGATGCGTGCGCACCTCCGGAGGAGGGGAGGACGGAGATCTGGGCCGACGGTACAAAGTAGGTATTTTGGTTTATGATTTTTTTTTCTTCTGTTTTTATCATAAATTAACTTTTTTCATGAATATAATATGTATGTATAGATATCGTCCTCCAGGGGTACAGAGACGCCTAGGCGATATGCTGAGGCATAATTATGGTGGTCCCTGGATTAACTACTCTGATGCTCCAGACGAAAGGAAGAACTTCTGGTTTACGCGCTTCAAGGTTAAAATAGATTTGTTTTTAACATGAATCATTTAATTTATGCATATTATATATAACTGATAAATATTTGGTTTCGTACTGTTCTAGGATATGTTTTACTATCCGCCGCACCGGGCCGAGCAGATCGAGGGGATGTTTCCTTCCGTCGCTGCTAAGCTGATCCGCGACTCTATTAATGATCAGAAGGAACGTGATCGTGCCAGAAAGCCGATCAAAGGTTGGATCACCCCTGATCAGTGGAATGAGATGAAGGCTCGATTCAACGAGCCAAGGTACAAGGAGAAGTCGGAGAAGGCTAAGGCGGCTAGGCAACATGCCTCGAAGTGGTGCGGTGGGTCGATTCCGATGACGGAACATTTCCGTCGTCTGGTATGTCTTTCTCTTTTAGAAATATTATTTTAATGTAAATCCGATAAATTATTACTAAGATAATATATTTAATTACAGGTAAGGAAGGTCGGTAACGCCGACATGGTGACCGTCTTCCTGGCCACCCATCGGAAGGGCGGAGTCCTTATTGACGAGAGGGCCGAGCAGACCTATGTAAGTATTACAATACGTTATCTTAATGTAATACTTCGTGTCCATTTTAATATAACTTAGTAAATATGATGCAAATAAATATTCATGAAGTTAGTAAAAATAAGTACATTAATTAGAAATTAGAAATCATAGAGTACTATCCATACTTTCTAGGCCGAGTATACGAGGCTGCGGGAACGGGCGGCTGCTAGTGCACCTGATGCAGGAGAGGCCGGTACTTCCTCGCAGCCCACTCAAGCTCCGTCGGCGGACGAGCTGTGGATGACCGCCGCTGGTGGCCTCCGTAGGGGTACGTACTACGGTACGGGATCCTATGGCGCCCTAGTTGCGACCCAGTTCTCTAGGACATCTCCTGCTAGTGTGCATGGTCCACAGCCGTCCCAGGAGTCTGCCCGAGTCCACCAGATGATGGAGTCTCTCCGTGACGACCTGCTACGACGGATCGAGCAGCAGTCTCAGCATCCTACGGACGATCCTGCGCTGCTAGCACGATTGGATGCGCTCGACCGCGGCATTATAGACCTCAGGGAGACGACTGAGAGGACAGAGCGCGCCGTTGGAGGGTTAGAGCGCACGGTGACGGAGTTGCAGACAGGACAGGTGACCATGGCCGAGACGGTGAGATTGGCGCAGGATTCGATGGTCCAGAGCAGTGGTAGAATGTTATCTATCATGGATTCATACAACCAGCGACTTACAGCGTTGGAGCATGCTGGTACTCTGGGTGCGCCTTCATCGTCGTCGACTCCGCCGCCTCCACCGCCTTCTTCTTCGACACCGACTCCACCGACGTCACAGCCTGGCGCTCCATCTGTATCGATTTCACTTGCGGAGTATGAGGAGTTTTTACGCCTTCGTCGCGGCGGTGCCCCTCCTGCACCAGATCACTAGTAGTCCTAGTTAGGACTTTTGTTTGTGTTTGTATCATCTTATGTTTGTGACTTATGATTGGATGTTTGTATTAGATGTTAGTTGTGTTTGTATCGAATTGACTTGTGACTTGTTTGGATTGGATGTTAATTCCTTCGTCGATAAATGTTAATTGTGTTTGGATTGGATGTTAATTAACTTAGATTAAAGCTATCTGTGATTTGGAATTGTGAGTGGGGGTTTGAATGCGCTGTGATTTGGAATTGTGAGTGGGGATTTGAATGTGTACCTATATGTGTTTTATAGAATTGTGAGTGGTAATAAAGAATCTGTGTTTTATTTTTTTTTATTTTTTTACAACTTTAGCGACGTTTAGCGACACTTACTGACGTTTAGCGACGTCGTGTTCCGACGTTTACCGACGACAAGCTGCAAATAATATATTTTTCCGACGTTTTACCGACATTTACCGACGACTAACTGCAAAAAAGTACAGCTCTCCGACGTATTTACCGACGTTTACCGACACTAGCTGCAAAAATGTACAGGACCTTTACCGACGTCTAGCGACAAAATTCACGTCGCTATATTACCGACGAAACGACGGTAGACGTCGGTAAATATTCCAGGTCTTTACCGACGTGTAGCGACTACATATACGTCGCTAATATACCGACGGAACGACGATAAACGTCGATAACTCACCGACGTACTGTTACGTCGCTGAATGTCGGTAATTGCGACGTTCAGCGACGTTTTTGTAATCAGCGATTAAGGAAACGGCGACAAAACCTAAACGTCGGTAAATACGTCGGTGATACATATTAGCGACGGATTTTGTTGTTTTTCCGACGTTTTTGGGCGTCGCTAAATCCACTTATTTTGGTAGTGTCTACTCTTAGGTTTCTTCTTCTTCTTCCTCTTGGTTGGTCTCGACGAGGGAGAGAGAGAGAGAGAGAGAGACTTAACACAATAATATACCTAAATCTTACGGTCGAGATGAAACCAATCAACGGTTCAGATCTGTTGAAAAAAATTATTAGGAGAATAGGAACGGATCCCAAAAATTTGTCCGCCGCGTTTTTGTTCTCCCGCCAAACTATTTGGGACCGAGTCAACTTCTTTTGGGACGGAACTAAATTTTAGTTAAAATAAGTAATATTATTAGTGTCCAAACAGAAATGTGTCCTAAATAATATTACCTTGTGTCCTAAATAATGTTACCTTTTATTACTAAATAAATAACCATCCCAAATACTAATTATTTAGGACTCTTGAAAATAGTGTATCGAATAATGCCGTCCCAAAAAGTCACTTTTTTTGTAGTGTATCTACACATTAATTCTATGACAATTATACCCTTAAGCCAATTTTCAAATAGACCACTTTAATTTGGCTTAATTATTTAGATAGCCCAACACAATTAATTTTACATGTGTGGTCCATATTATTGAATAATTCCAACAAATAAGAATACAAATAAGAATGGCTAAATTGCACTTTGATACCCTCAACTATTTCGCTTTTTCAAGTTGATACCATAAACTTTTTTACTCAACAACTTAATACCTCAACTATTTTTTTTTCAACTTGATACCTAAAATTTTAAAAATTTCCAAAATGCCCTTATCCCTTCCCTCTCCCCTCCCCCCCCCCCCCCCCCCACTCCGGCGACCACCTCCCTCCCTTCCCTCTCTGGCGAAGGTGGAGTCGGGAAAGGAGGGCAGCGGGAGAGGGAGGGGAGCGGGAGGGGGGGTGCGGGTGGCCGGAGGGTGGAGGGGAGCGGGGAGGGGCGGAGGGGGAGGGTGCAGGCGGGGCGGGAGGGGGGGGAGGGGTGGAGGGGCAGGGTGCAGGCGAGGGGCGGAGGGGGAGGGTGCAGGCGGGGCGGGAGGGGGGGGGGGGGGGGGGGAGGGGCGGAGGGTGCTGGCGGGGCGGCGGGGAGAGGGGCGGGGGTGGGGGTGGTGGCCGGAAGGGGGGGGGGGGGGGGCTGGAGGAGAGGAGGGGTTGAGTGGTAGTTTTAATTTTTGGGTAAGGACATTATTGTCCAAAAAAAATTTCGGGTATCAAGTTGAAAACAAAAATAGTTGAGGTATCAACTTGAAAAAGCGAAATAGTTGAGGGTATCAAAGTGCAATTAAGCCGATAAGAATATGTATGGATAAGGATAAAATATAGATAGGAGAGATGAATTTTTAAATAGGCACATACCTAATCCCCTATATATATGTACATGGCCTGATCGATACGGAGAAGTGCTCATGGTTGACCGGGCTTTTTCTTTAACATATAATTAGCTTTTAGTTAGGTTTATGGCTCAAATTATAGCTTAGAGAACGAGAGCAATTAACGTCATAGATGATGTAAAGCATATATAGCCTTAGATTGGATCCGACCCACACGCCAATAACTGGTGAGTGGGAGATATTGGTCTGTCTTTGCATTGCATTATGATTTTATAATATGCACGCAAAAAAAAAAAAATCTACAAAAAAAAAAAATGATAAAATCTCAAGAACATGAGCAGTGCTTTAGTTTAGCCTTAACAATGACCGGGCCTCTCACAAAATGTGCCATGAAATCAGTGTTTTAAAAATCAGACCTGATCGATCGGTTGAACCGATCAATTTGTGAACCAATAATTTTTTTGGGCTAGTTTAACACCGACCTTTTTTTTCCCAAAATTTTGGTTAACCTGGCTAGTCGGACCACCGAGCATCCATTTAGATTTTAAACTAGTTTAATCCTTTTCTTTTTTTTAAACTTTAAACTTTGTCTTTAACTTTACATGCATTCAAAGTTGGTATATTTAGTTCTTGATTAATTTACTATATATGCAGAATTTCTAAATAATATATATATAGTTGTGTAATATATAATATATTTAATATAAGAGTGTAAGTATATATAATTAGTTCAACTCGAATTAATTAATCCAATGGTTGGATCATGTTATGATCGGTCGATCTCCGGTCGATTTTCAAAACATTGTTACCGAAATTGCTATTAAGGCTCAGCAGCCCATGGTTAGAGCATCTCCAACCCTATTGTCTTGTTAAGTGTTGTGAGTCTTAGGTGGCTCCTATGTAACATGAGCCACAAGACAATGTCTTGTTTATGTGGCAAAATTATATCTCAAAAGACAATGAGATAGAAAAACTCTCTCCAATGTAAAAGTATTGAGAAGACAATAAAAAGTATTTTTTTCAACTTCCAAAGTATCTCCTCCACTTCTTCAATTTTTTTATAAATATTTCTATTCATAATTGATGATGTGGAGACAAAGTCATTGTGAAGTGCATTGTCTAAATCTAGACAACCAACTTCACATTCTCCTTGCCATGTCAACTTCATGTTTTATTCTACATTTGCATTGAAAAAGAATTTTTAGAATGAATGTTTGTTATTCCTATGTGGCAACCATTTTTTCTAAACTCACAATAGGGTTGGAGATGCTCTTAGGAATGGAACTAACCAACTCAACAAAAGGCCAATTACAAAATTTTTTGAGTATATTATAGTAAGTAATGGATGTCTTCTATTTTTTTTTTATTGATGAAAGTTATTTAAATAGCAGCTTGTCATCGCAAAAATAAAAATACAAAAAAAGGTTCAGACGCAAATAATTCGCACTTCCTAGTTATGTTGTTGTAATCTTTACTATTATATTAATCTTTACTATTATATAAGGCCATCTCCAATACTGGCCGGGGGTTTCCATCCAAAAATGTTATTTGTTTTCTAAAGATGTTGGGTGACACTAAAATATTGTTCTGCACTCATCTTTGATTTTACATCATTTAAATTCCAAATCTACACCTACATTAATCTGATATTAATTTTTGTATGTATGGAAGGGAGAGTGCAGAATGACATTTTAGGAGTGTCAATGTTAATGCATGAAAATATTTGGAATTTGAACGATAGAAAACTGAAGAGGAGTACAAGATGACATTATAGGAGTGCTAATAATGGCATCCTAAAATTAATATTAATATTAACTAGCATTAACATTAACAATAAATTTTTTGGGTAATTCATATGTTTGGTAAAAATTTGACATGTCAATTGCTATGTCAGACAACATGTCAGATGCCACATAATGGGAGATGACATCACCGAAATTTTTGGGAGACAAATAGCATAATTGGTTTCTATCTTATTTCTATGGTATAATTTTTTTTTTCACCAATAGCGATTTCTATTTCTATATCCATTCTACGTGACGCTGATATAGGATGAAAAAATTTTGTAAGAGTTTCTACATGCAAAAACTCCCATAGAAATTTTAATACTGAAGAATTTTTGTAAGAGTTTCTACATGTAAAAACTCTCATAGAAATTTTAATACTGAATCTGGTCGTTTTTAAACTACATCATAAAATTCTCCAGTTAATATTCTGCCGTTAGATATTTTGAAATCCATTAGTAAAATTCTAGGAAATCTGTAAAACTTCTTTAAAATTTAAACAGAAAATTTGCTCTAACGATAAATTTTTTAATTAAATTTGGTAAAAGATAAAAAGTTTCAAAATTTTAAAATGCAGAAATATTCCGACAGATGGTGTAGCGGAAATGTCCAATTTCCGCCACACCATCAGTCGGAATTGAGGACTATCGGTTTTGTTTTTTGATTGGCTTTGTTTTATTTTGTTTGGTTTGATTTGGTTTATTTGTTTTAAATCGGTTTGGTTTCTATCTTTTATTTTTTCTTTCTCAGATTTGTTTAATCTATTAGTTAATTTATTATTACAATAATAACAAAATCTATTAGTTAATATAATTTTTAATATTAATTTATACAATAAATAATAAATTTTGTTATTAACTATATTAGCGTCGGATGATTTCCTCGCGCTATGATTTTGTTATTAATTTATACATAAATAATAAATAATAAATAATAAATTTATACAATAAATATATTAGTATAGATAAAAATATTAGTTAATTTGTAATAAAAATAGTTAAAAATATTAGTTAATTTGTAATAAAAATATTAGTATAGTTAATAACAAATTAATGACAAAATTAATATACATAATAACAAATTAATATATTATTATACAAACAAATATAATAACAAACTAATTTCTATATATTAACAAATTATTTATATTCATAACAAATTAATGATAAATTAATATAGATAATAATAAAAATTATATTCATAACAAATTTCTATATATTAAGTTTTGTTGTTAAATTTTTATGTACTTAATATTAACATATTATTTATATTCACAACAAATTAATGATAAATTAATATAGATAATAACAAATTAATTTATTATTATACAAATAAATATAGATAATAACAATTTAATTTCTATATATTAAATTTGTGTATACTTAATTTGTATATTAACAAATTATTTATATTCATAGCAAACTAATGATAAATTAATATAGATAATAACAAATTAATATATTATTATGATAAATTTATTTTTTTATTTATGTTTTAGCAAAAATTTTATTTTTTATTTATCGGTAGAAAAGAAATTCTGTTATTTATTGTATATTAACTAATATAGTTAATAACAAAATTTATTATTTATTGTATAAATTAATATTAAAAATTATATTAACTAATAGATTTTGTTATTATTGTAAAGATAATAATCAATTAACTAATAGATTAAATCAATCTGAGAAAGAAAAAACAAAAGATAAAAACCAAACCGATTTAAAAACAAATAAACCAAATCAAACCAAACAAAATAAAACAAAACCAATCAAAAAAAAAACCGATAGTCCTCAATTCCGACAGATGGTGTCTCTATTTTAAAATTTTGAAACTTTTTATCTTTTATCAAATTTAATTAAAAAAATTATCGTTAGTGCAAATTTTCTGTTAAAATTTGGGTAATTAAAAATTTATTAAAATTTTAAGTCAATACCACCCCCTTAGTCTCTACATTTGTAAGAGGACTTCAAATCTTATCACCAGTCCTTACTGAGCCATCGATATGATACACAGATCAAACTTGGAATTTGCAGTACTTGACAAATTATTATAAGATCTAAGGTCAGATCTTAGGTTTAACCGAATTAAGTTTCATCATAGTGATTCACTATGGTTCTTAAATGGAACTTCTTTTTGTTACCTAGAAAACATAAGAGATATTTAGACTTTGGGTCTCAAAACATAATGGATATTTAGACTTTGGGCCTCAAATAAGTTCTAAAATTTGTGTTTGGGTCTCCATATTGTACATAATTAATGTTTGGGTCTCAAAAGTGTCACAAAAAATAATTAGTGACAATTTTGGTAACACTTTTTGGTGACACTTTTGACGCTTTGGAGAACTAAATACTAATTATGTATAGTATGGAAACCCAAACACAAATTCTGGAAATTATTTGAGACTCAAAGTCTAACTGTCTAAATATCCCAAAACATAACACAATTGAACACCCAGTAAAATAATGGTTACATGGAAAAAGAAGAAGAAGAACACAATTAGCTCATACTACCATTACGCAAGCGCCTGGACTAGCTAAACGGTCCACTATTTTATAACATGAAGGGGGGCACAACTGGGCCATGTTTTATTTTCCAGGACTTCATGCCTTGACCAGGACAAACATTGACAAGTCTTGGGCCAAAATAGACCTGCCAATTGGGCCGGACTGGCCCAGTCCGGCACGACCTCGACCTGAAATAGTAGTTCATGTGTTGTCCAGTACCCCAAATAGTCTTAGGTCCGAACTGATCCGATCCAGTATATCGATCGGGACGTGCTGGATCTCGTATCTTGGTTCACAAGAGAGGCCGGGCATATGGCCAGACACAGCTATTTTTTCTGCCCCTAGTAGTATACATGGTGGTATAATAGTATCTATTTAAAATTATACTAGCTAAAATTATACTAGCCAAGCCTGGGCAAAGCACTCTAGTGAATATATGTTTTGTCAAAATGCAAGCAATAGAAACTGGAACAAATTAACAGGTCCATAGACACAAGATCCACAAGATGTTTCATATCAAAGGAAACAAAATATGGACCATAACCATCAGATATCTATGTTGCATTATGACTAGCTAATTTTTGACTTTCATCCTACTAGTTAATATGAATTTGTATTTACATCCCACTTTTTTATTTTTTTAGACTTACATTCCACTTTTCGTCAAGAAAAACATTTATTTTGTCACAAAAAATATTTGTTTTGTCACGAAAAATACTTTTAGTGACGAAAAGTAGGATGCGAGTCTAAAAAAATTAAAAAGTGGAATGTAAGTGCAAATTCATATTAATAAGTGGGATGAAAGTCAAATTTTTTTTTTTTTTTTACGTATGCTATCCCGATCTAGGCTTAGGTCAAAGTGATAAATGCAGTGATAGATCGCTGATGGAGTATGTAATGATAGCACCAATCCAGTCACAATACACATGCATGATGCATCCGTTTAGTGGCATAAATTGACTAAAATTTTTGCTAGAGCAAAAGTCATTCGGCAATGTCCGAAGCCCAGGTCCATACCGACCCGAGACACAGCCCGATATGGTTCGAAACCAACCGTATTGTGGGTTATGTGTCGAACTGAGTTCAGATTTTCACCCTTAAGTCTGGTCCGACCTGACTCGCTATAATACATGGGCCTGAAAGTTCTAACCCAGGCCCGACCCGGTCCAACCAAATTTGGATCGGACCAGCCCTATCTTGCCCACTTGACAGCTCTAGGATTTAATAAGAAGAAACCCACAATAAAAAAAAATGTTGGGCGTGAAGTTATTAATTTAATTAAGTATGGAAATTAAGAAAGAATAGTTAACCTATACTAATATATAATTCAAATATTAAAGTTAATATTAATTTTTTTGTATAATATTTTTTACCTAGAAATATAATTATTTATGGATAAAAAAGTTATTTAGTCACAATTGCCTCACACAGAAAAATAATTTCGTTACGCTTGCCCACTAATTCAAACTTTCTTACCAACCTAACCTAAAAGTGTTATTCTTTCTCTTTCTCTCTTTGTGTCATTGTTCCTTTTTTTTACTATAAATTATACATGCAGTACGTGTGCGCATAATCGACCACTAATGTATAAAGTTTTTGCTCTCATATTCACAATGCAAAGTGTTTCTGAGCTAATTATTCAGAGTACATAATGGTTATTTAGTAGTAGATTCTCGTGTAACAGTGAATATTAAAATTTGGATCTAGAAATTGTCAAACGTTAGAATATGGATCTAGAAATCACTATTCATTAGCCTACGTGAACAGCGACTTCGAAATCCAACCTCTAACGTTGGACAAATTCGAAATCCAAATTCTAATATCCATTGTTATGTGAGATATTATTACTAAATATCCCTCTATTATTTCACACTACTCTCGAGTGACTTTGATTGAAGATGGTGGCCAACATGATGGCAGTAGTCACATTTGTATCACATGAGATTATGCACCACACTTGATGCAATGGTACAATGTAATCTTTTCTTCTTACTTGTCAGATTAACAGCAAGTATAACTCGCTAATAAGTTCGGACGATGGTAAAAACTGCTAATACAAAATTTAACAGAACTGTTAGCAAAAAAAGTTCTGTTGCTATATATCTATCTGATTTTTGTCGCTAAACCAAATAACCAGCGACAGAAAAATCTGTCGGTACGTAGTTACTTTGTCACAAAAAAATTCGTCCTTAGAACATCACTAGGTCGACAGATTAACGACAAATGGATGATAAATTAGCAATATAATTCAGAGACAAAATTAGTCAAGAATTACTAATTATTCACAGTTTTAAGCCGTCGAGATACGCTGAAGAAATTCTATAAATGATGTTCACGAACCGTCAACAAAAAATTTCCTTGACAATTTTGAAATGTCATAAGACATTTGTATCTACCGGGTGTTGACATCTTAAAACCGTCAACAATAGTTGATAAAAAAAATTTGGTACTAAAAACAATTAATTAATAATTTTATTTTATATGCTTTCATTTGAATGCTACAGAACAAATACGCATATAATATTACGAAATTGCGCTACGGCTAGCTTACTACTAGCTCACTACTAGTAAATGTTGATGTGGCAGAGAAAGGTAACCAAGTTTACAGGTTTAGAATCTATATGCGTATAATTGAGAGCTTGGCACTATCTAGTATAATTGAGAGCTTGGCACCATGTACGCATGAAACTCAAGGTGTTGTGTGAGGGGGGGCAGCCCGGTCCCCGGCTCGAGTCCGCCCCGGTCAAACCCGGTCCAGGACGGCTCGAGCCCGGTCAACGATCCGGACCGGCCCTGAAATGCCACCATATACGTGCGGGTCGGTCCTCTTTCCCCGACCCACTAGCCCGGACCGGCCCGGTCCGATTTAAGCGCGGGTCCGGGCCGGACAAACCCCTCAAGTCCGACTGGGCCGACCCGAACCGGTCTGGACCAGGCCCGATCCAGGCCCGGTTCGGACGATTTTTTGATTTTTTTTGGTTTTTAAACGTTGGGATGCCAAATGACCATTTTATTTCCAATTTACTTGCTGTTTTTAGACCGTTGGAAGGGTATTTGGTCATTTTTTTGGAAATGACCAAAAATACCCTTACCACAACTCTTTTTGGGGGTAAAATAGGTCATTTTGCAGCCAAAAAAAATCTACAAATCGGCCATAAGTGTTTAAACTTAATCACACCACAATTTTTTCCTCTTACAATTTTTACAAGCAAACTCGTGTGAAGAGACGATTTATATCATGGATAATGATCAACTACCGCAGCAACCGCAAAATCAGCAACCACAACCTGCACCGCAACTGGCACAACAACCTCAACCGGCACTGCTAGATGATTCAAAAATTTGGCATCATTTTAGCGGAGTTTACAAAGCGTCGTGCAAGTGGCGGTACCGAAAGAAGATACATCACTAAAGTTCTTGTTGAATATTTGTATTGTAGGAAACAAATAAAATTGGACCATAGCCATGGTATAGGGAAGCTACGCCGACATTTAAAATCATGTATCAACATTTAAAAATCTTGTATTAGTCATTAATTGCAGTTTATGTACTAGAAATTTTGTATCAGTCATTAATCGCAGTTTATGTACTAGTGATCTTGTATGAGTCTTTGTAATATTGTATTAATCATTAATCGCAGTTTATGTAGTAGTCATTTATCGCAGTTTATGTATTATTTTACTTGGACATTCAAATTTTATTTGGTTATTCAAATTTTTTTTTAGAAAGCAAATCATTTTTTTTGGGTTTTCCTAACCCAAACCGGGCCGACCAGTCCACCGCTGAACCGGCCCTATCCAGGCCCGGCCAAACCAAACCGGACCTCGGGTCCGGGCTGGGTCCAGCCATCCCCCCATCCGGGTTAGCCCGGACCGGCCCGTTGTCGCTCATGGTCTGAGCCCGGCCCGGGCCCGGTCAAACCCGGTTTGACCTGGGCCCGGGCCGACCCAACACCTTGACATGAAACCATGTACATTGTCTTGATTTCACTAATATACTGCTTTTGGAAGAGAAAAAAAAGAAGAAGAGAATAATGCTATTTGTCCATCTAAATAGTTACTCCAAATAGTCCCTCCAAACTATCATTCCTTACGTGACAGTAGCGTGACATGTTGACGTGGCAGATGACATGACAAATTTTAAAATTAACATTAAAATTAAAAATTAATGTTAACATTAACATTAAGATTAAAATTAATATTAACGTTAACAATATAAATAATATAAATATTATTATTCTTATTAATAATAATATTGACATTAACATTAATATTACTGTTAGTGTTAACATTAACATTAATTATATTAACATTAATTACATCAACATTAATTAATATTAATATTACATTAACATTAATTAATATTAATATTAACATGGACATGGACAAAAATTGAATAATTAACTTTTTGGATTAAAATTTGTCATATCATCTAGATGACACATAATATTATTTAATATGCTACATCAACTGCCACATAAGGAGGAATAGTTTGGAAGAACAATTTGGAGACACCAATAGCATTGCTCAAAAGAAAATGAGCATTACATATGTGCAGAACAACAAGATGAAAAAACAGATGCACTAAATGTTACCAACACATTGATAAGGAACCTCTATTCCAAAATGAGTATCCATAATCACATAGGATCGACCTATAACCCTTTCAAATTATTAGGTGAATTTGAAGTTTGATGAGAAGTCTACAACACCAAATATATAAGGACTTAGGATTTTTGGAAAGATATATTCTTGAATGTCAAGTAAAATGCTATTCCTGCCAGCCAATATTTCATGATCAGCTTATATATTGAGTAATCTTGGAGACAAAATTTCATGGCAGCAAGAGTTACTGACAGAAAAAATTTAAATTTTATTTCTACTAATTAAAATTTAAGTGTACATGAGTAAAAATAATGTTGAAGTCCTAATTGAGTAAATGACACTGTTATTTTGTCCGCAGTTTGTGACTGCGGACATAACCGCATGCCACGTGATGACCTCACGTTGGTTCTTTGGTCCGAATTTTAAGGAAGTGAAATCCGATAATAGTAGGAGGGCGATCGTCGGCTGCCACGTGGGCCTACTACCAATTGTATATCCAAGTTCAATGTTCACAAGAATTGGCATGCATGTAAGTGACTGTTCGGTTGCATGTGATAGCATGCAGGGCTGAAGCTTGTCAAAAAAATAGGACCCATTTTTTCTTCAAAGTTCGATGATGGCCTTTGCATCAATGGTGCAAAAATGGGAACCGGGGCTAACATGCAATACTGCATCCATCATTTATCATTGATGCAATGCGGAGAAGAATTTATTCACAATATCATAACATATCCACAGAAACTCCAAACTATGTAGGAGCGGGAACTGGAATAAGCAACCTAGATCAGGTTAGGTTTAGTTATGCAGCACACAGTAGAATGCATTTAAGAACGTACGGTTAATAGTGATCCATATAATTGCCGTTTCCAGAAAGCTTCATGAATGGTCCCTCCCTCCTCTATGAAGGGGAGAGAGAGAGAGAGAGAGAGAGAGAGAGAGAGAGAGAGAGAGGGACCAATGCATGCAGTTATTGAGAAGAAATGGATAATTTAACTCAAGAACAAACATAAGTGCTTGTATGATGGGATATTTCCTTTAGGGGATATTTGGTTTTCAAATTTGAATTTGGGACCACTTTACATATTTGATTAGACAATTTACAGTAAAAATTTGTCGTGAATAATGTTTCTATATACAAACCGAAAGAGGAACCGACGTGTCAACCGACGTCACGTGTCGGTCTTTCATTGGTCAGAATTTTTAAACAGTAAACGCGAGAGAGGACTGGTTTTGTGGGTCCTGTGTCTCGAATTGGAGGGGGGGGGGCACGTGGCGTCGATTTCGACCGCAATGTTACCCTCATCGGTACGTCAAGACTTTTCCTATTGTGAAATCCCATAAACAGTAAAACGTGTCTGTCATAAATCGGACTTTTTTTCGAAGTGGAGCGCGAAAGTGAAAAACTTCTATTCTCATTTCGTGGGATTTCTCGCTTCCTCTCTACTTTAACTTTCCAAATCACAATAATCCAAAAAGTTACACTATTCCACTCACTTCAACAATCATCAAAACACAAAATTTTAAAAAAATTCACTTTTAACCGACGCGCATTCAAAGTACACACACGAAAAAAAAAATTCTACTTCGTTGCACTGCAAAGCAGTGCGTACGCAAAATGTCGATTTTCAAAAAAAAAAAAATACTTCGTCACACTTCGCCGAACCAAACACCCCTTAGTGCATTTTTGTGTCACAATTTGGTCGATTTATTAAAATTTTTTACTTTGTCGTACTTCGCCGAACCAAACAGTCCCTTAGTGCATTTTTCATTTCATGATTTAGTCGATTTTCAAATTTTTTTTTTTTTTACTTCGTCACACTTTACCGAACCAAACAGTCCCTTGGTGCAGTTTTGGTTTCACGATGTAGTCGATGAAGTGGGCTAAAATTTGGATTTCAAGGCAAAGAGTTTTACTTCTATCTGTTTGGTCCTCTTCAAAAAATAAACCAAAAAATAAATAAATAACTACCATGTGAACTACCGTCACGTCTGCGGTCACAAACCATGGACTACTTAAGCAGCCTCCCTTCTTTAATCAATTTTAAACCCAACATAGTCAACAGCTAGCAACAGAGTGGCAGCATATGCTACCACCTCACCTCTCCTCCTCCCCCCAAAAAACAGAAAGCTTCTTCTGATATCACTGCAACCAACCAACAAATTCTGTTCTATTCATAGCAGCCACATGTGTAGGCTGATGAACTAGACCTCTATAGCCTGCCATTGTAAGGTTACTATCTATCTTTCTGCAGCAGCTGCTGGAAAGAAATTAAAGACTTCCAGACCAATAACCCATCATTCTCATTTCGGCCTTTCTGTCCTGTACTCACTGAGAACTACTTCCTTCAGTACTATAGTATAGGCTGGCTGGGGCCTTGGTCGTCGAGGTGACATGTGGTTGATTAGGGTTTCATGGTCAACAATCTACATATAAAAACATCAACAACTTTAGTTTTGAGTTCATTGCCAAGTTTGAAACAAACTAACAGACCATTGCCAAGTACTTCGGATTTGGTGTGCAAGGTTTCAGACCAACCACTATTGACCAATCATCCCTCCACCAAAAGGATATCTACTCTCTTTATCTACTGAGTGAACAATCTGTTTCCGCTCCTATAAAAATATAACTTAAAATTATTATGGGCGTTGACGAACTTGAGCAATCCTTGTGGTTATTGAAAAGAGGTACAAGACTATGGCTGAGTGGCAAAAGATTGGTGGATCGGACCAATCATCCCACCACCCACGCCGCTACCCCCCCCCCCCCCCCCCACACACACCTTTCGCTCCCACCCACGGCTCAACCACCCCGCCCTCTCTCTTTCCCTGGTGCCGTCGCCGTCGGTTGCGCACGCTTCCGGAGAGAGGGGGGTGCAGCCGAGAGGGGGGTGGGGCGCGAAAGCGGGTCGGCGGGGGTGGGTGGCCCGTCGGGGGGGGGGAGAGGGAGCGGAAGCAGGGTAGCGGACGGTAGATGGGGCAGCCGAGAAAGGAGGGGGGAAGAGTAGGGGTTGAAAAGACGAGACTAATTGTGTCTTTTTTGAAAACTTTGGATATTAACTTAAAAATATTAAATAGTTGATGGTATTAAGCTATCGAGTAAAATTTTAGGTATCAAGTTGAAAAAAGGAATAGTTAAAGATATCAAGATACAATAGAAAATGCTTTATGTACATCCAAAATGTTCCCCCTCTATGTACCTCCACCACGTGGTCCTCTTCTATTGGCTCATGTCTTCCCCCAACTCCCTCCTATTTTCTTGGGCTAATAAGGCAGCGCCATGTGGCGGAGGGACACGAAGGAGGAACATTTTGGAGGTACATATAACATTATTTAGATACAATTATATCTTGAATTTAAAATAAAAATAAAAAAATAAACCAGTTCGCCTGACAAATTGGCCCATTGTAGCACCCAATAGTCAAATTTTCCAAAATATCAGCCCCTACAACAAATTTACTGAAATAATAATAAGTAATTGCCAATTAACTGTATCCAAATCATGACTAAACTAGATCTTAAGAAAGTACGACAAGAGGACATAGTACCTGATTAAAAATAGCTCTTTTATTTGGTATACCGTATATAGATACAAATACTATGTCCAAGAAAAGTTTACTTGGTCAAGTATATATGAGCTAGTCCCAGGACCCAAATTAAAATTTGGCTGAAATTTTATGTCCGTCCTTGCTAAAACAATAAATGAGATATAAAAGAACCAGACAAGGGGAACATAATAGTGAAGACTAAAATAATAATAGTCATCGCCGGCAGTGAGTCCAAATAACATGTAATATAGTATGCATATAAAGTCCCGTACGTTATGTCGGACATCGAAAGAAAAAGAAAGTCATATATATATATATATATATATATATATATATATATATATTAAAATATATATATATATATATTAAAAAATATATATATATATTAAAAAAAAATATATTATATATATATATATATATATATATATATATATATATATATATATATATATATATATATATATATATATAAATAAAAATATATATATATATTAAAAAAAAATATATTATATATATATATATATATATATATATATATAGTTTACTTTGAAGCAATGGATAATTATATATAGTTTACTTTGAAGCAATGGATAATTGTGGCAAACTCAACTCGTCTCTACTTAGGCTCGAACTCCGACCACTTGTACCGCATGCATCTCTCTTAACCACTAGGTTTGCTTGTATATATATAACGTAGCTAAATATATATATATATATATATAACAGCTCGATCTAACAATCTAAAACTATACATATTAAATGTTACACTCAACAAAACAACCAATTAAATTCAACATGATTAAGAAAGCTTTAGTTGGGGGTATCCGGAATCGATTCACTCAATGAATTAATTGCTTAATCCGCCAGGTCTCTTTGCCAAACAGAAGAAATTTAAACTTTTGCCGGCATAAATACACCTTTGTTTGATACTTCACCCTGCATTTAGGAGGATCAGAACTTCGTGTTTATATCATTGTATCTGCCAATACCGATACGATTTCGCATGTCCCGATCCGATATCAACATCGAAATCTATTTTTCAATTTTTTTCGGCAAAAGTAAATAAATAAAAAAAAGACTATTCAACAAGGGTGTAAAAATATCGTAAGATTGTAAGGCATGAAGAAGAAAAATTATTTCTCTCTGGTAAACCAAATCGACAATTATTTTTCAATTTTTAAAAAATTATATAAAGTTATTGATAATGTCGATACCGTGGATCTCTATACTCATAGGAAGAATTTGATACTACTTTCGATACCGATACTGTTAACATTAGTTTATGTCTTCATGTACTGACCATTTTCTGATCATTTCTCCCGAACAACAAACTACAATCTAAATCTAGACCAGTACCTAAATTTTCTTTCTTATTGGATTTGGGCTAGCTAGGTAGGGATTAGAAAACAGCAATCTATAGGAAAGAACGCAAGAATATTACAAACAAGAGACAAAAGGAGAGGTTGCTCAGTGTGCTGTTTTCTGCAGGTGGTTGATGTTTTTTAAGCAGCAGCCACTATAACACCATCATTAAACAAAGAACAAGCTAATTAATTAATCTTCTTGTTAATCTAATCCCCACAGTTTGTTGCCATTCTCATTAATTTCAAAGCTCTTGCTCAAATCCCAACTTAATTTGTAAAGGCACATTGTCAACCATTTTTTTCGATCCAGAAATGTATACTGGGTAGACTAAGTGGGTTGTTGTGGGCTAGATGTAGACTAACTACTAAAAAAAATCAAAAAAAATTATATAGCAAAAAAAGGAAAAGAAATAGAAAATGCTAACTTGGCCACAGACGGGCTGGCATGCGTGGCTGAACCCTATTGTCCCCCCCCCCCCCCCCCCCCCCCCACCCCACCCCACCCCACCCCACCCCAATCTCCAATTTGCAAAGTTCTCATGCCGGTTGACCTGCCAATGGAGGACGCCACGTGGCGGCGGGCTGGCTCGCCTGCAGTCAAGATAGCAGCGTCCAAAAAAATTGGTGTGGACTGGAGCCCACCCCAGGTTTAACTTGGATCCGTCCCTGCTCGTCGAGCTCATGGAGTAGCAGTGGTGAGATATTGCGTTCCTTCGAGAACAACATGATACACCAATTTTGTAATGTTATTCTGCTTGTTCTTTCCGTAGTGTATCATACTGTTATTGGAGGAGATTAAGGGCTTACTACTGCCTGGCGAACCAGGACCAGTGAATAGTTTCTCTACTCTAATGATCAGAAGGAGGAGGAGAAAAATAATGGCCATGGCTAATTGACTAGCATTACATTAACCCAAAACACACGAAAACAACTGGCATCAAGAAGAAGGAGAAGAAACTATAGGAAACCAAGACGAGGAGCGACGAAAAGCACAGTTTCTCGATTTAGAGAACTTGGGGGATTCGATACGGTCGGTCAGTGTCCGAAGAGGACCTCCGATATGTCGGCGAAGGCGCGGAGGATGACCGGGTGGTGGTGCGGGGAGTTGAGGGAGAGGTAGGAGCGGAGGAGCTGCTCGAGGTCCTTCGCGCCGAACATCTGCCTCTCCACTATCATCTCCACCATCGAGTCGCGGAAGTCCGCGTAGGGGTCCTTCGACCTCTTCGTCACTGGAAACCCGCTCTTCTCCTCCTCCTCTTCTTCTTCTTCGACCTTCTTTTTCGAAGGGACCACAGAAATCACAGGTTGGAACCCATCTCGACTATGTCTCGGTGGCCTTCCGGAGAGCTTCTTCTTCTCCTTCTCCTTCTTTTTCTTGGTTCTATTGGAAGATGGGCGCCGGTAGAAACCGGAGGAGTCGGAAGAGAAGCTTCGGGAGGAGGAGAAGAAGTTGCTGTCAGCCTCCTCGTCGTCGTCGTGGTCGTCGCTGCTGGAGAATTCGAACTCTTCGGAGGAGGAGGAGCTGCTGAACCCGTAGCCATTCGACAAGAGCTTCTTCTTCCTCCTGCTCTTCTTCTTCTTCGCCGTCGGCGTCGGCGTCTTGTTCTTCTGGTCTTGGTCGGCGCGGTTGTTAACGGAGCGGAGCTGGATTTTTTTCCGAGAGGACGGGGAGGCGGGAGGGCAGGCGTTCCCTTCCGCCACGCCCGCGGCGCCGTAGTCCTTCTTCTTCTTGTGGTGGATGTTCTTGGCGAGGTCCCTCTCCGAAGCGGTCCTCGCGGCGGGGCGGCATCCGCCGCAGTCGAGGCCGGCGGGCAGGGAGAGGGGAAGGGAGAGGGAGCGGTCGACCTTGCCGGTGAGGAACGGGGGAGGAGGGGGAGTGCTGCTGCTGGTGGCGCCGTTGCGACGGACGAGGAAGACGGGGTCGACGACGATGTCGGTGGAGGCGCTGCGGCGGCTGCTGGTGGAGCCGGCGGCGGAGGAGGAGCTGAAGATGCTGCGGGAGGTGGCGGAGTGGTTGCATGGGGCGCGGAGGAGGGGGGCGGTGGAGGACTGGAACAGGCGCGCCAACCGCTGTTTCAAACGGCTCTTGCTCTCCATTTTTGGCAATCAAAAGTGTATCATTAGAGAATGAATGGTGTAATATGTTTGAAAATGGAGAGAGAGAGAGAGAGAGAGAGAGAGAGAGAGAGAATTTTTTGGATAGGTAGGTAAAGAGAGAGAATGAGTATTGAATGAATGAATATAGTGAGTATAAATGGAGCGTTATTTATAGGGTTAGTTGTTTTTAAACGAAAGCAAGTTTTTTTTCTTTTCCATCATTATTATTTAGAATAATACTATTTGTACCTTCAAATCGTTTCATCTTACGTGGCAGCTGACGTGATATGTTGATATGACAGCTGACGTGACAAATTTTAAAATTTAAATTTAAATTAACATTAAAATTAATGTTAACGTTAATATTAAAATTAATATTATCGTTAACATTAACAATAATATTAATATTAACATTAACATTAAAATTAAAATTAATATTAACATTAATATTAACATTAAATTAATATGGATAAAATTGGATAATTAACTTTTTGGGTTAAAATTTATTATGTCATCGATCATGTCATGACACATAATATTATTTAATATGCACGTCAGCTGCCATATAAGGAGGAATGTATTGGAGGGACAATTTAGAGTTACGAATAACATTACTCTATTATTTAACGAGGATTACTATTATTTATAATTATGGAGAATGAATGTCTTGACACTGTATATATTGTATGTAGAGGACAGAAATACAGTACTTTCTTCTCCTATATCCTTTTCACAGCCGTCTCTGTCGTAGAGTAAACCACAATCCAGTATTTTTTTGCCGACTAACGCTAAGAGTTAGAGCACTGCACAAAATGTTAGTAGTTGTCCCAATTTTTACCTATGCTTGGATTGTTAATATTTTAGAACTCATATGCGTATCTAGCTAGAATTGTTGTCAAAATTTTGACCATCTTTGATAATACAGAATTGCATAAAATTTGGCCGTCCTAATTCCTAAACAATGACATCCAAAGTTTCTACATTCCTCCCTATGCACTTGATTACAGAAAGTGGTGACATTTACCAACACTTTGTATAGTGTCCTTAGTGTTGGCCTTTTTTTTTTTACTTTCTTAAGAGACACATATTTTAGTTTAAATTTAACGGTGACATTTACTAACACTTTTTATAGTGTTCTTAGTTTTGGCCTTTTCTTTTTTCTTAAGAGACATATTTAGTTTAAATTTATATTTGATATACAGTCGGGTGAGTTTTTTTTAATGGTTAGTATTTCAAGTTGCGGATATTTGACAGCAACGGATATTTGACAGCAATAGTAAGGTAGAGTGAAAAGTCATCTCCAACTATGAAATAAAAATTCTTTTGATTTATGCCGTATAATTTTTCTTTTCTTTTCCAAAAAGTATATATAGCCTAAAATTCCTTTACAAACAAAAATGAAATGACACATTTAGCATAATGCCAGAAGCGATCGAATATTCTTTTATGTACTAAACGGTGCCAATGTATCCACAAAAATAAGAATAAAAATATTACAAGGTATAAAACTCAAACCAAAATAAAACAAACCGACCTCAACAAAAGGAGTATATTCTTTTAAGATATTGTTTTAAATTGAGAAATATTGTTTTATTTCTCCTATACTTTCGATATTTTCATGATCCTATATTAACTTAGTCATAGGGACCCTGACAAATTTAGGAAGAGTTGGAGGAGCCCAAACCAAATTCTGTAGTAGAAAAATGAAGGCCAACTGTATAGTTTAACAGTGATGTATGTGTTTTTTTTCTAAAAAAAAAAGGTTTTATTCTGTACAAACCTAAAGCCTATTGTCAAATATTCTCAGTTAGATTGATTTATACGACCACTTTCCACTGAACTAGTCCTACTGATATGATGGGTTTTGTACTCTCTGCTGATTTCTTCCTCTAAAATTGATCTGAAGGATCGGAACCCCTCTACATTGATTGATAAGTTTCACTGAAATTGGACAATCTTGTTTTGTTTCACTAGTTTGATCCCTTACTAAAATGTTAAAAGTTACCAGACTTGCTTCTAGTTCTTAAGAATATAATACTTCCAGTAGCTGTTATAATAATCTCTAATTTATAAGTATTTTTTTCTTTAATAGCGACGTGCGACATATATATATATATATATATATATATATATATATATATATATATATATATATAACACTTGCGAGCACAAAAACAACAGGTTTTTTTTTTCATGTATATGAATTGGATCTTCGAAAGGGAAGGGTCTTACACTGAATGATAAATGTTTAACATATATGGAAGGAGGGGGGCTCTTATCTAAGAAAGTGATGGATTCATACCTTACAATAGCGACGACAATATAGCATCAAGAAGTATAGGAATTAAACCAATAGCGATATTGTATATTCGTGAAACAAGAAACTAGAGCTACGATAATCAACAATTTTCATTGTTTATGGATTCCCATTTTGATTTTTCATGATGAAATTTAAAGACTTTAGATGGAAACGGAAATGAAAAAGAAAAAAAAAAAAAACTCATAGCCTAAAAAAATACATAACTTTACAATTTTTGTTTTCTCTATTGTCATTTTGACTATTCTAATTGAAGAAACAAAGGAAACCAAAGGGAAAAAAAAAGTACTTCAAAAAAAGTCTCTATATTTTTAAATTTCACAGAAAATAATGAATAATAGCTTCTCAACTTATGTATTACAACTTTGGACCTGACTAGTCTTTCTATAAGAATGAATCACTTCAAGGCTTTTGCAGATTTAAAATACAACTCATAGTCTAGCCTTTAAATGCTATATATATATATATATATATATATATATATATATATATACACACGCAAATGACCTCTAGTGGTTATGTGAGATGCATGCGGCCCAAGTGGTCGGAAGTTCGAGCCTCAGTGGAGACGAGTTCGCGACAAGTACCCACTGCTTCAAATATAATGTTTTATTTCGAAAAGACCGCTATATAACATCTATTTGTTTCTTGTAGAAGATTCGGTACATGCTTAGGTAGGAACCCATGAGACTTAAGTTAACATGAAAACTCTACTGTATGGCTTCACATTGCATAAAAATTGAACATCTAAATCATATTTAATTTATTGGTGGATGTCACAATTTTGTGACTTGCTTTCATGGAGGAATTATACTTTCTTTAAATAATATACATGCATAGTTTAGCATTTAAGTGTGTCATTTGGGTCAAAACAATGTTATAGGTCATTAGCTCGCGTCTAACCATATATAAACTCTATAAATTTGTAAGTATTGTAGTTAGTTATATTTAATTATTCAATCAACTAATAACTCTCTCTTTGAGATTTCCTTGTTATGTCTTGTAACTATAATGGGCTTATTACTTATATATAAACCATTCTAGGATTGCTTGCTTATAAACAGAGACTTTCTCTTATATATAGTCTAAGATATTAGATAACAACCACTACCAGAATAGGCTGAATTAGTGACGTCCAAAAACGTCGCTAATAAGGAAAAATACGTCGCCAAATATATTTAGCGACGTTATTAGCGACGAAAAAAGCAGATCGTCGAAAAGCTATACTACACCAAAACTGTCGTTTCCTAACGACTATAAGCGTTAGGGAAAATATTACTAACGGTTTTTTACCGTTGGATCTACGGTGTGGGAAATATTTCTAACGGTTAAAAACCGTTAGGAAAATAAATTTTATAACAGTAATAAACCGTTAGGAAAATAAATTTTCTAACAGTAATAAACCGTTAGGAAAATAAATTTTCTAACGGTAATAAAACGTTAGGAAATGAATTTTTCTAACAGTTAAAAACCGTTAGGAAGATTAATTTGCCAACGGTAGAGAACCGTTAGAAAATTAACTTTCCACGTGGTAAAAAACGTTCTAAAATTCACTTTTCTAATGGTCAAAAACCGTTAGAAAGTTAAATTTGATAACGGTAAAAACCCGTTGGAAAAATGAATTTTCTAACGAAAGAAAATTGTTTGAATGAGAATTAGTTTATATTGCCATAAACATGTAATTCATTCAGATTATCCATAAACCTGTAATTCACTCCAGCTTATCAATCATATTATATACATATCATCAAAGTGTTTAATATATAAGCTCAACCATATTATATTCATAAACCTATAATTCATTCCAGGATGTAAGAACCATTTCAATTAACCACCATATTCATCACAATAAAATGAAGCTCAATATATAATTAACTTCATGAAACTGTAATGTAAGAACCATTTCAATTAACCACCATATTCCAAAATAAGAACTGTTAGAATGTAATGTTCAATTAACCACCATATTCTAAGTAACATAAATTAAGTTCAATAAAGTTTGAAACTACTTCATCAAAAGTAGGAAAAAAAGCTATATATTTCGTACGCGATACTTTGGCCAAATCACAAAACCCCCATCGGCTATATCACAAAGTTTGTAGTTACCATTTTGCGGACCATCAAAAATCAGTGCTTCCGGATCTAATACCTCTGTCACCCAAACAACATTCTCCACATCTTGTAACACCTCCCTCTGATGACACATGGTGTGTGTTGCGAGATATCCCTTTGCCACCTCCTCCTTTAAATCTCGTGAAAGCAACATCACATATTTCTTTCCTTTGGAAGACGATCCGATATTGTTGGTCGGTACGACAGGACTAGCAACATTGTTATCAGTACTAAGACCAACTGAAGTCTTCTCTGTGTTGGAAGCAACTTCAGTCCTTGGTGTCGCATTGCCTCCGAAAGGATTCTGTTGCATATTCATATTCTGTAGCATAATCTGTTGCATATTCATAAAGCCAGAAGTAATAGCCTCATTCACTTGCTTTTGTAATTCCACTTTCCACAGACAAAGGTCTTCGACGTCTCTTTGTTTGGCTATTGTTTTCGTAATTTGTGCCATTTTTACTTGTTTTACAGATGAGGTAGGACTGATTGCACGACAATAACTCTTCTTTTTCTCAGACCCATAAACCTCAGCAATAGGATCACTTTCAAAGTCTTCTAAGCTCGCGATACCATCGCTACCATTAAGATTTGCTTGTAATTTTTGCCTCTCTTCCGCCACTTCAATTAGAGCCTGCATTTCCAAGATTATAAAAAAACATTCAATCCAAATTATATATTACACGCTAAATAATATATAAAAAGAGATGTTGTAATAGGCGCACTCGCAAGTATACATGACGCCTACTTGATATGCATGAAGTTTAAATCAGTGAACCAAAACAAGTTCTCCAGAAGCATACAAGTTTAAAATGACAATACTAATTTGCTAACAGAACAATTTTCAAGAATATCTGTTAAGGGGTATAGTCTTTTTGCCAAAACAAATACAAGAACACACTAAACAAATATACAGGCATATATGTCAATGAATGGTGCTTCAAGCTTAAACTATAGCACATATATGCAGTAGCATATGTGACTGCAACCTGGGAGTGCAGGGGACTGGGCAGTGTAGGCTAGTGTTACATGTACTAATATGCAGTGGTCTTGTGGTGTGTGAGGAGAGGGGGCAGTGCCCTTGTGCTCTTGCACAGAGGTGCAAGCCTTGCATAGGCTGCACATGCAGCAGGGTAGTACCCTTGTGGGCTGCCATTGTGTGTGTGTGACAGATGTTTGGGTATGTGTATATGGGTCCACAAATTGCTGTACATGGGTCCACAAGTCAAAATATTAAAGTCATTATTGTACTCGTAAAAATAATCTACAGGGAATGTATGCAGGAATACGTAACTTAGCACAATTTGGGTCTCCTAAAATGGGATGAAATGGAAGGTTATAAGAACCTACAGGGAATATTGTAATATATAAGTCATTGTCCCAAGCAAAAATGATAGATATCTCCTCCAGCCTGCTCTACTACGTACTGGCAAGAACTTCTGCAACAACTAACTAAAAGCATGAGTTAACTTACACATACTCACTCACTGTTTTTTGTAATATGCACAGGAAATGAGTGTCGTTTCTTGTTAAGGGGTATAGTCTTTTTGCCAAATTTTACATTACAAGAACACACTAAACAAATATACATGCATACATGTCAATGAATGGTGCTTCAAGTTTAAAGTATAACACATATATGCAGTAGCAGATATGAGTGCAACCTGGGAGTGCAGGGGACTGGGCAATGTAGGATAGTGTTACATGTACTGATGTGCAGTGGTCTTGTGGTGTGTGAGGAGAGGGGGCAGTGCCCTTGTGCTCTTGCACAGAGGTGCAAGCCTTGCATAGGCTGCACATGCAGCAGGGTAGTTCCCTTGTGGAATGCCATTGTGTGTGTGTGTGTGTGTGTGTGTTTGTTGTGTGTAACAGATGTTTGGGTATGTGTATATGGGTCCATAAATTGCTGTATATGGGTCCACAAGTCAAAATGTTAAAGTCATTATTGTACTCGTAATAATAATCTACAGGAAATGTATGCAGGAAAACGTAACTTAGCACAATTTGGGTCTCCTAAAATGGGATAAAATGGAACACACTAAACAAATATAAGAACACACTAAACAAATATACAGGCATACATGTCTTTTTGCCAAAACAAATACAAGAACACACTAAACAAATATACAGGCATACATGTCACTTCAAGTTTAAACTATAGCACATATATGCAGTAGCATATGTGAGTGCAACCTGGGAGTGCAGGGGACTGGGCAGTGTAGGCTAGTGTTACATATACTAATGTGCAGTGGTCTTGTGGTGTGTGAGGAGAGGGGGTAGTGCCCTTGTGCTCTTGTACAGAGGTGCAAGCCTTGCATAGGCTGCACATGCAGCAGGGTAGTACCCTTGTGAGCTGCCATTGTGTGTGTGTGTGTGTGTGACAGATGTTTGGGTATGTGTATATGGGTCCACAAATTGCTGTATATGGGTCCACAAGTCAAAATGTTAAAGTCATTATTGTACTCGTAATAATAATCTACAGGGAATGTATGCAGGAATACGTAACTTAGCACAATTTGGGTCTCCTAAAATGGGATGAAATTGAAGGTTATAAGAACCTACAGGGAATATTGTAATATATAAGTCATTGTCCCAAGCCAAAATGATAGATATCTCCTCCATCCTGCTCTACTGGCAAGAACTTCTGCAACAACTAACTAAAAGCATGAGTTAACTTACACATACTCACTCACTGTTTTTTGTAATATGCACAGGAAATGATTGTCGTTTCTTGTTAAGGGGTATAGTCTTTTTGCCAAATTTTACATTACAAGAACACACTAAACAAATATACAGGCATACATGTCAATGAATGGTGCTTCAAGTTTAAAGTATAGCACATATATGCAGTAGCATATGTGAGTGCAACCTGGGAGTGCAGGGGACTGGGCAGTGTAGGCTAGTGTTACATGTACTGATGTGCAGTGGTCTTGTGGTGTGTGAGGAGAGGGGGCAGTGCCCTTGTGCTCTTGCACAGAGGTGCAAGCCTTGCATAGGCTGCATATGCAGCAGGGTAGTTCCCTTGTGGGCTGCCATTGTGTGTGTGTGTGTGTGTGTGTGTGTGTGTTTGTTGTGTGTAACAGATGTTTGGTTATGTGTATATGGGTCCACAAATTGCTGTATATGGGTCTCTAGGAAATGTATACAGGAAAATGTAACTTAGCACAATTTGGGTCTCCTAAAATGGGATGAAATGGAACACACTAAACAAATATACAGGCATACATGTCACTTCAAGTTTAAATTATAGCACATATATGCAGTAGCATATGTGAGTGCAACCTGGGAGTGCAGGGGACTGGGCAGTGCAGGGGACTGGGCATACATGTCACTTCTGCTCTCTATATATAGGACTCGTGTTGGGGTTTGGATATCTCAAACTTTCACTTCTACTTCTATTATTCCCTACTCTACACTCAAAAGCCATCCCATTCCCTTTCTTGATTACTAAAAGATATGGAGTACTCTAACTTGCAACGCCAGGCTGCCTACTTGAAGAAAACCCTCTTTGATCAGGTTGGTATCCTTGAGCTCCCTGCACCTACAAGCTGATATATGGTCTTCCACATTATAATACTTGCTTGCCCTTTGGGTAACATGTACACAGTAACCATGCCATATAGTAGCTAGTATAATGAAAGGAAAGATTAAAAAAAAGTGTTCAGTTCAAAAGCAGGGCTGAAGCAATGTCAGTTAATGAGACTGATATCTGGGATGCAATGTACAACTGCTGACAAAAGTGGCCACAAATTGGAATATTAAAGTTATAAACTTTCTTAACATCAAACTGAAAGAACCAATAAAAGAGCAGCAAGCAAAACACATGTTCAAGATGTAATTATGTCCTATGCCCTGCTATTTTTACAAAGCCTTATTCCAAGTGTAGATTTCTATCATCGATATATGATGGAAGCACTTACATATTTTTCTGCTGCACATGGAAGCACCTCTCCAATTTTTCTTTTAGTGTGTGCCCTTTTCCAAGCCTCTACGCGTGAAAGTTTTTCTGTTGGATTTTCCTTTGCCTACATGCACAATCATGATTAATGAGATATAATGTACTCAATAATTAATTTTTGTTTGTCAAAAACAAGCTGCACACCATTTCTTCATACACTCTACTATAAGATTTCCGTCCCAAAGTGTGAGTGATAGGATTTTTGGCCTTATTTTCAGCATTCTTCTTACATTGCTCCTTCTTTTTATCACTATACTCAATGTCTACAAACTTCTCCCACCAAATTCTATCAATATCATCCGGACGGTTATCAAGGGCGACACGTTTGGGTATAGGTTGCCCATTAATTTTAAGATATCTTGCACGCATTGTGGACTTCACTGTTCTAAAATACTGCAAAAATTTCTTCTCCAATATAGCTCGAGAAATCTTGGGGTCCACATTCATCTCAAACTCTTTCTGTCACAATGACACAACAAAATACAAATACAAAATAGGGTCAAAAACCTAAAAACAAGTTCAAATATATATAAACAAGTTAAATGTGTAAAATACCATGAGCTCATTCCATAGATTATCCTTGTAGAAGTCATCTACTTTCCTCCACTCTTCATACCCAATTGGGATTTGAGCACGGATTAGGGCACCACAGCGAGAACTCCATTTCGCTGCATTCCTACCCTTAGCACCCTCTAAATCGACAATTATTGAGTATTTCTTGCCATTTGGTGGGGGTGGAGCATCTGTCTCTGGTGTGTTTTTTGTACCTACGGATGCACTAGCACTAGGATCGGATGACATTTCGTAATATAAACACCGCTGCAAACTTCAAGAATGAACAATTATAATTAGCAATAAGCACCAGTACACGCATCAGTAAAAGAAGATCAACTCTTGACAGTTCTCCTGTGGCATATCTCCAAATAGTAAATGTACCAGTAAGCAACAGTAGAAGTAGCAGTAAGCAGCAGTAGAAGTAGCAACAAGTAGCAGCATTGTTTTACATTTTGCATGAACGAGTATATAGTTGCTTTCTTTAGGAATATCTGAGGGCTATTGCCCTCTATTTCTTTGTTCATTCAAATCTATGTATTTTGTTGAAATTGATTTTCAGTATGAAACCTGTGAGGATAAGCCAAATGGCAACCATAGACATAAGGAGCAAAGACCGACATTTGAGGAATAACTCCTTACAGTAAAAGAAGATCAATTGCTACCTTTTTTATTTTTCTCTTATATGGAGATGTTCCTATCATGTCAGCTATCTAAACTGAAAGTTTGCCTTGGATAATGAAGTAAATTGACAGTAAAAATGTTTACAGGAGGGAGAGACTACAAAATGAAGTAAATTGATCAGTAAAAATGTTTACAGGAAGGAGAGACTACAAAATGAAGTATTACTCTCTCAATCATAAAAGGACAATTACAAGGGAATGATGACTCTTCTATATGCCAAATAGTAGCAACTGTTGTTGCCTCCCTTCTCTATCTTAACACCCATCCATAGTCCTGCCTCCTATCCTAAGTGACTGTTACAAGACCAACACTCAAGACTCTCCTCTCATTACCTCTTAACTGGACTGAACATCCAAAAAGACTGGGACAAAACTTTAAATACCTGATCAATATCATTCTAATTAGGATACAAGTGCAAGGGCTAAACAGTAAATGAAATTGGGATGATACAATGAGAAAAGACCCAAATGGGACTGATCAAGATGAACTCTCTTCACTACCTCACTTATTAGACACATACACAACTTCCTAATGGCCTAAACATTAGTTCTCACTAACCAACTGAACATTATAGAGAGGAACAGAGGAATGTGAGGACTTGACCCAAATGCAGGGATCTGTTTGGAAGGGATACATAGGATTGATCATCTAAGGTTAATATGAACTGGAGGTTTAAGGGTTGACTGAACACATCCTAAGGAAAAAGAAACTGGTATAATGAGATGTAGGCTAAAAGGTTAATGATACAAAGGGTTGGCCTGAAACATTAGTGTCAATAGCAAGTGTCAATGTGTATCCAAATGCAAGTGTCAATGGGTATCAGTAAAGCAAGTGCGGTGGGTGTCAATAGATATGTGAATACAGTGAGTATCAGACATGGTGTGTACAGTGAGTGAAGAGTGTCCTAGTGAATATCAGAGGTGTTCGAGTGTATCAGTGTATCAGACATGGTGTTCAGTGTGCAGACTGTTTCAGGAGTGGATTAAAGTGTGTCATAGCAAGTGTATAGGCAAGTGATAGTGTCGAGTGAGTAGTGTAACAAGGGTCTAACATCAATGCAAGAGTGTCCACTGTGTGTCAAGTGTCAAAGCAAGACAATGCAAGTGTCCACTATGTGCAGTGAGTCAAATGCTCTGGGCCGAATCTGTAGGTAATGCCACAGGTCAAAAACACAACCAATCGAATTCCTACTTCCTAGGTTAGGTTTCAGTCATCTAGCCTAACTGTAGGAGTCAACAGGAAGTAAAAACGTGGCGTGTTCAGGGAGAACGAGCACCCTGTGTTATGCTTAACCAAGTATTTATGATTTTGCGCACTCCCTGTGTTCTTTAACATTATACTGCAGAATTAAGCTTAAAACTCTTAAGGTTTACTTGTGTCAGTTACTAGACCAGAACATGTGAGCTAGTCTCCGGATGGACATATCTAGTAAGCAGCCCTAAATGAAAAACAAGATAAGAGCTACAATTATATGAACATTAGCACAGAGAAACAAGGTTGAGACAAAGTTAAATAACCAGTCAGTCCTATAACTTTAATCCATAACATTCACAACCAAGTTAGCCAAACACTAAAATTGTGTAAATCACCATGGCAGACTGTTAACCTCCCAAATATATACACTTCAATTCATTAATTCCTACTCTCAATAAGCAAGTATTTTCTAAGAAATACATAAAAAATAATTTAGAGAAGAAAAATGATAAAGGAAACATACCCCGAATATAGAGTTAATGTACCGAAGAATTCCTGCTCTATCAAGAGTAGAGATTAGGTGCATATGACAATGATATCACCAGCTCGACAATATATCATTCACAAACAAATGAGAGTTTTGAGAAGAAAACCACGCTTAGGGATTCCAAATTCATTGTAATCTAGCCAAGATCCTACGAGCTCGGACAAGACGACAGTATATTTTTTGGTTCTCACAAGTTAAAATTTTACAACATGAATTACACATGTAAATAAACAAGCATATATAATGGATGTCCAGAAAAACCATAAAGACTTAATTTATAGAGAAACACATTTAAAAAGTTAGCCTTCACAAAAAAGTTATCCTTCACAAAAAACCATTCATTAAAATAAAAACAAACAACATAACAATAACCATTGTTTTCAAAATATTAAATCTATCTGGGTTCAATACATTTTAATAGTGGTGCCAAGTTTGGTTGTTCTTTCAAAATGGATTGGAAGCTTGTTGGTATGGCAAAATCATCAATACCATCAGTCATATGCTTTGGAGAACGTAGAACAACAGACCAATCAGGATTTTGCGCATCTCTTACGTAAAAAACTTGACTCGCTTCAGATGAAAAAATGGCCAGCTCATCATATTCCCCATCTGCACTCTTGAGCTTCTTTAAATTCACCATCAAACAAGTTAGAGTCTGGACAAATCTTACAACCATTGGTCTTGTCCCCGATATTTACCCAATCACAATAGAATACTACGTGTTGAAATTCAAAATAATCAACCTCTATTATCTCTTTGATAATACCATACCAAGTAATGTCATCATCCGTAGGGTTCATATCTTTTGCGCTAGCGACAAATGTCACGCCCCAGAACCAGAATACTGGAGAGCGGGGGAATGACTCAGCCAGCTACGTATACGGGTAGATGAATACCGTATAATACGATCAATGCTGTCTAACCAGACGAGGGGGGGTGCATACTACATGAAAGTCTTACTATGGTCACTTCACATCTATTGTCTCAATCATTCAAATAAGAAGCATAAATAGAGAACATGTAAGATAAAGCAGTAAGGCGTCCCAAACGCTCAGTCAAAATATTCTGGAGATCTGGCTTTACAAAACATAGCCAGATGGTATAGCAAAATATACACAATTGTTATCAGCTGCAGTCTGACTTAATTACAATTATGCAAAAGTAAGTGCAAGATAATCTGACTAACATGTCGGTGCCAAACGGCTAAGTATAAAGTAAATAACAAAACGAGTGGTGAGGTAAGGAACCCACTCGAGTCCTCCTGCGATCATCCCTCTAGTATTGACCATCTTGGAGGTAGAAGTAAGCTGGATCCTCGGGGACCGGCTCTAAATCTGGCCATGCAAAACCAGAGAGGTTAGACCTCTAATAGCAAGTACCACAAGGAAGCACGATATGAAGGATTAAACCAGTAAGTAAGAGAGTATAATAATAGATCTCTGCTTTCCACTAGGATTCACATAACATCACGACACTTCGAACCAACCTCCCAACCAAACAAGGACATAAGTTGGCCCGTCATGTCCTGACATTCTGATCATCTCAGTTAGGCAGCAGAGTAGGTACAATACATAAGCAAATCGTCTTGAACGGCCAATCAACTCTTACGGCTTGCTATTGTGAGTCCCAAGTTATCTTGGAATTATGTAAAAATAGAGATTCCTCAGTTCTTACTATGTGCGAGCAAGGCTAGTCTATCCAGTTAATCAATTGCGCTAATCATGTAGTTAGACGAGTTCCAGCAGGACGCCCGCCGTTATAGCATGTACAATAATATAAGCAGATACCGTTCCCTACCCGTGTGACAGATTTACAGTATCTGTGGGAACCAGCCGGCCTGTCGGGCACTTAATAGTCCCAAGAGGGCTGCCATGTATGAACTCGAGAATCCATTCTCTCCATGCCATCATTATTTTATTTAACTTAAAGGTCTCTATGTTGAGTGAAGTTCCATGCCGTGGATCATGGTCATTCAATGAGTACTTTCGTACGGGGTACGATATGCGCAACTCTACAACGATACCCGTGCGGCTAGGTTGCAGGTCTTACATAGCGTGATGCAACAATCAAATCTGACCACGGAGTAATCATGCCTTGACCATAAGTACACATGCTGTTTTTGTAAGATAAATAACTAAATAAATAAATAATTTGAAGCCTGCATGTGCCTGTATGCCAATATTCGGGATCGGTTAATCGAGCACAATAGTTCATTACATGAACGTGTCTCATTCATTCAATTCAATAAGACGACTAGCCAGTCTCTTAGTTCCAACTAGGAATGCATGATCAATTATTAGTCAATATCACAATCATTATCAATGGAGACAAGGCATGAAAGTCATTTAGTATTACATGGGTCGAGTCTACAACTCTCAAGGTCAAGTTCCAGTCCTACTGGATATCCATGGATCAATCAAGACACATGACACATCCCACATAACAATCTGTATTAATGATATTAACATATCATGATTTATCAAGTTCATACAAAAAGGCATAAGGATATAATAGAAGAATTATCATGCCACCATTATTGGAGTAAATTATAGAGCAAATAAAACACCCAAGTCAGGAAGTCACGCCAACAAGTCTAGCTAAGGCCAATAAGTCACGCCAACAAGTCTAGCTGGAGTGAGCGTGGAAAATGGGCATGACAGTGTGCGAGAAAAAGTGATAAGAAATTCACGCACGCACTCAAGGACGTGTGCGTGACTAGAAAATATACGCACTCATGAATGTGTGCGTGACTAAAAAATACACGCACTCATGGATATGTGCGTGACTAAAAATCTACGCACTCATGGATGTGTGCGTGACTAAAATACACGCACGCTCATGAGAACGTTAGCGTGACTAAAAATACACGCATGCTCATGAGACCGTTAGCGTGACTAAAAATACACGCATGCTCATGAGAACGTTAGCGTGACTAAAAATACACGCACGCTCATGAGAACGTTAGCGTGACTAAAAATACACGCACGCTTATGAGAACGTTAGCGTGACTAAAAATACACGCACGCTCATGAGAACGTTAGCGTGACTAAAAATATACGCACGCTTATGAGAACGTTAGCGTGACTAAAAATACACGCACGCTTATGAGAACGTTAGCGTGACTAAAAATACACGCACGCTCATGAGAACGTTAGCGTGACTAAAAATACACGCTAACATGTAAGAACATGAGCGTGTCTCAAAATCCACGCAGACACGTAGAGACGTGTGCGTGACTGAAAATACACGCAGCCACACAAGAACGTGTGCGTGACTCAGCCTTCGTCCCAAGCCAGAAAATGAAGTTCCTAGCCAGAAAATATGCTAAGTTGGGAGATCAAAACCCATGAATAACCGAACTACAACAACTTAGATCTCGAGGAAACAAGCCATAGAAATCGAAAATGCCAAGAGCTAAACTCTCCCAGGATCATGAGAGGAAGAGAAATAAACCACAAAAATAGTTCTCCAAGCAAGAAGCAAGATTTGTACTTGCCTGCTGTTGGGTTGGTAGGTGGAGAAGTGATGAGAGGAAGAAGAAGAAGTAATGGTGAAGAGAAGTAATGAGGAGAGAGAAGAAGAAGGATGCTTAAATAGGAAGGATGGTGGTAGGTGGGAGTTGTGGGCCGGGTTGTGGGGGTTCGGCCAAAGCCAACCCGAAAGCAAGCAGAGGATTAAAAGCAGGAAATAAAATACAGAAAATAAATTACAGGAAATAAAATGCAGACAATAAAATTACAGAAAAAGGATTGATATGAAAATTAAAGAGCAGATAATTAATTAACATGAACTTATAGGAATTTAATTACAGGAAAATACATGATAAATACTAAATAAATATACATGAGTTGCACATGTATATAAAAATACGCATTCTGGGAACGGAGAGTGACAACAAATATGGTAATTGCATCCATACAAACACCGCTGTCTTGTGTCGAAAGACTGTCGTCATAGTGCTGCGGAGAGAATACATAACCATTCACCCTATACTTGATATGAGTTTTGGCTTCCCACTTTGGTCCACTAACATACCGCCACAATAATGAGTCCATGCATTTTTCTTCCAATAGCTGTTAATATAAGCCACTCAAATGCATTAATCAACGCCAAAAAAAAAAACTAACTATGCTTTTAGATTTAAATTTTACACACCTTTTTGTGTAACCAATCAATAAATTCAGATTGCACTACCACTTCTGTCTTTGTGGTAACTCTTCTTTTTCCACGATGATCATCTTCCAAGGATGAGCGATACACACTACAAATTCAAAAACCTTATTATATAAACAGAAAAAAATACACATTATGTAGCTTAAAATTAATATGAAAGAATATGACACCTGTAATATTCATCTCGTTCAGGTATATTTATTCTAAAGAGTATCCATCTCCGAATTTGTATGCGTTGTACACCAGATAACTTGATAGTTTTACCCTCAAGAATGGAACGCTCATACATATCATCACCATTTTCATCTAAAAAGAGTGCTTGACTAGAACTATGATTACCATCACGTGGATTTGGCATATATTCCATAGCGTATCTAACAGATTCTGAAACAAGATACGCCTCAGAAATTGACCCTTCCACATAACGTTTGTTGCTTGGTATGTTTTTGCACTCCTTCATAGCCCTTACATCAACATAAAATGCACACTTGTTAAAATTTTGTTATAGTATTAATAAATTAGCTAAGAAACAATAATATATAAAATGAATACTCACCTTTCAAATGGATACATCCATATATATCTCATAGGTCCGCAAAGTAGAGCTTGGTCGGCTAGATGCACCGTTAGATGGATACTTATATCGAAGAAGTATGATGGAAAATAATGTGCCAACACACATAATGCCTCGGCAATCATATCTTTGGCATCTTGGACATGCTCTCAAACTAAGACCTTCGAACACAGTATGTTGAAGTACAAGCTTATTTGCAAAATGGCCCGTTTCAACTCACGAAACTTTGGATATGCATGTTGAACCATAACAGGAAGCAAATATTAGATAATGACGTGATAGTCATATGACTTCCTAATATGCAAACTTGGTGGTTGGATGCTTACAAGGCTGCCCAAATTAGTTGCAAGGCATGACGGGAGCTTTACGTGTTTTAAAACTTGACAAAATTGTATCTTCTGAGCCTTATCCAGTGCATACTTGGAAGATTGTTTTCCTCTGTCAAACATCAAATTAATAAGATGTTCAGCCACATTCTTCTCAGTATGCATCACATCAATAGTATGTCGTACTTTATGACTACTCCAGTACTCTAAATCAAAAAGAATCGACTTCTTATACCACGCCGGTCTTCCTTCGTTATCATCCACATCTGTAATGTAATCTTCACTACCATCCACTTCAACTGCCATTCGCTTCTTTCCAGTAGCTTTCACTAATTTATTCGGTACATATTTGATACGATCAAGCCTTTCTAAAAGGAATGGTCCTGTCAATCGTGTTGGAGGTTCCTTGTGCTCTACATCCTTATACCATCCATGTTTCACTGCCCTATATGGGTGACCATCCTTCAAAAATCTTCTATACTTTTTGAAAACATTCTTATTACCAACACGCTCAGACCCGGTCTCAATAGCACAAATAGGACATGCTTTGTAACCATGTGTCACACAACCAGATAAGTTACCAAATGCTGAAAAATCATGGATTCCCCATAATAACATTGCTCTCAAAGTGAAGAGTTCCCCCTTGTCCATATCAACCGCTGGCACTCCTTCCGCCCAAAGTTGTTTCAACTCATCTATAAGAGGTTCCAAGTAAACATCAATGTCTTGACTCGGTGCTTTCGGTCCAGGAATTAACAAACACATCATCTGGAATTGTGACTTCATGCATAATGAGGGGGGAAGGTTATAAGGAATCATGTATACGGGCCAACAACTGTAACCACTAGATAGCACTCCACGCGGATTGAACCCATCGGTAGCAATGCCAAGCCAAATGTTACGCCCTTCTCTAGCGAACTCTGGCCACTTGCTTTTAAGCGATCTCCATTCAGCCGAATCAATAGGATGACGCATGGAATTTCAAGAAGATTTTGCTTCCTTGTGCCACTGCATTTGGCGTGCTATCCATGGTATAGTATACAATCTACTTAATCTTGGAATTAGAGGAAAGTGTCTCAAAACTTTTCTTGGTTGTTTTGTGTCTTTTTCTACTTTTCCAGACTTTGTCTCCTTAACTTTAAACCTGGGAGCCTGACAACGAGGGCATTCTACAGCATCTTTATATTCCTTCCAATATAACATGCAATCATTCTCACATGCATGGATGCACTTGGCCTTCATTCCCAAATCTTTTAACATTTGCTTCATTGTGGGGCACTTGTCAGGTAGTGTATTTCCTTTTGGAAGCCACCGTCTCAATCGCTTCAACAACTCGGTCACGCTATTCCCTGACCAATTGAACTCTTTCTTTAAGTTATGGAGCTCTATAATTGCACATAAAGTTGTAAGCCCATCTTCACAGGACGGGTATAGTTTCTCATTTGCCTTTCTCTTGTATTCATGGTACTTATTATCATGGTCAAGACCCGAGGCAAATGGATTATCAGAAACTACACATGTCTCATCACGATTCTCCTTACAACTAGCTTGTGCCATATTATGTACTCTATAAGCATCATCAACAAGGTTCCCGAGTGCACCACCTGCATCCCCTCCATGTTCTTCTTGGATTTGATCTTGGATCTGATCCTCTTCTATAACATGTGGGGTAGGATCAACCACAACATTCATGACATTTCTCTCTCCATGAAAGCACCACTCATCGTATGTTGGTTCCATACCAAACATGACCAAGTGTTTCTCAACAGTTTCAAAAAGAAATCTTTTTGAATTTTTGTACTTCATGTAAGGGCATGGACATGTGCTGATCCCTGGTGGTGAGTGGTTCTTCACAAAGTTCATGAAATATCGAACACCTTCTATGTATTCAAAATTATTTCTGTATGGGATTTTAATCCACTCTCTCGAACGTTTTGACATATTAGTAGAACGTTTACCCCTTTCTCAACTGTGAACCTAATAAACAAGCAAAATTGAGATACATTAGATCACGAACACAAGTAGATAATTATTTGCCATTGATAAATTATATACACCAGGTGATATTATGTTGAAGTTAGAATGCTTGATAGTTGGGAATCAATCCTCATGATTCAATATAGATATTAGAAAATATATATACATAGACAAGTCACCAACCTGTCAAATTTGTATCAGTGAAGTGGGGACTCTACCAGGATATTCTTCGTTGATGTAGCCAGGCAACCAAACAAGGCAGCACAAAATCCAAATATATTGAAGCTAAGATCTGTCATCGAGGTTAGAAGAATTACTCCAATATAAATGACCATATGCGCCAGTCAATGGTTTATAATGAATGATAACAAAAGCTAACTCACATTTTTTGCTGACCGTACGGCTAACGAGGCTAATTCACACGCTCTAAAGAACTGTTTGAACTATTTCAGACTTATGCCCTTATCCACCTAACAGAAAGAAAAAATGGCAACAATAAATTTTCCAACACTAAAAAGTAGAAATATGTGCAATAGAAAAAGGCAACACCTTTATAGGATATAAACACCATGCAGCTTCTAGGAAAAGGTGATAATCAACAACATATAGGTGAAAGCCACTTGAAATTTGGAACATATATAAAACGGAATTGACAGGTTTATGCACAAAGTGTCTAAGATATTAACAATAACAAATGGCTTGGACGTTTTAGTAAGCAAGCAAGTCACGGAAGCAAAGTCTAAGATATTGATAATTCTTTCATGAGCATGTTGCTTAGATTCGATCAACAATTTTGCTCGATCCCTTCCTTTTCTTTAGTATTTTCCATCCAATTTATATAATCAACATCCTCCCCAAAATTAGTGTTACCTTTAGAGAATGAGAGAGTTGCTCGGAGCTTTAGGGCTTCACCACGGAAGAAAGAAGCTTCACTAGCGGAGAAGAGAAGAACACACGGAGAGCTTAGCCAGCGGAGAAGAGAAGATCACACGGAGAGCTTAGGGCTTCACCAGCGGAGAAGAACACACGCAGTAGAAGAGAAGAACAGACGCACGCAGTAGAAGAGAAGAACACACGCAATAGATGAGAAGAGAAATTAGGGCACTCGAAAAAAAAGGGGGGAACGAAAGTGTTTTTCCCCTGTAACACTTTTTTAATCACGTGCCAGGCACACTATCAAGTTTTTTAATAATTTTTTTAACGTTTGCTAACAGTTACTAAGTGTTGTAATATTAATATAATTTGTCCTTTAATTAAGTTTTAGTTTTTACTATTTATACTAACGGTTTTTTGTGTTGCTAACAGTTTTCAACCGTTAGTAATCCGTAACGGAAAAAAAACCGTTGTCAAACCAAAAAAAATTATGTTGGCAAACCCCTCTTTTGGTGTAGTGCTAGTCGCAGAACAAAATTTCGTCGCCTATCGTCGCTGTTGCGACGAATTGCCTACGACGCTAAAACGTCGCAAACTTAGCGACGTTCGGCGACATTTACAGTACGTCGCCAACTTAGCAACGTCTATTCGTCGCATGTAGTGACATGGCAAGGTTTGCCACGTCAGCACGTTTAGCGACGTTTAGCGACGTGCCGATACAGTTAGCGACGTCTTCGCTTTAACTTAGCGACGTATCGATACATCTTTACGACGTATTTTCGCGTCGCAAACCGTCGCTAATATGTTGAAAAATAAAAAAAATATAACACAGTTTTCAAATCCTGCACACTGTACATCACATACACTGTAAACACTAATCTGGAAACTTTGTTGCATTACAAATTTCTGAACACCAATAATCACTGTACCTAATTCACTAGTTATAAACTGCGCATCTGAGATAGAGTCAAATAGTGTCAAATACTGCATCATCACAAACATCCAATAGAGTCAAATAAAAATAGGAGATGATAAAAAATCTCCCACCATTAACATACATGTCCAATAGTGTATAAACAAAAGTCTCCCACCAAGTGTATAAACAAGTGTACCAATAAACAATTTGCCCATATGGCCAATAAATACAACTCATAAAAAAACTAATGAAATCACTGAGGACCCCTGCTGCGTATCTGAGATAGCATGAACTCATACTGCTCCTGTGTGAGCTGTACCACAGGGGCAGTAGGAGGCAGTACAACGTCTGGGGTCGGCGCCGTCGATGGACCGTGAGGACGTATCTGCTCCAGCTCTCGTCGTCGCTCAGCATGCGCAGCAAGGGTATGCACCATCCTCTGAGAACTCTCCTCAATCAAAGTATATATCTGAGTGAGTGAGGCAAACATGGTCCTCTGCGATCCCTCCAGCTCGACCTGTCTACGCTCTGTGCGCTCCGTAGACTCGGTGAGCGTGTGCAAGCTGGCAGTTGTAGCCTGCTGTAGACTCATCAGCTCCTGTATACTGCGCTCGACTGCATCAAATCGTCTGGTGATCATCGGATCTTTGCTCTGCGGTATGGTGATCAGAAATCTGCTGCGGGAACTCGCGACACAGCTTGTCGATCTGACGACCAATATCCTGAGCTCGTGATGACGCCTACGAAGCTGGAGACTGCGTACTGACAGAGGGGGTCTGGGATGACTCTGAAGCCAAATAGGTGCCGTAGGATCCCGTACCGTAGTACGTACCCTTCTGAAGACCACCAACGACGGTCATCCAGAGGTCGTCCGATGATGGAGTTGTAGACGGCTGGGAGGAAGTACCAGCCCCTTCCTCTTCGGGCGCACTAGCAGCAGCAGCCGCCTCCTCTTGTAGCCGAAGAAACTCGGCCTCGAACATTATTTGCTAACGTCTAAGTGTTTGCTAAAGTCTATATTGATATCTATTTTTCTATTTTCTAAATTATAGTAAATTAATATAAAGAATAGAACGTACATATGCCTGCGTCGTCCTCTCATCAATAAACTCTCACTACCAAAATACAGTCAATTAGCGACGGATTCTTTCCGTTGGCGTTAGCGACGGATTTGCGACAACTAACCGATGGAGTACCGACGACAAGCCGATATATTTTTAATTTTATTTTAAGGGTGGAAAAAGGTCGCGAGTCCGTCGCTAGGGCGTCGGAGATATAGCAACGAAAATGTAACTGTCGCTATGCAATCGACTATTTGGCAGAAATTCTTGGAAGAAGTGGCGGGACAGATCGTCGACTATGTAGCGATGGATAGTCCGTCGGCAAGTATCCAATAAAGCGACGGACAAGCGACGGATATTATCCGTCGCTAGTCGGTCGCTAAATATATGACCCAGACATAAATTGAAACGACGGGGGAAACTTTTTATTTCCCCCAAATTTTACTCTCTCTCCTCTCTCTCTCTCTCTCTCTCCCCCGCGACTTCGGTGATCGACGGTGTCCTCTCCTCTCTCTCTCTCCCGAAGGTAATCCCCTCTCTCTCTCTCTCTCGATCTCTCTCTCTCTCGTGGTGGTCGGAGGGGCAGCTACGGCGACGGGGGCGTCGTGGGCTGGGGGCGACGGGGGAGGCGTTGGCTGCGGGGGCTTTTGGGGGAGGCGTTTGGCTGCGGGACCGGAGGAGGTGGGGGCTGGGGGGGCGGGGGAGGCGGGGACTGGGGGGGGCTGGGGGGGCTGGTGGGGCGGTGGAGGCGTTGGCTGCGGGGGCGAAGGAGGCAGGGGCTGGGGGGGCTGGTGGGACGGAGGGTCGTGTCCCCAATGTTTGAGAAGAGATGGTGTCATGTCGAGGGGACACGAACGCGTGCATGACTCGAGGGACACGAACGTCGTATTCTTTTCTCCCTAGATACATCTGTGTCGTGTTTGTTGGACACAAAATGACTCGAGGGACACGTGCACATGTGTATCTAAGTTTACCAAAGTATGTTTTCATGTCATATTTTCCTGGTTTGGATCATTGCAAGGTATTGGCATTAGAGGATATTTATATCCGTCAACACACAAAGTATGTTTCTCATTGAGTGACAAACACTTGAGGGGTTCTTCCTGTTAGGCATGGGCGGTATGGAACATATCTTAAGTGTTGTGATGTCGATTTTAATCCAAATAGGTTTGTACTTTATTCTCTTGGTATAAAAAATCCTTGTCTGTCTTTTTTCGATCATTTTGTAACTTTACTAGAAATCATCACCATACTAGTATTTTCCAATCATGAATTTAGTTATGAAGTATTAGAAAGATCCATAAAAAGATTTGATAGAAATTTTTATGGAGAGACGACCAATATGATGTCAACACTCTATGCGGATCGACGATTGTCAAGTTCCTAGCCGAGATTGCATGACCTTATACCCTGTTTTTATTTTTATTTTTTTGTACACCAGCGGCACACTTATTAGATCAATTCAGTAGATCATATTATTTTGAACAATGATGTGCTGCTCACTGACACTTTTATAATATATAATAATAATAATAATAAAATAAAAATAAAAATAAAATCCAATGATACAATAATGATGCATACGGTTTTTCTTTTTTTTTCTGATCTTACAAAATCTCGACGAAAATTTGTTTCTACGTATTATAATTGTGTTACCGAATCAACCCTAAAACAGTTCAATAAGTATTGGCACAAGTGAACCCACAGAATTAGTATATAATTGTGTTACCGAATCAACCCTAAAACAAGTGAACCCACAGAGTGGTATCAGGTATCCTTAAAAGTACATCAAGGAATATTTCAATCCAAGTTAAGGTCTTAATCCCATGAACTGTGGAATGTACGGTCTAGTACTCCACTTTTATTTCAGTATTGCTAACAAGGCTAGTTACATGCCATGTACCTTCAGTGGTATGCATGGCATTGACTGTTATACACAAACACTAACATGGTTGAATACTTGATAATTTGAACCTAGCAACCCTACCTTTTAAATCCTGAATCTGAACCCTCTTTAATGATGTTTTTTTTGTAATGTAATGCACATCTCTACATGCCCTTGTTAACACACAAGCACCATGTGTTCAAGTTAGATATGTACTCTAACAGTATACGATCGCACTATCGGTATCGTACTATCGGTTTCGGTATCGAACTATCGGTATCGGACTATCGGTATCGGTATCGGTATCGGTATTGAACTATCGGACTATCGGTATTGGTATCGAACTATCGGTATCGCTAGCGGACTATCGGTATAGGTATCGAACTATCGGTATCGCACTATCGGTATAGGTATCACACTATCGGTATCGGACAATCGGTATCGGTATCGCACTATCGGTATCGGTATCGAACTATCGGCCTATATACCAGCGGATCCACCAGTTACATGATTATATACTAATTCTGTTTATTTTGTCTTACGATACAGATTTTCACATCCAATCTGTGATGGATCGTTATTTCGTTGATCGTAAATGGATGTACAAACGACAATACGAGAGCAGAATAGGTGTGAGTGACAATTTTCAGGCAGGCGTGGAAGTATTTCTTAAGTATGCCATGAGCAAAGCTCAGTATATGGACGGTAACAAAATCAAGTGTCCATATCGTAATTGTCGCAATAGACGTTACAAAGAAGTGGTGAGTGTAAGAGATCATTTGACCCGTAAGGATTTCGTACGTGATTACGGCCTGTGGTCATCGCAAGGTGAACTATATGCGGAAAGACAGGTTGCGAATGCTGCTACTTATGCTTTTGATGATAATGCTGCAACGGATTTTGTCGTCGAAGATGACGAATGCTCTGTTGATTATGGAGACCTGCAGAACCTTGCACGAGATATGGTGTAAGACGCGGTAGGGCCTAATTTTGATCCGGAGGATCCTAATCCCGAGGCGAAGGAGTTTTATGATATGTTTCAGGATACAGAAACTTCTTTATATCCTGGTTGTGAGCCTCATTCCGTACTATCAGTGACGATGCGGTTGTTGAACATAAAGTTCGATTTTAACTTGCCATAAACTTGCTATGATCGGATTATACAACTAATCAAGGAGGTGTTACCGAAGAAATCAAAAGAGCTTCCAAAAAACTTCTACAAGTCGAAGATGACGGTCCGACAACTGGGACTGGGGTACGAGAAGATAGATTATTGTCGCAACAGATGCATGTTATACTACAAGGAGAACGAGGATATAGAAAGTTGCAGCTTCTGTAATTGCGGATCGTTACAAGCCAGTCAGGGAAAAAGGAAAGTCAACTAGAAAACGATGTCCTTACAAGTATAAGCATTACTTGTCGATCACGAAGCGCTTGCAGAGGATGTATATGTCTCAGAATATAGCAGAACACATGACGTGGCACAACGAAGAACGCACAAAGGACGATGGAGAATTGTCACATCCTTCGGATGGAGAGGCGTGGAAATATTTTGATTTACATCATCTAAATTTTGCTGCAGAGCCTAGAAATGTACGTCTGGCGCTATGTTCTAATGGCTTCGCCCCTTTCGGGCAGTCATGATCTCAATACTCCTGCTGGCCGATCATTCTGACCCCTTACAATCTGCCACCATGGATGTGTATGAAGACTCCTTATATGTTCTTGACAGCTATCATACCGGGTCCCAAAAATTTGACAAAGAATATCGATATATATATTTACAGTCGTTGGTGGATGGCATGAAACAGCTGTGGGAGATCGACGTCACGACCTATGATATTTCCAGAAAACAAAACTTTCAGATGAGAGCTTCACTGATGTGGACAATTAATGATTTTCCTGCATACGGTATGCTGTCGGGATGGAGTACTCACGGCACCATGTCTTGTCCGATATGCATGGAAAATAGTAAGGCATTCCGCCTTAAGCATGGAGGAAAAACTTTTTTCTTTGATTGTCATCGTCAATTTCTGCCCGCGAGTCATCCTTGGAGAAAGAATAAGGACGCGTTTAGAGCTGGAAAACAAGAATTTTCTCATCCGCCTGCCAGATTGTCGGAATACGATATTTGGGAAAATATAAAGGACTTGTCCACTGTAATGGAAGATCCATCGAACAATCGTGTCGATGGGTTCGGACAAAGCCATAACTGGACCAAACGGAGTATCTTCTGGGACTTTCCTTATTGGAAAGATAATCTTATAAGGCATAATCTTGATGTTATGCATATCGAAAAGAATGTGTTCGATAATGTCTTCAATACCGTCATGGATATTAAAGGAAAGACGAAGGACAATCCAAAAGCAAGACAAGACATTGCCGAGATATGCAAGCGTCCTTATCTGAACTTGATACAAAGGGGAGCTGGTGGACAATTAACTAAGCCGATAGCACAATACACATTGAGCAAGGAAGGTAGATTAATAATCTGTAAGTGGGTATCTACTTTAAGATTTTCCGACGGCTATGTGTCGAATTTGTCTAGATGCGTTGATCTCAATGAACGCAAGCTAACGGAAATGAAGAGTCACGACTGTCACGTGTTTATGGAATGCCTATTACTTTGAAAGAGTTGTTGCCTTCTGTTGTATGGGTTCCGTTGGCCGAACTATCTATATTCTTCAGAGATATTTGTTCAACTAAGTTGACTGTGCAACACATGGTTGAACTTGAGGAGAAGATTATCTTAACAATTTGCAAGTTGGAGAAAATATTTTCTCCTGGCTTCTTCGACAGCATGGAGCATCTACCGATTCATCTAGCATACGAAGTCCGTGTCGGTGCATCTGTTCATTATTGATGGATGTACCCATTTAAAAGTTACATAAAAATTGATATAATTTAAGTTGAATTTCAGTGGATTTTAAAATTTATTCTTAATTCGCAAGATAATTTATCTCTCTAGATACCTATACCATCTAAAGAAGAAAGTTGGCAACAAGGCTCATATAGAGGCTTCGATATGCGAAGCATATCTTATCGAAGAGGTGTCAAACTTCTGCTCCATTTATTTCGATACTCATGTTAAGTCAAATCGAAATAGACCTCAAAGAAATGACGAGGACGTTGAGGATGGAGGTATATTCAATGTAAGGGGCAAGCCTGTTGGGGCTAGTGAAAAATGGTAGTTGACTGACGACGAGTATGATGCCGCTCACCGATATGTCTTGTTAAACTGTGACATACAAGAAGTGAGAGATTTGTAGAAGTAAGTCAGTACACTTGCACTCATTATAATCTCTAATTTTATGAAGTAAGTAACTACACTTATATATTCTTATTCTCTCTAACAGTGTATTTAGAGATGAGGTAAAATGAGGACACCCAATATTACCGATGAGGGACTTCAAAGAGAGGTTGATTGTACATTTCCGTCATGGTTTCGCAAATACGTAAGTAACTGAGATTATAACTGAGGTTGATTTTATATATTCTTATAAAATACGTAAGTAACTGAGATTATAAATATATAATCTAAAATATTTAAATTAAAAATATTTATTTACTGTTTTTATTGTCTAAAACAACACTCACTAATGAGAGTGTTCGTTATCTGGCATTGTGACCGAATAAGCAAACAAAGACTTGGCCAGGATATGTCATTATTGGCTTCAGGTTTAAGGCAACTCAGAATGCTATAAATGTCGAATTTATCAATGACGACATCAGTACCAAGGATTCCAGTGTTTGCATAAGAGGCACCATCTATGACGACGAGCCGGACTTTGACTATTATGGAGTGCTTCGGGATATTGCAGATTTACAATATACTGCCCCATATGATATGTATATTATGATATTCAAATGTGAGTGGTTCGATACGACACCAAATATCGATTGGAGAATTGATAAACAATTTGGATTTGTCGATATGAATCATCGCAGGAGGTATAGAGGGTCCGATACATTTGCGATAGCAAGTCAGACTGTTCAAGTCTACTATACAAGCTACCCAAGGCGTCGTAGAGATCGATTTGACTGGTGGGCAGTATGCAAGATTAAATCTAGAAATACATTCAACGTTGGAGACCCAGCATACCAAGAGGACCAGATCAAAAAGTTTCAATACTTGGGACAACAGTCGGATACAATGGATGTTGAAGATATTGTTGAGGAAAATAGAGGGGAGGAAGAGGTTGATACACAAGACTTAGCTGCCAACCAGGGGAGAAAGAGGCATCTTGTCCCAAATATTGAGGCAGAAGAATAAGAAGAAGAAGACGAAGAAGAAGAAAAATTTAATGGGGATGAGGATACAGATGAAATCGACGATGAGGATGAGGATGATGATGAAGACGAGGCCGAGGATGAGAACGAAGACGATGACGATGATTAGGTTAAATATTGTTGTATATTAAAAATACTTCCAATTACGTGAATTAAGTTTGACCTCATGAAAGCAATTACGTGAATTCATATTTTTTTCGTTCGATCATTTACTTATTGTATGATTTTTTTTGCAGATGGCACTCCAAGTCTTTTTCGTCACGGCGACACTCGTCTCCCTGCTGGTGGTATGTATATTTTAGTTTAAAATTTTATATTTATTTATACTTCTATATTGTTAATTATGTTTATGTGTTCTATTTACAGGTCATGATGGCTGGCCGTGGTCGTGCTGATGGTGGTGGTGGTGGTGGTGGTGGTGGTGGTCGTGGTTGTGGTGGTGCTGGTGGTCGTGGTCGCATTCAATCTTCCCGGGATGTGACCCCATCCAGTAAACCCGACCCGGAGAGTACCCCGGGCACAGACGCATCCCGCCGTCGATCGACAACTTCATCGAGGCATGAGTCCAAATCTGCTAGCGGATCCTGTCACGACATGCACCCTGATTAGGGGCACGAGTACGTGGTTACGTCCAGCCTACGCCGCAGCATCGGCGATAGAACGTTGTCTAGGTCATCTATAAATACTACAACTAAACAGATAAAGGTACCTGTACAGTATATACACTCCGAGTGGAGGTGACATAGCAATACAGTCTCAATCACAAAAACAAACTAGGATAGATAACACGAAAGGAAATATGATAGATGAAAGCAAAAAATAAGTTCGAGATCCACATAAGCCCAGATATATACACATCATCACAGGGTCTCAAAATATAACATAGAAAGCTACAGTCTGATAATACTAGCTGGATCGTAATCCAGGCAACCCAACTAAGCTACACTACTCAGGGTGAAAAAAGTCTAGTAGCTCTATTAACAAACCATGGTCCAGGTCTACTCCATCAGACTCGACCCCATAATAGGTCAGGCAATCTGCCTCAGAATCATCTGTAATATATCAACGGTATCCTGTCAAAAAAATGAGCAAGTACAAACACTAACAGCAGTTCCATGTGAATTGACAAATTCTATAAGAGACAGTATAATGAAATACAAGACAAAGATATAGGAAGACTTGGGAACCGTTCGGAAGCTGAGTTACAACCCTTAAACCAAACAAGGACCGGGGTTGTAACTCTTCTCCCGAGCAGAACTTAGTCTCCAATCAAGGTACAATATAAAGGCATGTAGAACATGTGAGTAACTGAATATCATAGCATGGTGAGAAAGTACTGAATGTAGAACAGAACAAGATATATGATAAGATAAGTAAATATAAAATGTGCCTTGAATTATTAGAGCATTATGTGATCGGCTTGGGAAACATGATCAGACTTTCCATCCGATCGGCTATGAACAATGTGTATAATAGAACGGTAAGGCCGGTCACCATGGAAAGCTATAAACGATGTAGGGTAAGGCTTTACCCGTCGTGAGACGAGGGTATAGCTATGAACAATGTGTACAATAGAACAATGTAGGAATTTTGATCACACAACTACTAATAACTCTCCATCCTCGAATAGTATAAAGGATCCGGACATAACACGTCATGACACGAGATTCAAAAGCAGGTGATCAGCCCACTCCCAAGTCTATGTCTATACAAGTACAAGTAACAAGTCGAGTCATATACCAATATACCAAGTAACCCGGGAACAACATCTCATGACAGGATCCAACATATACTAGTCCGTGAACTATCGTATCTGGAAATCAAGTAAGACACTACAACTGAATCAGATATAGCAGATATCAAGACAATAAAAACTATCAGTAAATGTACTTGCCTGTGGTCCTGAGATGATAAAGTAAACAGACGCTCAGAGTAATCACAGACCTAAAATAAGATACTATGAGTCAAACAGGGTTTTATACTGAAAAAAGAAACTAATTTAAGTCATGAATGCAAGTCTAAGTCAAAACTAGGTCAATCTAGGTCAAACTGAGTCATACTAGGTCATACTGGTTCATACTAGGTCATACCAGGTCACTGGAAGTCAATCCAAGTCAAACTAGGTCGAACGGGGTCAAAGGTTGACTTACAGTTGACTTTTAGTCAAAAAGTCAACTCTGGTCAACTTTGGTCAATACTGAGTGAACCCTGGGTCAACCCTAGGTCAAACAAGTCAAATGTTGACTAACAGTTAATTTTTAGTCAACTAGTCAACTCTGGTTTATTTTCGATCAATTCTAAGTCAAGTGTTGACTTGAAGTTGACTTTCGATCAAAAAGTCAACTCTTGGTCAACGAAGGTCAAGACTAGCCTAAACTACCCTTATCTAAATATTACCTACCAAGACAACCTATATCTAACCCCATCTTAACAATCAAAATCCCAAACTTAGACTTACCCCAATACCTTACCTTTACCCTTACCAAGGTAATCCCGATACCTTGCCCATTACAAAAGAAACCCCGCTAATACTCAAGATACTAGCCTAGGGTTTACCAACCAAGAAATCTAGGGTTCTAGGACATCTAGTCCATCTTATCTTCCATGTTGGTCATCCCAACATTACCTTAGGGTATCGTCATGATACACTATGGTATCGTGAGATACCACACCCTACTCTCTACCAACCTTCCTAGTTCACTCTCCCTCACTCTACTTGTGTCTAGGTTAGCCACTCTAACTAGTCTTCTAAGATACTAACCTAGTTAGGACACTATCTTAACCAACTCACTATCTAATACTATCACAACCATCACTAACACAAATCTCAAATCCCACACTAACTAACACTCACTCGCTAACTCACATATGGTACAACACTTAGGCTCATACCTATAGGTTCACATATAGGATCTCTTATAGGCTCACACACATATGGTATATAGGCTCACATATAGACTCTCCTATAGCTACACACACACATACACTTAGGCATATAATGGACTGATTTGAGGGTCATATAGTCTATCCTATTGGGCTGAAACAATGGGGGCAATTAAGGCTAAATATAGGCTGATATATAGGCTCAAATAGGTACTAAAAGAGGGCTAATACATGGGCTAATTGTGGACTGAAATGGGGGTGAAAAAGGACTGGTTTTGGGTTGATTAAGGGTGGTTTGGGACTGCCATTTTTGGCTGAAATGGACAACCATGTGGATAGGTTTTTGGGATGGTTTGGGAATGAAATTTGGGCTGTACAAGGGGCTGGTATAGGGGCTGGATTGAGGGTTAAATATGGACTGATATATGGACATGTTTGGAGCTGTGCTTGGGGGTATATATGGACTGTTAAGAGGCAGTAAAGGACAGCCATATAGGCTTGCAAAGGTGGCATGAATTGGACTGATTTGGGACAGTCAAGGGGCTGAAATGGGACGGTTAAGGGCAGCAATGGGGACTGTGGGGACTGGAATATGGGGGCTAATCAATGGCAGCTATGGACTGGAATGGGCTGCTAAATACCCTGTTATTTGCTGCTGTACCTACTGCTGTTTACAGCAGTTGTACCCCCCCTCTAATACCACTCTCCACTCCTCATTCCCCTCTCTAAACTCTACACTCAAACCCCTCTCAATTCTCTCTCACATCAACTCTCAAACATCCTCCATACAATACACACACACACACACACACACACACACACACACACACACACACACATATATATATATATATATATATATATATATATATATATATTTTATATATATATATATATATATATATATATATATATATATATATATATATATATGGACACACTCACACACACACTAAATATAAATATTATATCACATATAACACTAATACAAATAAAGTTTAAGGTGCCTAACCCACTTAGATGAAATCTAATTATTCTAGATGTGTCCAAATTTGGAGAAAAACTCAAGGACACAATCACAAACCCAAACTTCTCCTAGGACACTCCAAACGGACTCAAACTTGACACGAATAGGGACATAAACACGGGAATCAATCCTACGGGGTCTAAACTAAATTACATGATGAAAAGAATAAGTTAGAAAATAGGTTATACCTATCGGATGATGGATTCCCGATTCAAAAGTCCTCCGACACGGCTCCGACACAATAAATTGTTTAGAACACACCCTCGCACTTCTTGCTCCCAAAAGCTTGGAGAAGCACTACTTGGGGTAGAGAGAGAGATCGATGGAAGAAAAACGGGAAGAAAAGCTTTACGTGGAGATGAAATCCAAGGATTTCTCGTCTTTCTTTTGGAAAGAAACTTGGAGAAGAAGAAGAAGAAGAAAATTTAAAGTGGGAAGAAGGAAGAGGAAAGGGGGTGTGGCCAGCCCTGTAAAGAGGGTTTGGGGCACTTGCTATTTACAAGTTTGCCCCTCCCTTTACTTCTATGCTAAGTTTGCTTCCTAATTTGGTTTTGGGGGTTAGTTTAGTCATTTCTAAAACACTAATCTAACTAAACCTACCCTGAAATAATTAGCCTAACCACTAACTAAAATAATTTGCATGTGGGCCATAGCTAACTAGTGTGTGGGTCCCACTAAAGTCAAAACTACCCCGGGTCCCCGATACAAGTCGGATTGAGCTGAAATTCGAACCCGACTCAAATAACCCCAAAATAATATTATAAATAAATAATTTCAAAAATATTCTAAAATGAAAAATGAAAAAAGTACTCCTGTTTTTGAAAACTGGAGGTGACAAATCTATCCACCTTAAAAAAATTCTATCCTCGAAATTAAAACCAAACAATAGTAAATTATCAAAATCACAAGTCATGGCTTAAAATTTAAAATGGTTTAAAATCTCACAAATCAAAGCATGAATTAAATGATTAAAATGATAAAATTTAAAATTACTCTCAAATAGAAACTGGGTGCTATAAGTCTATCCACCTTAAAAGAATTTATCCTCCAAAAATTAAAACAAAGTAAACACAGAAAAATCATGCAGTTCGATAATCGTATGCGTCTGTCCAATCATCATGATACTCAGAATCTTTGTCATGCCAGTGAACAAGGCTACGATAATCACAGAGTCCTCGACTAAGGTACATACCTCTAGAATTATGGTATTTAAAATTTTTGCATTGCCGCTAGCTTGGCAGCGAAAACCTTAAATTCCTACACCCGAGAAATACGTCCATAATCTGATTATATATCCTCACTCTGCCTGCTAGCATGACCCTAGAGGATTCTAAAATCTCATAATTGAGGCGACCTAGCCCATATGACTTATCTCAGAAGAATATCACATCACAAGGACAAAATTTTATCAAATGATCAAGGAACAGATGGAATCGAATTTCAAGACAGTTTATAAGAAGGCAAACGCAAAAATGATATCGAAGGATTGGAACCTGCTATCTGCTCTGCTACTGCCGGAGTGGGCTCAACTGTCATGGCGAAAGCTCTCCCCTGCTGGCCTCCTCTAACCTGCTGCACTCCGTCCTGGCCTGCCTGTCTGGCTGCACGGGTAGCACAGTTCTTCATCTGGTGGTCTAGAGCTCCACAGAATAAACAAACTCCCTGCTTCATCCTACAAACCTTCCGGGTGTGCCCCATCTCCTTGCAGAAGGCACACTGGATGGCCTGCCTCTGGCCCTGTCCCTGGTGCTGCTGGACATGCGCTGGTGCCTGCTGAATCTGCAACAGAGGCTGCTGTTGCTGAAATAGCCTCTGCTGATGCTGAATGGGGGCGCTTGGCCAGTCCCGTACTGGAACTCGCCCCCATGGTATCACTGCTTCTCTTCGGCTTGAGGCCGAAGTCCTCCTCTACAATCTGTGCGTCCATCAATATCTGATCGAATGTCGCGTCACGGCGACTCGAGGTGCGGGTGCGTACTGTATGAATGAGTCCCCTACGGAACTTACGAGCCTTCTGTCCCTCATCCTGAATCATATCGGGAGCGAACCTGCTAAGGCGGAAGAACTCTGCTGCATACTCGTCCACCGACGAGTTCTCCTGCACTAGACCCACGAACTGGCACTCCAATGCTGTAAGAGCCACGTCCGGGAAGAACTTCTCCTTGAAGAGCCTCCGGAAGTTCTCCCATGTCAGCCCTTTCACCGACGCATGGGGATCCGTACGGTACCATGTCAGCACGATATCGAAGAATCGGCTGGCTGCGGCCGAAACCCAAAGTCCTCTAGGAAGCTCTACAAGCTCCATACTCCGCTGTACGTCCTCTAGCCAGTCGTCTGCATAAAGGATGCCCTCCGTGCCCATGAAGTCCCTGGAGCTCATCTTTCTAAAGTCTAATACTGTTCCCGACCTGGACTGCTGCTGGTACGGCTGTTGGCCGGTAGGGCCCTATACCGTACCCGGTGCCACTCTCTCCACGGCTGCCAGTACAAGCTGATGCGAGTTCTCCATGCTCTGCCTCAGTATCTCAATCTGACGGTGCGACGCCTCCGTCTGGCGCTGCGATGCCTCTGCCTGGGCTCGCTGTGTCTCCATCATGTGCTGAAGAAGAAGGAACATGTGGTGTGTATCCGTCGGTATCGGAGGTGGTAGCGACAGTATCTCTGGAACAACGACCGAAACCCTCTGGGGTGGAGGTGGTAGACCTCCCTGTGCAACTGTTAGGGCCTTCGGGATAGTGGAATCACTGGGGGCAGTCTCGTGAACCTCCTCCTCAGCCTGGTCAGATCTCTCGGGCAAGCTACTCGATCAAGTGGCCTGCGGGTGCGTCTTCGTCATCCTGGAGATGAATTGAAACAAGGAAATCAATATGGCACATGAACAGATATTATCAAAGAAGGACAGTTAATTTAATACAAGGGGAGTAATCATGATAATTAAAAGATCAAAAAAATTTCCTAGGTGTGATTGAGAATCTCCTATCGTATACTAGGTCCTACGTCCTAATTGCAGGCTCGTAATTAGTACTCTAAGTCGAGCACCATTACGATATCGCACTATGTGAGCACCCTGAATTTCGGGTTGAAATTTTTTTCATTTTTATTTTGTTTTTCTGATTATTTGGTTTTGATAAATATTTTATTTTATTTATCTATCTGTAAGTGTACTTTTTCATGCCATTGATATTTGGAGTGTCAGGGATGTTCAACTCTGAAAATCTTCTTCATGAGTTTTGGAGTGGACATGATTACCTTCATGACGGTATATAGTGTCCCATCCAAACTTGTTCCCTTGTGCTCTTTTTGCTTCGCTGAACTTCGGGTCGATTTAGACCATTTGATTATTATTTATTTTCCCACTCTTTTCCTTGATCATTTTCAGCGCGTTACCATGACTTTTAAATTGGGAGCGCAAGACCAGTCAGTTTCTTGAAACCAACTCCTCATTGATGATCTACTCGAGACGCTCGTCACCCATGACCTTCGTGTCCCACTCAGACACGTCATTTTGTGCTCCATTTGATTCGCACAACTTTTCCGACACGTGACCCGATTTTATTTCACTCCACGGCGTCACATTCATTTTCCAACTTAATTTGTGGGTCCCCTGTCGACCAAAACCTGTCCGCCCCAATTATGGACATGGCCCACATTGAGCCTACTATCTGTCCGCCACTTATATCCCATTTATTGGAATCCCCATGTGCTATTTATTCACTCATGATCATCAACGTCTATTTTTAATTCAATTATTGCACAATGTCCAATTTTGACCCAATCCGGCTCTACCGAGTCCAGTCCAGCTCCATGATTTTCTCCATCATGACACCCTCGTATTTTTCTTGCCCAAAAATGATAGTACTCTCTACATATTTTTCTATATTTAATAGAAATTTTTATTGATTTTATTCCTATAGGAATGAGCAATTTCTCTCTAATTTATTCCTAGCCATTGATTTTCCTAATCAATCCCAACCATTGATTTCCCTACACTTTCACTCACTCACAGCAAGGAGAGTGCCGGCCCTAATTTTTAGGGAAAGCTACTTTCTATCCTCTCTCTCTCCTTATCATTAATTCCTCTCCTTCTCTCTCTCTCTCTTCCTTTCTATTTACTACTACAACAAAAACTACACAACCAACCCCATGCATACAGCACCTCCTCTCTCCCCTGGACAACCCGACCTCACCCTTCTCGTCGGCCACCCCGACCTCCTCCTCGTGGCCGGACTTCCTCGTCGGCCACCCACACAGCCGCAGCTCCTTCCTCCTATCAACAACACTACCACCATCAAAACTCAACCGCCACCACCACTCCACCTTTCTCGGCCATGGCTGCCATCTCCACCACCTCAGTCGTCGTAGCAGCCCCACCACCTCGCCGTAGGCTTGTCGCCGCCGCCTCACTGCTCGTCGTGGTCGGCATAGCGTCGCCATAGCAGCAGCAGCAGCGCCGCCCACGCTACAGTATGCACGGCAGTGTGCATGGGCGCGCACGAACGGTGCTGCCGCCGTCGGCCGCACACCGGCGTGGCCGACCCCCGTCGTGGGTAGCCCCCTCTCCGGTGAACCCTAGCCTACCTATCCATGGCGGCCACCATCCTCCGGGACGCGCCGTCGAGGCGATTCGTGCGTTTTGAGCGACGTCCCGTCGTGACGCGCGCGGGATCGAGTTCGTTTTGGCGCTCCGTCGTGGCAACTTCGCGCACGTTTTTCCGGAGATCCGATCGTTGGATCGGCGATTTCTTCGCTCCATCGTAATCTTGGTATATCCACCTTCGCTCATATCAATTTTCGTCCGTTAATTTTATCGTTTGATACATAAAAACCGGCCACCAAGTTGACCGTTTAAATTATATTAAATTTGGACAGTTTCGTGGGGCCAACTTCGTCAGCTTGTATCTCCTCCACCACAGCTCCGTTTGGCATGCTACCAGTTCCGGTGCGAAGCTGGTATAACCCTCTTACTACCCCTCCAGTTTCGTTTCATTGTGAGCTTGTTTGATTGGTTGAATTCGACGCCGAAGTTGGCCGTCCGAATTCGTAATTTCCAACTTGTAAAATTCCATTTTTGAACACGGGACTCCAGATTTCATTTCTGACACCACCATTAGACTTGTGGCATCGTTCTGGCATGTTTTCATATAAAATTTGTTAGATTTGGAGAACGTGGGCCCTAGCACGTTTTTCGGTGCAAGTGGGTCCCACATTCTGGGTCAACGGGACTTTTTGACGTCGGCTCATCGGAATCCAATTTCGGATATACCGATGAGTTCGTATCGTCATTTTGGACTCGTTGATATATAATTTGCTAGGTTTTGGTGGACATTGGGTCTGGCACGCATTTCGGTGCAAGTCGGATACCAATATCCGGGTCAACGGGTCATTTTGAGATCGGCTCATCGGAATCCAATTCCGGAGATACCGTTGAGTTCGTATCATCATTCTGGACTCGTTGACAGGTAGTTTGCTAAGTTTTGAGAACTTTGGCTCCGACACGCATTTTCGTGCAAACCGAAATTCCAAGTTCTGGTCAACGGGCCAAAATGAGATCGGATCAACGGAATCCAATTCTGGAGATACCGTTGGATTCGTATCGACATTCTGGTTTTGTGGACATATAATTTGTTATTTTTTATAGACTTGTTTTCTTGCACGTTTTTCGGTGCAAAACGGCTCCGACACGGACACCGTTTTGACCCAAAATTATCTTTTTGCCCTTGTGTCCAAATTGGACCGTTGGGTAAGCTATCCTAGCTAATTTGACCATTCTGGACACGTTGGCGATGTTCATTTCATCGTCCGACAATGTTTGTTGATAATTTCTCTGAGTTTAACCTTTTTATAATTAATTAATAATTAATTCATATAATGTTTGTATTTCGGGATTAGTACAACGAAACTGAGATCAGCCAATTCCAGTAATCTCACATCGCTGAAATTGACAAGTTAGACACGTGGATCACTATAATAAGATTATCAACCATACCGATAATCTTCTTATCTCGATTTGCGTGTCGTAAGTTTCGACGTACAAATAACGAAGTACACTTTATATTAGACTAGAATTGACCCAGTTTGACCAGAGTTGACCAGTTGACCCAAAGTCAACTGTAAGTCAACACTTGACCTAGTTTGACTAGATTATTGACCGGAGTCGACCTAGAGTTGTTTTGACTTAGAAGAACCTAGAATAATGTAGATTGATTATAGAGATTCATTTATTACAACTTGAACACCTTGTAACCTATGTTGCTTTAAATAGGACACTGTGGCTTCAGTGGGACCTCCTATACTTATCAGTTGTTCAGGTTATCGAGGCGAGTACATTCTCTGACCGTTTCATACTTGTATGGATTTACATTCTTGCTCTAGATTACTGTACTTGATGCTGACACGACTGTTATTACGGATTGGTACTATATGGATCTTCTTTTGAGATGTTATCTCCTTGTATTCACTAAGTACATATTGTGACGTGCGTTTCACTTCCATATTGTATTTATTGAATACCCATATCCTTGTATACTCATTGTGCATATTGTACTCTCATTATCACATGAGCCCCAGGGATAGACCATTGTACACTATTGTATAACATTGTACATCTATTGTATAACATTGTACACTATTGTATAAGATAACGTAACTGGAGTAGATCCTTGTGTATTGATTGGGGAGGGGGAGTAGAATTGGTTATGTACTCAAATCCTATTGTACAACATTGTATAACTATTGTATATGTCTATTGTACACCCACGTACAATGGAGTTACCATTGTATTTTCCTAGCCCATTTACATAACCAGATTGTACTCTAAATCACATGTTCCTTACAGTTCTTACTTATCATATTTAGATATTTCCTGTTATTAAATCTCTACTGTTTTCTATACATTCTTCTTTCAGCGTTTCATGTACTTTACTCTATTGTATGCTTTATATTTCCTAACTCGATATGAACTGCGTGAGATGTTTTGTGCTCGCTCCCGTCTTGACTGGACCTGTTGATAAATTTTACAGATAGCCTGGAGGTGCCTGCTAGCCTAGAGGAGACACATTAGAGGTTGTTTAGGTAGTTATTTCATTTTGTCTGGAGTTGTATTTTACTTTGTGGATTACTGTATTGAGTTTTGAGATGTATTTATGGGTTTATGTATCATAAACACTTAGACTTCTATCTCCTGTATTTCTTTTGGATTTTATGTTTTATCTATCTTTATCATGCTCTACCTTAGATGTGATTGAGATTGTATCTGCTATGTCACCCCCATTCGGGGAGTATAAACTGTTTAGTATTATACTGTTAGATGCATTGAGACCTAGGACAGCGTTCTACGCCGACACTGCGGCGTAGGCTGGGTGTTGTTACGTTCTCGTGCCCTAACTCTAGGGCGCGGGTCGTGACACATTTTTAGTGGTGCCCCATGCAGGTCGAGACTAAAAGTGTAGTGGTATTCGAACTTGAGTACCACTACAGCCTGCACTAGGAATAGGATATATTTTTGAAGATACTCAATCACAGTTAGGAACCCTTGAGAGATTCCTGGGACAACCCTGGAGAATCTTATTTAACTTCGATTTGGAAACTCTCTTTTTCCCTTGATTTGATTCATTTTTTTTACTTTTGTTGTTAAATTTGATTTTTATGGATTATTGTTGAATTTGAGTTTGTATTTATTTTGATGGAAGATTTTTTTAAATTTTGAATTTTGATGATAGCTGTTGCATTCGAGTTTGTATTTTGATGGATTTTGTTCATTTTGAATTTTGATGTTCGTTAATAAATTTGAATTGATTTTGAGTATTCGTTATAGATTAATTTAATTTTTGGCAAGATAAAATTATTTGGAATAGGTCATCTTTGTTATGGAATCTAGTCTTTTATAGTCACATTAGCCAGCATGGTGAGGACATATAGTCTGACTCTGGATATATTTCTCGGGTGTGGGAATTTAAGGTTTTTGCAGCCAAGCATGCGGCACCGCAAAAATGTTAAATACCATAATTTTAGAGATATGTGCATAAGTCAAGGGCTCTGTGATTATCGTAGCCTTGCTTACTAGTATGACGAGGATTTAGAGTACCATGATTTGGGATAGACGCATATGATTATCAGATTGCACCTTAAATATTTTTGAACATATTTTCTCTACTTTTGTTCAGTCTTTCAAAAAAAAAATTTATTATTTATTTGTTTTGTCTAGTTTCCTATTATTTAACTTAAGAGTATGTTTAGTTGTTTTATAAACCTTGTGTAAATTCTTGCTATGAGTTATTCTTAATACAATGAATCGATGAATTTGCTAGACTTTATCTTGGATTTGATAATTTAACTCTGGATTTCAGAACGGTTCCTTCTTTAAACAGTAAGCAAAACAGATTTTATCGTTATTCTTTCATGCTATTTTTTTTGTTTTAGATAATAATAAAACTGTCTTGATTTTGTCAATTACCTACTCTGTAATTTTGGTAAGAATTTAAATGTTGGTCCTGATGTAGAAATTAATTTTTTTATTGGGACATGAGAATATGTATATGAATATGTATAGCAAACACTTTGCCTAACACGTATGCATGCTACACTTGATTTTTCCATATATCTAGATACATATTAATATGTCGTTGATGTTAGATTGTCAAAACCCCAATATTTCTGGTCCTCTACTTTTCCATGTTTAGATTCGTAATTTAAATGGAAATTTCATGTTATTAGTTATGTTTACATCACTGCAACATGTTAATATTACACTTGTTTAAATGTTAGCTTATTTTCAGATTTTGTATGTAAATGCTGAACTAAAACTGGGTTTAACCTTTCAATACTAAGCTATAATCCTGTACAAGGACACACACACACTCTAACTTAGTATACCCTGTCATGTAACCTAATCTTTCCTCTCTATGTTATGATCATGTATCTATATAGATATATATAGCGTTTATACATCCATGTTATAATTTGAATAAATACGTAACTAAGTCTCTACCTTTTATATATATATGGTTAGCCATGCATGTTATGAGTAAATAAGTTGCGTATTGTAGATTGTTTAACCAAAATGCCATGATTAGCGTAACTTGATAGCTGTTGTTTTGGACCCAAATCCTTCTATACTCTTCATGTATATTTCACATACACCAATGTCTACTATCTAACCATATGAACCTGTTCACATACACCCATACACATAATGTTAGCTTTTCCTCTCTAGTGCTCTATATATTATATAATACGATTGGATTTCAATGCAAGTGATTTTCAATTCCTTAATTTTCAATTTGATTTTCTGTACCCTTTTAGATGATTGGTGGTTACCTTTCTTTATTTTTTGATGAGTACCAGTTTTCACATGGGATGGTAGACTGTCTTACAGTTTTGATAATTTGATATTTCTGCATCTTTTTTGTTTAGCACCCTGGATTTGCTTGTGTGTTTGATACCCTATGACCGATTCAGTTAGCATGACTAGTATACCTAGATGAGACTTTCACTACCCCCGTATGCCATGACCCTGTATGCCGTTCTTTTATTTGATGGTATGTTTTATTTAAGTTCTGGGACTTTTATTGTGGAGGTTTGACCTAGAGGGAGTATGGACATTTTAATTTCGAGGACGAAATTTTTATAAGGTGGGTAGGATGTGAGCACCCTGAATTTCGGGTTGAAATTTTTTCATTTTTATTTTGTTTTTCTGATTATTTGGTTTTGATAAATATTTCATTTTATTTATCTATCTGTAAGTGTATTTTTTTATGCCATTGATATTTGGAGTGTCAGGGATGTTCAACTCTGAAAATCTTCTTCATGAGTTTTGGAGTGGACATGATTACCTTCATGACGGTATATAGTGTCCCATCCAAACTTGTTCCCTTGTGCTCTTTTTGCTTCGCTGAACTTCGGGTCGATTTAGACCATTTGATTATTATTTATTTTCCCACTCTTTTCCTTGATCATTTTCAGCGCGTTACCATGACTTTTAAATTGGGAGCGCAAGACCAGTCAGTTTCTTGAAACCAACTCCTCATTGATGATCTACTCGAGACGCTCGTCACCCATGACCTTCGTGTCCCACTCAGACACGTCAATTTGTGCTTCATTTGATTCGCACAACTTTCCCGACACGTGACCCGATTTTATTTCACTCCACGGCGTCACATTCATTTTCCAACTTAATTTGTGGGTCCCCTGTCGACCAAAACCTGTCCGCCCCAATTATGGACATGGCCCACATTGAGCCTACTACCTGTCCGCCACTTGTGTCCCATTTATTGGAATCCCCATGTGCTACTTATTCACTCATGATCATCAACGTCTATTTTTAATTCAATTATTGCACAATGTCTAATTTTGACCCAATCCGGCTCTACCGAGTCCAGTCCAGCTCCATGATTTTCTCCATCATGACACCCTCGTATTTTTTTTGCCCAAAAATGATAGTACTCTTCTGCATATTTTTCTATATTTAATAGAAATTTTCATTGATTTTATTCCTATAGGAATGAGCAATTTCTCTCTAATTTATTCCTAGCCATTGATTTTCCTAATCAATCCCAACCATTGATTTCCCTACACTTTCACTCACTCACAGCAAGGAGAGTGCCGGCCCTAATTTCTAGGGAAAGCTAATTTCTATCCTCTCTCTCTCTCCTTATCATTAATTCCTCTCCTTCTCTCTCTCTCTTCCTTTCTATTTACTACTACAACAAAAACTACACAACCAACCCCATGCATACAGCACCTCCTCTCTCCCCTGGACAACCCGACCTCACCCTTCTCGTCGGCCACCCCGACCTCCTCCTCGTGGCCGAACTTCCTCGTCGGCCACCCACACAGCCGCAGCTCCTTCCTCCTATCAACAACACCACCACCATCAAAACTCAACCGCCACCACCACTCCACCTTTCTCGGCCATGGCTGCCATCTCCACCACCTCAGTCGCCGTAGCAGCCCCGCCACCTCGCCGTCCTCGCCGTGGGCTCGCCGTCGCTGCCTCACTGATCGCCGTGGTCGGCGCAGCATCGCCACAGCAGCAGCAGCAGTGCCGCCCACGCTACAGTATGCACGGCAGTGTGCATGGGCGTGCACGAACGGCGCTACCGCGTCGCCGCCGGCCGCACACCGGCGTGGCCGACCCCCGCCGTGGGTAGCCCCCTCTCCGACGAACCCTAGCCTACCTTCCCATGGCGGCCACCGTCCTCCGGGATGCGCCGTCGAGGCGATTCGTGCGTTTTGAACGACGTCCCGTCGTGACGCGCGCGGGATCGAGTTCGTTTTGGCGCTCTGTCGCAGCAACTTCGTACACATTTTTTCGGAGATCCGACCGTTGGATCGGTGATTTCTTCGCTCCGTCGCAATCTTGGTATATCCACCTTCGCTCATGTCAATTTTTGTCCGTTAATTTTATCGTTTGATAGATGAAAACCGGCCACCAAGTTGACCGTTTAAATTGTATTAAATTTGGACAGTTTCGCGGGGCCAACTTCGTCAGCTTGTATCTCCTCCACCGCAGCTCCGTTTGGCGTGCTACTAGTTCCGGTGCGAAGCTGGTATAACCCTCTTACTACCCCTCCAGTTTTGTTTCATTGTGAGCTTGTTTGATTGGTTGAATTCGACGCCAAAGTTGGCCCTCCGAATTCGTAATTTCTAACTTGTAAAATTCTATTTTTGAACACGGGACTCCAGATTTCATTTCTGACACCACCATTAGACTTGTGGCGTCGTTCTGGCATGTTTTCATATAAAATTTGTTAGATTTGGAGAACGTGAACCCTGGCACGTTTTTCGGTGCAAGTGGGTCCCATATTCTGGATCAACGGGACTTTTTGACGCCGGCTCATCGAAATTCAATTCCGGATATACCGATGAGTTCGTATCGTCATTCTGGACTCGTTGACATATAATTTGCTAGGTTTTGGTGGACATTGGATCTGGCACGCATTTCGGTGCAAGTCGGATACCAATATCCGGGTCAACGGGTCATTTTGAGATCGGCTCATCGGAATCCAATTTCGGAGATACCGTTGAGTTCGTATCATCATTCTGGACTCGTTGACAGGTAGTTTGCTAAGTTTTGAGAACTTTGGCTCCGGTACGCATTTTCGTACAAACCGAAATTCCAAGTTCTGGTCAACGTGCCAAAATGAGATCGGGTCAACGGAATCCAATTCTGGAGATACCGTTGGGTTCGTATCGACATTTTAGTTTTGTGAACATATAATTTGTTATACTTTATAGACTTGTTGTCTTGCACGTTTTTCGGTGCAAAACGGCTCCGACACGGATACCGTTTTGACCCGAAATTACCTTTTTGCCCTTGTGTCCAAATTGGACCGTTGGGTAGGCTATCCTAGCTAATTTGACCATTCTGGACACGTTGGCGATGTTTATTTCATCGTCCGACAGTGTTTGTTGATAATTTCTCTGAGTTTAACCTTTTTATAATTAATTAATAATTAATTCATATAATGTTTGTATTTCGGGATTAGTACAACGAAGTTGAGATCAGCCAATTCCAGTGATCTCACATCGCTGAAATTGACAAGTTGGACACGTGGATCACTATAATAAGATTATCAACCTTACCGATAATCTCCTTATCTCGATTTGCGTGTCGTAAGTTTCGACGTACAAATAACGAAGTACACTTTATATTAGACTAGAATTAACCCAGTTTGACCAGAGTTGACCAGTTGACCCAAAGTCAACTGTAAGTCAACACTTGACCTAGTTTGACTAGATTATTGACCGGAGTCGACCTAGAGTTGTTTTGACTTAGAAGAACCTAGAATAATGTAGATTGATTATAGAGATTCATTTATTACAACTTGAACACCTTGTAACCTGTGTTGCTTTAAATAGGACTCTGTGGCTTCAATGGGACCTCCTATACTTATCAGCTGTTCAGGTTATCGAGGCGAGTACATTCTCTGACCGTTTCATACTTGTATGGATTTACATTCTTGCTCTAGATTACTGTACTTGATGCTGACACGACTGTTATCACGGATTGGTACTATATGGATCTTCTTTTGAGATGTTATCTCCTTGTATTCACTAAGTACATATTGTGACGTACGTTTCACTTCCATATTGTAATTATTGAATATCCATATCCTTGTATACTCATTGTGCATATTGTACTCTCATTATCACATGAGCCCCAGGGATAGACCATTGTACACTATTGTATAACATTGTACATCCATTGTATAACATTGTATACTATTGTATAAGATAACGTAACTGGAGTAGATCCTTGTGTATTGATTGGGGAGGGGGAGTAGAATTGGTTATGTACTCAAATTCTATTGTACAACATTGTATAACTATTGTATATGTCTATTGTACACCCACGTACAATAGAGTTACCATTGCATTTTCCTAGCCCGTTTACATAACCAGATTGTACTCTAAATCACATGTTCCTTACAGTTCTTACTTATCATATTTAGATATTTCCTGTTATTAAATCTCTACTGTTTTCTATACATTCTTCTTTCAGCGTTTCATGTACTTTACTCTATTGCATGCTTTATATTTCCTAACTCGATATGAACTGCGTGAGATGTTTTGTGCTTGCTCCCGTCCTGACTGGACCTGTTGATAAATTTTACAGATAGCCTGGAGGTGCCTGCTAGCCTAGAGGAGACACATTAGAGGTTGTTTAGGTAGTTATTTCATTTTGTCTGGAGTTGTATTTTACTTTGTAGATTACTGTATTGAGTTTTGAGATGTATTTATGGGTTTATGTATCATAGACACTTATGTTTTATCTATCTTTATCATGCTCTACCTTAGATGTGATTGAGATTGTATCTGCTATGTCACCCCCATTCGGAGAGTATAAACTGTTTAGTCTTATACTGTTAGATGCATTAAGACCTAGGACAGCGTTTTACCGCCGACACTGCGGCGTAGGCTGGGCGTTGTTACGTTCTCGTGTCCTAACTCTAGGGCGCGGGTCGTGACACACTAATTACGACACAGGACCTGCGTGGGCCACCACAAAAATGTGTCACGACCCGCACCTTGATTAGGGGCACGTGTACGTGGTTACGTCCAGCCTATGCCGTAGCATCGGCGGTAGAACGCTGTCTAGGTCATCTATAAATACTACAACTAAACAGATAAAGGTACCTGTACAGTATATACACTCCAAGTGGAGGTGACATAGCAATACAGTCTCAATCACAAAAATAAACTAGGATAGATAGCACGAAAGGAAATATGATAGATGAAAGAGTAAATAAGTTCGAGATCCACACAAGCCCATATATATACACATCATCATAGGGTCTCAAAATATAATATAGAAAGCTACAGTCTGATAATACAAGCTGGATCGCAGTCCTGGTAACCCAACTATGCTATACTACTTAGGGTGAGCAAAGTCTAGTGGCTCTACTAACAAGCCATGGTCCAGGTCTACTCTATCAGACTCGACCCCATAATAGGTCGGGCAATCTACCTCAGAATCATCTATAATATATCAACGGTATCCCGTCAGAAAAATGAGCAAGTACAAACACTAACAGCAGTTCCATGTGAATTGACAAATTCTATTAGAGACAGTATAATAAAATACAAGACAAAGATATAGGAAGACTTGGGAACCGTTCGGAAGCTGAGTTACAACCCTTAAACCAAACAAGGACTAGAGTTGTAACTCTTCTTCCGAGCAGAACTTAGTCTCCAATCAAGGTACAATATAAAGGCATGTAGAACATATGAGTAACTGAATATCATAGCATGGTGAGAAAGTACTGAATGTAGAACAAAACAGGATATGTAACACCCAGTTTTCCAGATGAGGATAATTTTAAAATTTTGTAATTATAATTAATTATTATTGATATTTATTTTATATTATGATTTTTGGTGATTTTTAATAATTTTTTTAAAACTATTTAAAAACTGCTTTGAGTCATGACTTGTGATTTTGATGTGCTGTCAGTGAAACCCTAGTGACTGCATGACCTAGAGCCTAACCATGTCATTAGTATGTTTTAATTCTCATTTTTAGCCTAGGAGTAATTTGATCATTTTGACTTATTTGAATTTTTAATTAATTTAATGAATTGGTGAATTCTAGTTTGACTTTGACTTGTTGAGACCTAGTGGACTAGCCTAGAAGCTAACCCTAGCCGTGGTGACCCTAGTCTAACTTGAGTTAACTTATTTTACTCATTAGAAAATAGTTTTAGAATGAAGGGATTTGGTTTAGTAGATTTTAGTCATGGCTTATGATTTCATGAAATGACTTATGACTCAATGGTTTAATTGATCATGACTTAAGCCCATGGGCCATTTAGTGAACCCTAACCCTAATTAATGAACCTTTGAACAGCCACATAGGGATCCCCACCCTATTTAAATACTTGTTCATTAGGGCTTGCCTCTTTTTATCATTCCAACACTTGGAGAAAAGAAAGGTAAGTTTCCCCCTTCCAAAAAAATCCCATTTTATTCATTTGATCTCCTTTTTCATCCTAGGCTTTTGCATTGGGTTCTAAATTGAGTTTATGGACTGTTGGTGGAGAGTCATTTCAGTTTGGGATCAATTTGGAGCTTTTGGCTATCAAGAAGAACCCCCCATTTGGTGCTTTTCTATGCAAATTGCACCTATAGGTAAAATCCTTTAAATTGATTTAAATTTCAGTTTTCTTTGCATATAGGGCTAGATCTAGGAGTCTCCTAGGTGTTCCTGAAATTTGGATGAATTTCGTATCCGTTTGGTGTCCGTATCGGACACGTGTCGTGTGGTATGTTAGGTGTTCGACGAAATGCCTCAATGGATTGAATGTTATTGTTTTTCAAAACAAATTATATTTTTTGATAGCTCTTAATATGTAGATTATACATTTTTGTGTCTGAGCACGAATTTAGGGGTTTTTCGTGTCCAAATCGGACACGTACCGCACGCACGGGACACAACACAGGCCTCGTGCAGTCCCCTGCTGCCCGAGTGTCCTACAGGACACGATACGACACTATATGCCACAAAAATTTGTGGGCATGTGCGGGCACCCACTGACATCACGCACGCAAAGTTTATGAACTTTCGTTCACTGTGCGCGAAGTTATCGCGTTCGCACGGGTCACGCACTGTCACTGCACGCACTGTATTTGCTCACTGATACGGCCTCGTATCGACACGTAGACACCACGTAGACACGGGACAGGCACATGGACACGTCCCCCTAGTCTAGGTGAACACGTGTGCATGGCCACGTGTCTCCACGTGGCCTGTGTCGTGAGTTGGGCACACGTGCACGCGTGCACGAGGACTGAGTTTTTTGTTTTCAGACACAATTCGAATTTGGTTTTGGACACGTTCGTGTCCAGTTTCCTGGACACGAACACACCCCTCATGACACGTATGGCCTGTACTAACCTCTGAAACATGTTGTATGACCTTGAATGTTTTGGTTCGCCTGAACAATGTGTAGGAACTGTCCTATTTTTCTGATACACTGGGTGTTGTCCACTGTTTCAGGAATTGGTTTCAAAATCAAATCCTAAGGTTTAATGGGTCTCTATATTCCTGAGATCGGTTGTCTTCAAATTGGTTTTTATGGTTTGTATTGGTTTTTCGAATGTAGGATTCGAATGTGGGTTGGGGATGTCCAATGGACAGGTCTGATACGCACAGTCCAGGAAAATCCTGATTTTTCCATTGCTATTTGTAAACTATTTTTAAATGATCTTTTAAATCACTAAATAGGTTCCCACATGTGTATTAGACTTTTACAAGGTTTGTTTACTGATTTGTGTGGGTTTTTGGAGTTCAAATTAGGTTTTGGTTGCTCATTCTAACTGTCATTTACATTCTCTGTTATAGTAAGTAGATGGTTATATGTCGTTTTGAGTGTGATTAGCTGAGTTGTGAGGTTAGGTTGCAGGAAACTGAATACTTAGGACAGTCATAAAAACTGTTTTTGATCCCAGTTTATGCACAACTGAGTTTTAATGAGAATTATGTAGGGGTTTTGGTTGTGTAGGGATATAGGTTTTGGTTGGCATGGGAGTTGGGACTTTGAGTTCATTGTTTGAACTGTTTGAATTTACATTGAATTCCCTGAGATACCCTACATTATACACATTGCACTAATCCTTTTTTTTAACTAACTGTCATGACACTTTGGCTTGACAGTTACACACACATGCTCTCCCACACATATTGTACCACCTGGACACCCTCCACACATATACTCATACACACCACTCTACAAAACTGATTTCCTTTTTGACACACACACAAACTTGTTTCCATGCCACACACTGTTTGCCATTGATTGTAAAAGTACAGAATAATTATCGGAGGACTGAACTTAGACTCACAATACAAACTCGCTCGTACAAAGAAAGCCTAGGGACGAAAACCTAGGTACAGCAGTCTAAGTACGATTGTTTATTTTAGATTCTGGGGGGGTGACGATAGAGGCTCGGGAAAGCGACGGCCGCTCTGCCTTACTCCTTGGACGATCGGTACGCAGCCTTGACTCGGGGAAGATCTGCTTGGTCGTTGACGAAGAAATGCCTTCTTGCTCTCTCTCTGATTGCTCTCCTGGCTTCTCTCTCTCTGTGTATATTCTCTCTCTGACTATGGGGGAAGTCTCTCTGTGTATACGTATTCTTCTCTGATTCTTCTTTTTTTTTATCTCTCTCTATCTGCTACAAGGGAATGGCACCTTGCTATTTATAATAGTGGGATGTGATCGCTAGGGTTGCCAATGATTAGCTCTCGGAGATGGCGGCGGCTTGGGGATTGATCAATCAAGGCCGCTCGTTTCGGATTGTGACGAATCAGAACCATTAAGGGTAGATTACACCAAATCCCCATTAGCAATCAATGCTGATTGGCATAAATCTTCCTTATAATGATTCTCTCATATCTGCGAATAAATCAAATTTATTCTCCTGCCACGTGCCCCAGATCATTGGGATTCGTCCCGATCTTGGATTGCCATAAATCTGGAAGATTGATCGGCTGAGGACACGTATCCTGAGAGCCAATGGTGAGACTGGAACCGCATGCAGATTGGGCCGCATGAGATTTGGGCCGCATAAATTTTGGGCCGCATAAGACTTGGGACACGTGTCAGGACTGTCTGGGCAGTGGCCCCATCCTTCAGACTTCTGAACCATATGATGAGCCGCATGAACCGCATAATGGTGTGTCTGCTTGAGCCGCATGGGCATGATCTTCTTGAGCCACATAGGGATGATTCCACTCGAGCCGCATGGGACAGCTTCACTCTGAACCGCATGGAAAGTCTTCACTTCGAGCCGCATAAGCACACCCACGTGGCAGGGCCACGTGGCATTTTGTTGTTCTCGGGGGATTGTGTCAGAGATTTTTTTCTCTTCCCTAGAGATTCATCATCATGACAGAGTCATAATTACCTGCTTTGGTGTCAGGTCTGTCAACTTTTCAGAGGGGTCAACCGTCAAAGCAATTAATGCAGCATGGATCGGAGGGGAGCACTGTCATGCCACATGTCTTCTGAACCGCATGAAATGCCTCCGGCCGCATAGCTCCTTATGCCGCATGACTCCCTGAGCCGTATGCGTTTTCTGAGCCGCATGGGTCTTTCTTGGCCGCATGAGTCAATTTCTTTAGTATTTTCCATGCTTCTACAGGACCCCCTTCAAAGTTTTCAATTTGTAAAATTGAAATACTTTGAATAAGAAGCATGGCCGTGCTCTTCTAACCGCATATGAAACCCTGACCGCATAGAGATCTTGTCCGCATAGATTGTTCAGCCGCATAGCTTCTCGCCACGCCATTATGTCATGCATGCAAACCTTTTTGGGGCAGGATCCTAGGAGTTTCTGACCTCTAATTAACTAGTCAGTATCGATAGCCGAAGAGTCGACTACTTTGTACGAAGCGTCGGTCTTGGTCCTCCTTTCTCTATAAATGGAAGGGTATTTAGAAGGATTTCTCTCTTAGACTCTTTCTGATTAAGATTTCTGTCTTGCTTTCTTCTTCTTCCAACTGACAAACCACGATGGCACCTAGGGCTTCCAAGACAGTGAAGAGGGTTGTGGCTAGGAGCAGGAAGTCGGCTTCGTCTTCAATTGCCGCACCCTCCGTTCGCCTTGATGTTTATGTTGTCGTCGAAGGTAAGGACTGTGCGGAAGATTGGGTGCTCTGAAACCCTAAAAGATGCTGCTCTGCTGCATTGCTTCGTGCATAATCATTTTGATGCGAGCTTTTTAGATTACGTGGTCCGCATACACATCCTATGAGCCGCATGGAATATATTCCATACCCAAGCCGCATGTCTTTAAACGAGCCGCATGAACACTTCTGAATATCTTCTGACTGTTTTTATCATTTCTCATCACTTTTTTCCGTCTTTTGGTTCTTATAGTGTCTCCACCGAGTGCTGATATTGCAGTGGTAGAGGATCCGTCGCTCCCTGGCGTCAATCAGGGGCCTTCCTCTGTTAAGAATGAGACAATAAAAGATGAATCGGAGCCTGAGAGGGACGACGTCCTTCCCACCGTCGAGACTGCTGAGGGTGACACCACTGGGAATCCTGATTCTCCTATTCTGGACGAGGATCTTCCTCAGTTGCACCCTTCATACGTAATGTGGTTGAAGGAATTGTATACGTATTTTTGTAACTAGGGGTTTGAGGTGTCTTGTCTGTAATGAAGAACTTTCCTGTAACCGTGTGGATGTAACTGATTTCGGACTGAATGGAATATATATTTGCTTCACTCTTTTGCTTTGTAATGATCCTTTTATCGGGTCATTTTGCGTGGACCCATTGTCCCTAACATACCCTGGTTTTGGATACGGACAATAAGTTTAAAAGAAAGGAACCAATCATACTGACTCAGAGGTGCTGAGGACATGGTGAGCATGAGGGTCTCTTTGACAGGGGGGTACATAGAATAACTCAGAGGTAATGAGGACATAGAAATTCTATGTAGGGGTGATTTGTTTTTGGCGGAAATGGGACGACTCAGAGGTGATGAGGACATGGTCGTCTCGGAAATTTATGGATCCGTTACCTTTGTTTTGTACTGGGAGTGCAGGTATTAGATCATGAGAGAGGATCTCTTGTAGGAAGAAAGTTCAGCGGTATGATCATACATAACTTTCTACCTGAAAGAGTGACCAGGATGTGAGTTCAGGGGTACCGATGGGCACATAACTCGATAATCCATAAATGTTGGAATCAAAGTGTAAGTTCAGAGGTACCAGCTGGTACATGACTTAGGAATTTGGGATATGTTTATGGAAGAAGGGCATGAGTTCAGCGGTACACGCGGGTACATGACTCGAAAATCTGTGAATGTTGGAATCAAAGTGTAAGTTCAGAGGTACCAGCAGGTACATGACTTAGGAATTTGGGGTATGTTTATGGAAGAAGGGCATGAGTTCAGCGGTACACGCGGATACATGACTCGAAAATCTGTGAATGTTGGAATCAAAGTGTAAGTTCAGAGGTACCAGCAGGTACATGACTTAGGAATTTGGGATATGAGTTCAGCGGTACAAGAGGGTACGTGACTCGATAAGTTAGAAAATTAGGGGGTTGAGTTCAGTGGTACCAGCGGGCACATGACTCAAAACTCTGGAAAATGTTGTTTAAACATAGTATTTCTTCAGGAACTTGCCGTTGACGGGCAACATGAGCAAGTCTCCGTTCTGCTTGGCGAGGCGGTAAGCACCATTGGAGAACACGGCCTCGATGATAAATGGGCCTTCCCATTTTGGCTGGAACTTGCCGTTGGTCTTGTGAGTCATGACCATTGGCCTCCTGACTACCAAAACAAGATCGCCCACTTGGAATGTTCTGACTTTGACCTTTTTGTTGAAGGCTCCTGAGATGCGTGCTTGGTATAATTCGAACCTTTGTTGAGCTAGGAGGCATTTTTCATCTAAGGCCTCTAACTCTTGTAGTCGACGTCGGTAGTTATCATCCGTTGTCAATTGATAAGTGAGGGCGACTCGAAGTGAGGGAATCTGAGTCTCTAATAGGAGAACTGCCTCACTCCCATACACCAGAGAGAATGGTGTATTCCTGGTGGCTGTTCGAACTGTGGTGCGATAAGCCCATAAGCACTCGCCGAGCTTCTCGTTCCAGTCGCGTTTGTTGGAGGAGACAAATTTCTTGAGGAGTTTGATGATTGTTTTGTTGAATGCCTCTGCTAACCCGTTTGCTGCCGAGTTGTATGGTGTCGAAGCGACATTCTGAATGCGGTGTTTGTCGCAGAATCGGTAGAATGCGTGGCTTATAAACTGCGGACCATTATCATGGATGATCCTTCGGGGCAGTCCAAAGCGGTAGATGACGTGGTGCTTCAGGAAGCTGATTACGTTCGAAGTCTTGACTTCGGCGAGTGGGACAGCTTCTGCCCACTTTGAGAAGTAATCAGTGATCGCCAGTATGAAGCGATGTCCTCGGGAGGAAGGTGGGGTGATTGGACCAATGATTTCCATTCCCCATGCTTCGAATGGCCAGGACGCCACTGTCGGATGTAGAAATTCGGATGGTTGGTGAATGAAGTCTGCGTGGACTTGGCGGGCTTTGCATTTTCTCGTATAATCTATCGCATCTGCCACCATCGTGGGCCAATAGTAGCCCATTCGTCGAAGGCGGTCTTGCAATTTTGGGCCGGGCTGGTGGGCCCCGTAGACACCGTCGTGAGCTTCTCGTACGGCTTCTTTGGCTTCTGCGTTTGACAAGCACCGAAGTAGTAATCCGTCGTAGGAGCGGCGATACAGCATTTTTGTCTCTATATCGTAGAAGAATCTGAGAGAACGTCGTCTGATGGAAATGGCTTCCTTTGGGTTCTCAGGCAGGATGTCGTAGACGACAAAGTCGATGAATGGTTGTCTCCAATCTGGGGCTTCGTCGATCATCTGAGCAGAATAACTCGCCATGGCTTGAACGTTATTCTTGGGGCAGACCAGCTCACGGTCGATTACATCGACCGAATGATGAGAGTGGTTTGGCACTGCTAGGGAAGCAGCCAGGCCTGCTAGGGCATCAGCTTCGATATTTTAGAGTCTGGGGACGTGTTCGATGAAGAATCCCTCGAATGATGAGATAATGTTGATCGCTATTTGGTGGTAGGGGATCATGTCTTCATGGCGGACTTCGTACGTCCCCCGAATCTGGTTGACGATTAATTGCGAATCGCCGTATGCTTCAAGGTATTCTACCCCCAGTTCTCTTAGGAGTTGGAGGCCAATGACCAAAGCGTTGTACTCGGCCATGTTGTTATAGCAGGGTTCCGTGAGAGAGTAGGCGCGATTGATCACTAGCCCGGTAGGAGAGACCAATACTACTCCAACTCCGACGACGATGTTTTCCTTGGGTCCGGTTCTTGAAGCGCCATCGAAGAACATCCGCCATATGTTATCGTGGGTGGTTGTATTCGAATCGGCGACCTCATCTGGGATTTCTTCGTATATTCTGGATGATTCCGATCCTGGATGGGCTGCCAAAAAGTCTACCAGGGCTTGACCTTTGACAGCCTTCTGCGGGACGAAGACCATATGATAGGGGGACAGCAATATCGCCCATGTTGCGAGGCGGGAGCTGAGTGCCCCTGGTTTGGTCATGAGGACCCTGAGAGGGTTGATTCGTGAGATCACATGTATGGTTTGCCCCGTGACGTAGTACCGCGTCTTTTGAATGGCGAATACCAGGGCGAGGCACTCTTTCTCCACAGCGGTGTATCGGTGTTCGGGCCCGACCATCATTCGGCTGAGATAGTAAATGGCCTACTCGTGGCCTGCGTCGTTGTTTTGTGCCAGCAGGGCACCGAGGGAGTGTTCTATTGCTCGTACATAGAGCAGGAATGGTTTTCCAGGGACCGGGGCCACCAGGACTGGAGGATTTGATAAATATTCTTTGATGTCATCGAAAGCGCGCTGGCACTCCTCGTCCCATACGAATGAGACTCCCTTCTTCATGAGGTGGGTGAACGGTCGGCATCGCCCGGAGAGGTTGGAAATGAACCTCCTGATATAAGCTAGCCTCCCTTGGAGGCCTCTAAGTTCACGGAGATTTCTCGGGGGACCCATCTCCATGATTGCCCTCGTTTTCTCGGGGTCTACATGGATACCCCGTGCAGTGATGATGAAGCCCAAGAACTTCCCGCTGGATACGCCCAAGAACGATTTTGTAGGGTTCATCTTCAGATTGTGGGTGCGCATTAAGTTGAACACCGTTCTCAGGTCTTGCAGATGATCCTCCTTACGGCGACTCTTGACGACGATGTCGTCGACATAGCATTCCACTGTCTTGCGCAAATGTTCTCTGAAAATGATACTCATGGCTCGCTGATATGTAGTGCCAGCATTCTTTAGACCGAATGGCATGACTGTGTAGCAGTATGTGCCAATCGGGGTTCGGAATGAAGTGTGCTTTTCGTCGTCGGGAGACATCTTGATCTGATTGTACCCCGAGAATCCATCCATGAATGACATACGTTCAAAGCCGCATGTATTGTCGATCATGATGTCTGTGATAGGAAGGGGAAATTCATCTTTGGGGCATGCCTCGTTCAGGTTGCGGAAGTCGATGCAGATTCGAATCTTTCCATTCTTCTTGAGGACGGGTACTATATTGGCGACCCAATCAGGATGTTGCTCTTCACGAATGAAGCCACTGGCTATTAACTTGTTGACTTCAGTTTCGATCGTGTCCATGACGCCTGGGCGGAAGCGTCGTTGTTGCTGCTTGACTGTGTCACGACCCGCACCCATTTTTTTTAAACGGATACGAGATGTGTCCAAGCCAGCCTACGCCGCAGTATCGGCGGTAGAACGCTGTCACGGCCATGAAGATCAAATCACAACAATGCTCATTCACATAATTAATTTAACTTACAATGATTACAAGGTTCACATTTGTAGAAAAATATAAACTTGTACAAATAAAGGAATGACTACAACTCAACTATCTAGCTAGTCTCTAGGCTTTTATCTGCAAGTATCCCCGTCACTCCCAAGCTAAGAAAATCCACGGCTAACCTGAAAATGTTGGTTTCCAGTCAGGAATGGAACGAGCACAATCCACTGAATGCAATTTCAAATAAAGAAAATGACTATAAACAAAGGTTAGACACCAATCATGAGTTTTGAAAATAACAGTAAAGCCGTAAGAAAAATCAATAGTAATAAATAGACCAATATACTTTCCACCGTTAGAAGTACCTTTGACATGTGATCGGTCTGGGGTGCTACACCGCACGGTCTACGATATCTACTTGCAGAAAAGTAACGATGTCTACAATGTCTACAATATCTACAATGTCTACAATATCTACAATGTCTACAATATTTACAATGTCTACAATATCTACAATGTCTACAATATCTACAATGTCTACAATATTTACAATGTCTACAATATTTACAATGTCTACAATATCTACAATGTCTACGATATCTACAATGTCTACAATATCTACAATGTCTACAATATCTACAATGTCTACGATATCTACAATGTCTACGATATCTACAATGGCTACGGTCTGATCACACATCCTTGGTACTTCTCATTCCCGACTCAACAATTTATAATAGAGTATAAAAATCACATAACCAATGACTAATCAATGAAATATAGTAAAGATCAATATCGAAATGCAGACAATAAACTGTACTCGCCTGTGGTCCTTTGCTTGTGAAACCGACAATCTGAACTACTCAATGTGCCACTATAGTCAAAACCCGTACAACAGTCCCCGGAAGCTGAAATAAATAATACCAATGATCTCAGAATAGTCTAATTAGCTAGGATTGCCTGTCATTACGTCCAATTCTGGACACAGGGGCAAAATAGTAATTTCGGGCCAAAACGGTGTCCGCCGTTGGACCCGCTTTGCACCGAAAAGCGTGCCAGAGTCAACGGTCTCTAAAGTTGTCAAACTATATGTCTACGGATCCAGTTTTTCGATACGAACCCAACCGTATGTCCAGAGTTGGATTTCGGCGGGCCGTGCACAAAATCGTCCGTTGAGTGGGACCCTGGGGCCCACAAAACGATGATTTTATCAACCGTCTCAGAATTGGACCAAACTTGGGATACAGGACCAGAAAAATGATACGGTTCTGTTGGCGCAACTTTCGTCTCGATCCGATGAGCGTGCACAAAGTAATTGAAGAATTTGCAACGTGCACGATACGGTGAATTTCGACGGATACACATCAAATTCGTCGCGCACATGCGACCAATTTGAATTCCGTCAAAGCCCACACGACCACAAAGCTATTACGCAGCTTTCGATGCCTTCGGTGCGCGACCACGTCGCCCGGTTTGGCAGGACGCACGTCGTGTGGATGAATTTTCATGTTTTGAAAAATAGATTTTTGACCAAGTTTACCTCTGTATATTTCTCTGTACAAAGCGAAACATTACAACCTTCCTACTGGACTTTCCTAGACCTATATGTTGTGGTTAACTTATGTTCAAGAAGTTTGTGGATTCGAAGAACAGGTTGATGGGAAACTCGACGCCAAGTTGGGTGTTCGAGAGGGGTTTCCTGTCCTGTTTTGGACAGGATTTCGCCGATCTTCGGGCTCGTTTTTCGATGTGGATGACGCAAAACAAATCTAAATATTTGAAAGGAAACGAAGTGGGTTATGTCGGGGTCGTACCTGTGCAAACGGTTCGACTTTTTGTCGACCGAGGGGGAAGAAATCACATCGCGAAGTTGGTTACTCGCAGCATCTGCTGCTGTCGCGATCCTGTTCCGCGCCGGTGCGCGCGCGTGCTCTGATCGTTGGCCTCGCCGTCCGGCGGTAGTCGGCCGTGCCACGGCGGCGGCGTGGTGGCCGCACGCGCGTACGAGGAGGGGAGCGAGGAGTTAGGGTTTCGAGCGTTTTCTTCTCCGCTCTCTTCGCGTATATACAATTATATATATATATAGCGTTGCTGTGCTATTCATAACCCGAGCCTGGCTGGGACTCTCGGGTTCACGGGCCTGAGGGCTTTGGGTTTGGGATTACACAGTTGGAACGGAGAGTTACTGCTTCTCTCGACTCTCAATATATATATACGACATATGTAAAGCACAGATGTGTGAATAACCTAAGGCTCGGGACTTCTCTGTAGGCTGAGGAGTTGCTACTGGGCTCGATTTTGGCTGGCTAGGTGAACATGGGTCGGGCTGGGAATTAGTTTAGATCGGGCTGGGCCGGGATATATATATAAGTATTTGCCTCATTTATATATATCCATATATATATTTCTATGTATATACAATACCTTTATACGCTATTGAATATATTTTATATTACTATATATATTTGTACACACATAATATTTATATTTATACATACGTACAATCATTATATTATATCTATATACGTACACGTATTTAGTATATATTTATTTATACGCATATATGTATACAAAGTATTATGTGTATTTATATATACACAAACAACCCTTTAATATTAATATTTGTATTTCCATACGCATACACGTATATAGTATATATATATATATATTTTTAAACATGCATATACACATATATACCATCAACATATATATATACGTATATATATAATAACTAATAGATTAACTATAGTTATAATAACTCATATAGATTATCTATATAATAAATAATTTAGATTAGCTAATATAGATTATCTATATTTATATATACATGGATATGTATATTCATAATAAAAATCCATTGATAATTATTTGTAATAAATAAAAGTATACAACATACTCTCTTAAAATTATCTAAAATTTTTAATATACCTTTAACAATATAAAATCTCATTACATATAAAAGCTCTATAAATCAGTTTATATTAAAGCTAGTAATAACCAATGATTCTATTTTAATGACACAACAAAATAAATAATAATAAAATATTTCTAAATTTTCGGGGAGGGGAGTTACAGACTGGCTTTGCATCTGGCCGTATATTGAGTTTGTGGAGAGCGATGTCAGGATTTAACCCCGGCATGTCTTCATAGCTCCAGGCGAATACATCAATGTATTCTCTGACAAGTACTAACAGCGATTCTTGTTCTTCGTCAGTTAGGCTTTTACTGATAAAGATCGGTTTTGGAGAAGATTCGCTGCCGAGATCCACTTGTATAACCTCATCTTCGGTAGGAGGTTCTCTCAGTTCGAACCGCTTTTCCCATTGTACGTCTAATTGCTGGGCCCATGGCTCTAGCTCAAGGATTTCGGGGATGTCTTCGTCTTCCTCGTAAGCGTCGGTGAATGCCATGTTGACTGACATGACTTGTCTGAACACATCTCCGATGCTGGTATCTGAGTCGGAAGTCGGTGATCCGGTTGAATGTGACTGCCAGTCGCATTCTTTATCTGAGCTTTCAGGGGTCGTAGTAGGCGTTACATACCCTAAACCGCATCGGGTTTTGTTATAGTAGTTCCGTGGTTTGCCCGCCGGGGCTGGCGTCTTCAAAGGTAATCGTCTTCCAGTGCCGTAGTTCAGTCCTGGCGTTGTCTCTAGATCATACCCCTGTTTCTGCATGAGATATTTGGATTGAGGGCTATAGAGATACAGAGGCAGTCTTCCGGCATCTGACCCGAAGTCGACTTCTTTCGTGGCGAGGGGATGCAGGTTGTTCGTCCGGTCGAAAATGATTGGGTGGTCCCCTCCCTCGATTATTCGGTAAGCGTCTTCTACTGGAGTAAGTTGGATAGCGGTGTACACATTTGTCACCTGTGTATGTAGGTGAGTGCCTATACCGTGTTCCATAGCATACATTGTACATAGCTTATTGAGCTCGGCGTAGTTCAAAGATAACCCTTTATTGATGAAGTAAGGTATCTTTTCTAGATGGATTACATCATCTGCGGAGGGAGCGTCAGTGTGGGCAGCCACATACTTGGCTAGCTCTGGTTCCTCTTCGGCTACCCCCTGTGTGAATGAAGATTGAGAGGGCGTCCTAGTCAGCTTGATCTTCAGAGGCTCAACTGACGGAGCGGAGCGTGGGGTTGTCGGTAGACTAGCAACCCCCAGTCTGGCACTTGATGTGGAGCGAGGGGTGGCTGGTTCGCTTGAAGTGTCAGACCTCGCATCGGGGTGACGACCTTTCTTAGGCAGGCGTATCGTCAGAGGCCTATCGGAGGGATTGAGCTTCTCTGTTTGGGATTGACCGACTCTCGGCAATCTGATGGTAAGTGGCCCTGTCGTGGGTCTTGGTACCTGGCCGGACCTTGGCAGCCAGATTCTCAACTGCTCTTTCTGTGCCGAGAGGCTGATCGCGTCCTTACGCAGCGTGGCCGTAAGGGGTACGGAATTGCCTGGTTTGCGAGCCTGGAGGTGGATCGTCAGAGGCTCTTCAGATCCCGTAGTTGCTTCAACATCAGTTTGTTCATTTCCTCCTTCAAGGTACCTCTTCGACTTTTCGTATAGGCAGGAGTCCGAGTAATAAGATTCGACCCCTTTGAAGGGATCGATGTCAGCAAATTCTGTCCTCACGAAGCCGTGCTTGTCGACATATTTGAAGCATTGGTGTAGCGTGGAAGGCACGATCATGTAATCGTGTATCCAAGGGCGCCCCAAAAGGATGTTGTATGAAGTGTCGGCATCTATGACGTAGCAAGAGACTTCTGATTGGAGATCGCCAATCTGACATTTCAGACGGATCTTCCCGATTGGGTAGCTCCTGCCCGAATTGAACCCGCTGATGGCGGTGTTTGTAGGGGTCAGGCGATGCATCGGAATACGAAGATGATGCAGTAGTCCTTTCGGAATGATGCTTATAGAAGACCCAGGGTCAATGTGCATCCTGTCCACCTTTATGTCGCCGATGTAGCCTGTGTAGTATAATGGACGATCGTGTAGATTAGTCTTGATGAACATGTCTTGTGGAGTGAAGACGATGTTGGGCATTGCTCCCGTACAGGCGCTGTCTTGGAGGTCTACGGGCCAATTTTCTCCCGTGAGGTTGACCTGAGCCAGGTACGCGTCGGCATTTTGAAGTGCATCGCTCAAAGCTGTGCGGACATCCTTCGAGAGTCTCAGGAGTTCATATAAGGACAATTTGGCCGGTGTATTGGCCAATTGCGCCAAGATGTCGAAGTTGTAGGGCCTCTCCAGCCCCTGAGATGTTTCCTTTCGGAGGGATTTGTCGAAGCGAGTCTCCTTCGGCCTAGGCTTGTCGGTCGTCGAAGGCTGAGCCAGTCCCGGAGCATCCATGGTAATGGGCGGATGATCATCAGTCGAGTTTTCAGCCACAGGTTGAGATTGTGCTCAGGATCGAGTAACAACGGCCGTGACTTCCTCTCCATCTGCTGAGGTGGTACGGCAGGATCTGACTTTTCCACTTTTCTTTTTAGAAGATGGAGTGGACTGAGTTACCTCGTGGACTAGGTCCGGATGGACCCACATGATTTCCCCTCGTGATGTGGTGAGGGGTACCAGCAGCTTGAGCAGGCGGGAGATTAGCAATCTCCATCGTTGCCAGAGGGATGGGTATAACCCCGTCCTGGGTCTCTGTTAGAGAGAAGCTGCCGAATTGTACGGACACCATGTTGGCTGCCACGGTTATCTCCTCGAAATCGATGGCCAGAGCGTTCGAATCGATGAGGTTCTGGATATATCGTTTCAGTTGGTAGCAGTCGTGCGTAGCATGGTGGACGTAGTGGTGGTAATGGCAGAACTTTGGGTTCTCCAGATCAGCCGGCCGAGGCTCCCGTCTTGGTGGAGGAAGCTGAATCCTATCTCCTTGTATGAGCATGTCCAAGATAGGCTTGACGTGACCGTCTTCAAAAGAGTAAGTGATTTGAGGCCATTGTTTGTCCGCAGGTTGCGACTCAGGCTTCTAGGCTGTATCGGCCACCATAGCCTGCTTGCCTCTGTTGTCCCGGTTGTTGGAGGGGCTACCCCCATTGTCGTTGGTGGTGCTGGGACGCTTGCTCTTGTTCTCTCCCTCTGAGATATGTAATCCCAGTTGGTGAGCCTTCTTTAATCGTTCTTCGGCACTCGTAGCACTAATGATAAAAGCCTTCCAGTCCTTGAATTGACTCTCGCCCATCCAGAGACTGATTGTTGGGAGTAGTCTCTTTTGGCAAATTTCGATCAAGGAGGAGTCCGGGTTGCCAGATGGTAACTTCATTGCGGTTTGACGAAACCGCTCAATGTAATTCCTCGTCAGCTCTTTCTCTCCTTGAATGACGTCCATGAGGGTAGACATCGTGACGTCCTGCCCTACCTCATAGAACCTCTCCTAGAATAGGCGTTTGAAGCCAACGAAGGAATGGATGCAATTGTCCTGCAGGTTGCGGTACCAATCGAACGCGACTCCTTCCAATGCCCCAATGAATAACCGCGTGAGGATAGCGTCATCATGGGGGAGATGGTCGGTAGTGACCTCAAAGTAAGTGATGTACCGACTTGCTGAAGTCTTGCCATCATATGGGTTGATATTGAACGGCTTATATCTTGGTGGAAAGGGAACATCCCTCCATTCAGCAGGATATGGTTGCCGTATCCGGAGGTCTTGAGAGTTTTCTCTGGCGTGGAACATGGCTCAGAGCTCTTGAACTTCTCTCCTTACTTCTCGGGTCTCATCTGTCGCAGTCGGAGCCGTTACTTCGGGAGGATTATTGCCCGGGTTTGGTGCCGCCGAATTTGAATCTACGTTGATTGGGGGACCCGTGCTTGTCTAGCCAGGTGTCACCCCCTGCAGATTAGAAAGCGCCGCTTTGATCTCGTCTACAGACTTGACCAAGGCGTGCAATATGGCCTCCAAAGTGTCGATGCGCTGGCGATCACCGGAGCCGCCTTGATTGCTGTCTGTCATGAACATCGTCTTCACATGAGGAGTGACGGAAGGAGTGGTGGAGGATGTACCCTCCGAGTCGTACCCGTGCATCGAGAAATCATCAGGATATGTGGGGATGTTCTCTTCAGGTTCAGACTCGGAAGGAACGCTACCACCGGCATCGGAGCTTGCTTCGTCTAGGATGTCCTTGGGGACGTCGGTATCTGTTGTATCCGTCGGAGGATTTGCTTCCTCCAGTCCGTATTCTTGGAATGTCGGATTGTCGTGGATGTTTGGAGGAGTGCTACCCCCAGTTTCGACGACCCCCAATGTTGCGGACGACGAACTTCCTACTGCAGCAGTTTTCGTCTTCGAACGGGTGTATTGAAATACTCCAGTGGAGGATAACCCTTTTGACGATGGTTTCTTAGCTGCAGTAGTTGACACCTTTGGGCTGGAGATGCTCGTTTTCTTCCTTCTTCCCTTGGCGAGAACTTTCTGCACGGACTTGCAGGAGACAACAGGAAGTGCCTCGTCTTCTGAGCTCGGGTGATGTAGTCTTTGGAAGACGGATGGCCGGTCTTCCGTCACCGCCGCGTTGCTGCAACAGCAGTTGACGATGATCTGGGTGCATTGATGTCCGTGTGAGGGCTCTTTACACCCCGAAGCTCCTTCTTTTTCCTTGCGTTTGTGGAGGATAACCTCGCACAGGTCAGAGGAACCACTTTGTCTGTTTGCTGCCGGGGGCTGGACTTGAGTGGTTTTATACAACTTCCCATCAGAGGCCCGCGTGATAATCAGCGGGACGCCCCGATAGTCAGAGGTTGGGGCAGTCGTCTGGACTTGATGAGCCCGCGCTGCCCTAGACTTCCTCCTTTTAGCACTTATGGGTACGTAATAGGAGGAGTCTAAGTCGAATACCACAGAGTCTGGATTATCATCCAGATAATGATCAGAGTCAGGACCGCATGAGAGCCGGTCGAAGACTGATCGAGAGAAGCGTGGGACGGATGCTATGCGGCTAGCATTGGGTACCGTACAGGCTGTCTGCATGCGGCTGACTTTTGTTGTAGGATGAGTCTTTATGCGGTTAGGAGTCACGACCGTGCAGGCTGACCGTATGCGGTTGGCATCTGTGGCCGTATGGGTTTTCTGCAAGCGATTGACGTTAATAGCCGCATGAGTCTCATCCGTACGGTTGGCAACTATAGCCGCATAAGTTATGCGGCTGACAGATGTGGCCGTATGAGTTTTCTTTATGCGGTCGGCGGTTGTAGCCGCATGGGCTTTCTCCGTGCGGCTAATACTCTTCTGCGGCTCGGACCGCGTAGAGTTCCTCTTTGCCCCTGCAAGTCTAGCATCAAAGTGTTTTCTTCTGCCGGACTTGGGGACAGCAAAGTTGTCTACGGTCTGAAGTGGGGCCGCAGGGGAGTCTTTCTCGCCATCTTGAGCAATAGAGAGCACCCCATCAAGGGCTTGCGGAGGAGCAAATGATTTTGGCCTCCACTCTTTGCGAGCCTTTATGGTGCAGGTGCGCTTCTGGACCGGGCCAGTGCTACCTACAGAGAGCATCTCTTCGAACGTCTGTTGGTCGAAGCGTACGACCATCTTCTGTTGTGTAGAGCCAAGTTTGGCGGCGTCCGATTGCATCACCAACTCCTCAGCCGTGGAGAAGTTAGTCCCCAGCAGAGTCGCCATCGTGTTTGCCATTGATTGTAAAAGTACAGAACAATTATTAGAGGACTGAACTTAGACTCACAATACAAACTCGCTCGTACAAAGAAAGCCTAGGGACGAAAACCTAGGTACAGCAGTCTAAGTACGATTGTTTATTTTAGATTCTGGGGGGTGACGATAGAGGCTCGGGAAAGCGACGGCCGCTCTGCCTTACTCATTGGACGATCGGTACGCAGCCTTGACTCGGGGAAGATCTGCTTGGTCGTTGACGAAGAAATGCCTTCTTGCTCTCTCTCTGATTGCTCTCCTGGCTTCTCTCTCTCTGTGTATATTCTCTCTCTGACTATGGGGGAAGTCTCTCTGTGTATACGTATTCTTCTCTGATTTTTTTTTTATCTCTCTCTATCTGCTACAAGGGAATGGCACCTTGCTATTTATAATAGTGGGATGTGATCGCTAGGGTTGCCAATGATTAGCTCTTGGAGATGGCGGCGGCTTGGGGATTGATCAATCCAGGCCGTTCGTTTCGGATTGTGACGAATCAGAACCATTAAGGGTAGGTTACACCAAATCCCCATTAGCAATCAATACTGATTGGCATAAATCTTCCTTATAATGATTCTCTCATATCTGCGAATAAATCAAATTTATTCTCCTGCCACGTGCCCCAGATCATTGGGATTCGTCCCGATCTTGGATTGCCATAAATTTGGGAGATTGATCGGCTGAGGACACGTATCCTGAGAGCCAATGGTGAGACTGGAACCGCATGCAGATTGGGCCGCATGAGATTTGGGCCACATAAATTTTGGGCCGCATAAGACTTGGGACACGTGTCAGGACTGTCTGGGCAGTGGCCCCCTCCTTCAGACTTCTGAACCATATGATGAGCCGCATGAACCGCATAATGGTGTGTCTGCTTGAGCCGCATGGGCATGATCTTCTTGAGCCACATAGGGATGATTCCACTCGAGCCGCATGGGACAGCTTCACTCTGAACCGCATGAAAAGTCTTCACTTCGAGCCGCATAAGCACACCCACGTGGCAGGGCCACGTGGCATTTTGTTGTTCTCGGGGGATTGTGTCAGAGATTTCTTTCTCTTCCCTAGAGATTCATCATCATGACAGAGTCATAATTACCTGCTTTGGTGTCAGGTCTGTCAACTTTTCAGAGGGGTCAGCCGTCAAAGCAATTAATGCAGCATGGATCGGAGGGGAGCACTGTCATGCCACATGTCTTCTGAACCGCATGGAATACCTCCGGCCGCATAGCTCCTTATGCCGCATGACTCCCTGAGCCGCATGCGTTTTCTGAGCCGCATGGGTCTTTCTTGGCCGCATGAGTCAATTTCTTTAGTATTTTCCATGCTTCTACACACACACTCAATGTATATTCACACATCCTATTTGACACCCTGTCTAACTGAGGACAGCCCTATTATACACACATTAGGATGACACAACACTGGGTTTAATTCCTGTCCACACAGTGATTTCCTATGTTTCTACACTACACACACACACACACTTGTCACACATTGCACAGGAATTGAATTGCCTGAGACTTAGTCTCAATTTCCTGAGATTGGTTTAAACACACACACCCTCATTTGACACTGTTTTCTAGAATTACATGTACACACACCATTAGACACTACACACACATGAAAACTCTAATGACACTCTCACCCATGAACTAGCCTAACACATACAATCTGAAATGGAAACCCCCATTCCCTGTTTTCCCTCATTGATAACCTGGGAAATCTTGACACTGTTTTTCCATTGATTCCTATTCCTGAAACACCCACACATTGGCTCACTCATGCTACACATACACTGTCCAGTGCTGCCTAACACACACACACACATGAGCACATATGTATTCCACTGATTTTTCTTATGTATTCCACTGTTTTTCAGGAACCTCATGAGCACAGGTAACACACACTCTCACACCAATCCACACTTTGACACCACAGTTCCTGTTAACAATCAGTCACACACACATCTTGTGACACCATTTTCACACACACACACATTGCCTTACTTACATATCAATCTCTATGTATGTGTATGTAATATATGTATATGAAGCATTTTAATGTTGCCATTTGGGGATGAGGGCTTGACAAGTTAGTTGACAGTTGGGAATATGGGTTATGTGAATTTAGCTAGTGTGATTCACCATTTATATGAGAATATGTATTGCCTATATAGAATGTTATATGTATATGCATATTAGTCCTATATGTGCCCTGCTTGCATGTTCTGATACATGTTGAGTATCAGTCATGTGAGGACACATATCATGTCCCAAATCAGCTCTTACCTGTCCTATCTTACAGCCTAAGACCTGTCCCCAAGTGTCCCATATTTCAGCCCTATTGCTAGCCTAGTAGTTGTCCACAAGACCATCCTTAATACCCTTAGACAGTCTTAATTTCAGTCCACTTTGTGAGCCTATGTGAGATTGGTAAGCCTATAGGTTAGCCTATATAAATGTGTCCTATTTTAGCTATGTGTATGTATATATACATGCAATGTATATAGCACATAAATAGATTGGTAGGTATCTCAAGTGTAGTTAAGTAGAGTGGTAGGCAATAGCCTATATGGTTAATTATATACATTGTGTGCATATATGTATATATGTATTTTTGGTGTTGGTAGCTTGTGTTAGCTTTGTGATTGTGTGTGAGTGCTAGACTAGGCTTGGCTAGGCTTAGTGAGACTTGTTTGACTGGTGTTGACTAAAAGTCAACATTGAGTCCAGATGTGACCAACTGACCTAGTTTGACTAGAGTAGTTGACTTGGGATGACCCAGGGTTGACCAAGTTTGACTTGGACCTAGTTTGACCTAAGACAGTTGACCAGGGTTGACTTAGAGTTGACTTTGACCTAGAATTGACTTAGAATCATGTAGATTGCATCATAGACTCTATTTATCTTATTTTAAACACATTATAACCTATATTTCTCTGTTTAGGACTTTGTGACTCTGGTGCAGACATCTGATATTATACTACTCTTTTCAGAGTAGCAGGCGAGTACATTCTCTGATAGTTCTTTCATTTATTTGATAATTACTGTGATTCAGTTCTAGTATAGTTTTATTTGATTCTCTGTCACAACATGTATTAACATTTTAGATTCATTTACTCGCAATACATGTACTTGATTTGTCTAACCCTATTACTCGAATCACTCACAAGACTCATCTACTCGAAACACCTACAAGTATTAAATGTACAAATCATACAAGAATCATCATTACAAGAACGATAGCCATCGCTGCTGGGCCTGGTATGCGATGTGCCGTATTCAACAAGAATCACCAAACAAGAATGATAGCCATCGCCGCTTGGCCGAGCGTGCGATGTGCCGTACTACAAGAATGATAGCCATCATCGCTTGGCCGAGCGTGCGATGTGCCGTGCTCATTACAAGAACCACCTACGAGGATTAGTGTACAAGAATCTTACAAGAATCACTTCACTCAAATCATTGAGAAGAATCATTTACTAGAATCATCATGTACAGGAATCATTTACTAGACTCAAATTGTATTAGACTCACATTGGGATTACACTCAACTTACATTGTACAAACTGGACTTATAACATGTTACCCTAGTTCAGCTAGATCTTATTTTGCGGTCTTCCTTGCCATCATTCTTCTTTTATTTCATTACCTTACTTCCTTGTACCTTTGCTATTTCTCTACATCATTACCTGTATAAAACTGCCATTATCATCAATATAACTGTCTATAACTGTTTTATAGTATTTGTCATTACTTGGATTTTCTGGATGAGATGTGCTCGTTCCTGTCCTGACTGGACCTGTTGAAATTTTACAGATGATTGCCCTGAGGACACATGCCCTACATATTATGGACCCGGAGATGGGATGACTATCTTTGGCCCCGACACTCAGGAGTGATCGGGATTTAGTTTAGTAGACTAGCATTTGTTCCATGTTGAACTTGTTATAGAAGTTTTGAGACTTGTGTAGTAATTGAGATTTGTTGAGAGTTATTATTATTTTAGTAGTTGTTCTTCTATTCTTAGTTAATTCTTCTGTGTTTTTCTTATCGTGCTTAGACTGTGATTGAGTTCAATATCTTATACTTGTCCTCCGTTCGGAGTTGATCATGATGAGTACATTATAATTGCGTGAGTTGCTGGTTAGATAGTAACCTAGGACAGTGCTCTACCGCCGACACTGCGGCGTAGGCTGGGCGTCGTTACGTATTCGTACCCTCACAGTGGGTGCGGGTCGTGACAGGATATATGATAAGATAAGTAAATATAAAATGTGCCTTAAATTATTAGAGCGTTATGTGATCGGCTTGGAAAACATGATCAGGCTTTCCATCCGACCGGCTATGAACAATGTATAAAATAGAACGGTAAGGCCGGTCACCATAGAAAGCTATGAACAATGTAGGGTAAGGCTTTACCCGTCGTGAGGCGAGGGTATAGCTATGAACAATGTGTACAATAGAACAATATGGGAATTTTAATCACACAACCACTAATAACTCCCCATCCCTGAATAGTATAAAGGATCCGGACATAACATGTCATGACACGAAATTCAAAAGCAAGTGATCAGCCCACTCCCAAGTCCATGTCTATACAAGTACAAGTAACAAGTTGAGTCATGTACCAACATACCAAGTAACCAGGGAACAATATCTCATGACAGGATCCGACATATACTAGTCCGTGAACTATCGTGTCTAGAAATTAAGTAAGTCACTACAACTGAATCGGATATAGCAGATATCAAGACAATGAAAACTATCAGTGAATGTACTCTCCTGTGGTCCTAAGTTGATAAAGTGAACAGACGCTCAGAGTAATCACAGACCTAAAATAAGATACTATGAGTCAAACAGGATTTTATAATGAAAAAGGAAACTAATTTAAGTCATGAATGTAAGTCTAAGTCAAAACTAGGTCAATCTAGGTCAAACTGAGCCATACTAGGTCATACTAGTTCATAATAGGTCATACCAGGTCACTGGGAGTCAATCCAAGTCAAACTAGGTCGAACGGGGTCAGAGGTTGACTTACAGTTGACTTTTGGTCAAAAAGTCAACTCTGGTCAACTCTGGTCAATACTGAGTCAACCCTGGGTCAAGCCTAGGTCAAACAAGTCAAATGTTGACTAACAGTTGATTTTCAGTCAACTGGTCAACTCTGGTTTAGTTTCGATCAATTCTAAGTCAAGTGTTGACTTGAAGTTGACTTTCGGTCAAAAAGTCAACTCTTGGTCAACGGAGGTCAAGACTAGCCTAAACTACGCTTATCTAAATATTACCTACCAAGACAACCTATATCTAATCCCATCTTAACAATCAAAACTCCAAACTTAGACTTACCCCAATACCTTACCTTTACCCTTACCAAGGTAATTCCGATACCTTGCCCATTACAAAGGAAACTCCGCTAATACTCAAGATACTAGCCTAGGCTCCTTAGGGTAGCTAGATACTATCCTATCTAGGGTTTACCAACTAAGAAATCTAGGGTTCTAGGACATCTAGTCCATCTTATCTTCCATGTTGGTCATCCCAACACTACCTTAGGGTATCATCATGATACGCTATGGTATCGTGAGATACCACACCCTACTCTCTACCAACCTTCCTAGTTCACTCTCCTAGTGTCTAGGTTAGCCACTCTAACTTGTCTTCTAAGATACTAACCTAGTTAGGATACTATCTTAACCTACTCACTCTCTAATACTATCACAACCATCACTAACACAAATCTCAAATCCCACACTAACTAACACTCACTCTCTAACTCACATATGGTACCACACTTAGGCTCATACCTATAGGTTCACATATAGGCTCTCTTATAGGCTCACACACATATGGTATATAGGCTCACATATAGACTCTCCTATATCTACACACACATATGGTATATAGGCTCACATATAGACTCTCCTATAGCTACACACACAAACACTTAGGCATATAATGGACTGATTTGAGGGTCCTATAGGCTATCCTTTTGGGCTGAAATAATGGGGCAATTAAGGCTAAATATAGGCTGATATATAGGCTCAAATAGGTACTAAAAGAGGGCTAATACATGGGTTAATTGTGAACTGAAATGGGGGTGAACAAGGACTAGTTTTGGGCTGATTAAGGGTGGTTTGGGACTGCCATTTATGGCTGAAATGGACAGCCATGTGGACAGGTTTTTGGGATGGTTTGGGACTGAAATTTGGGCTATACAAGGGCTGGTATAGGGGCTGGATTGAGGGTTAAATATGGACTGATATATGGACATGTTTGGAACTGTGCTTGGGGGCGTATATGGACTGTTAAGAGGCAGTAAAGGACAGCCATATAGGCTTGCTAAGTGGACATGAATTGGACTGATTTGGGATAGTCAAGGGGCTGAAATGGGACTGTTAAGGGCATCAATGGGGACTGTGGGGACTGGAATGTGGGGGCTAATCAATGGCAGCTATGGACTGGAATGGGCTGCTAAATACCCTGTTATTTGCTGCTGTATCTACTGCTGTTTGCAGCAGCAGTACCCCTCCTGTACTACCAAAATACATCAGATTAGCGACCGAAAATTAGCGACGAAAATTTTCAGTCGGCGTTAGCGACGGATTTGTGGCAACTCGCCGACGGATTACCGACGACAAGTCGTTACATTTTTTATTTTAATTTCAGGGGGAGGAAATATCGCACATCCGTCGCTATGGTGTCAGAAATATAGCGACGGATCTCCAGTCGTCGCTATGTAGTCGATTATTTGGCGAGAATTGTGTGGAGAATTGGTGGGACATTTTTTCGACTACGTAGCGACGGATATTCAGTCGACAAGTATCAAAAATAGCAACTAATAGGCGACGGATTATAAGCTGTCGCTATTCCGTCGCTAAATATACATTTCAGACTTAAATTGAAACGGCGGGAGGAACTTTTCGTATTCCTCCCAAATTTACTCTCTTTTCCCTCTCTCTCTCTCTCTCTCTCTCTCTCCCGCGGCTTCGGTGGTCGGCGTCGGCGTCCTCTTCTCTCTCTCTCTTTCGAAGGTAATCCCCTCTCTCTCTCTCTCTCGCGGTGTCGTAGGGGCATCGGGGGCGGCGGGCTTGGGGCGGGGGCGGCGGGCTTCGGGCGGGGGCGTCGGGGGCTGTGCTGCGGGCTTGGGGCGGGGGCGTCGGGGGCTGGGCGGCGGGCTTGGGGCGGCGGCGTCGTGGGCTGGGCGGCTGGCTTGGGGCGGGGCCGTCGGGGGCTGGGCGGTGGGCTTCGGGCGGGGGCGTCGGGGGCTGGACGGGGGCGTCGGGGCCTGGGCGGCGGGCTTGGGGCGGGGGCGGCGGGGGCTGCACGGCGGGCTTTGGTCGGGGGCGGCGGGGGGCTTTGCTTCTCAAATTCATCTGAGTTTATATATTAGCTAAATAATGTGTTATCCATATTGGGTGTTATCCATTAGTTTGTTGGTGTTTGGATTAGTAAATATGAATATGGAGTTTGGGTTAATGTTGTATATGTTCACTGTGTCAAGGACAGTGCGAGTTCTTCATCTACATAAGTCACTGAATAAGTGAAGTTTTTTCTGAAAAACTGACCCTTAGTGTGCATCAGTTGTGTGCTTCTATATAGATGTATATATCTATACATCTAACTGTGATATACATATATATGTGTATGTGTGCTTTAGAGAATGAGGAATGAAGGCAGGCCTACCATGCCTATTAGCGTGCAGGACGGCTTGGGGTATAATGTGTGAGTGTAGACATGGTAGGAATTATAGGTAATTTATGCTAGTGTAACTAGACTAAGGTAGTGCTTGCTAGATAGTAAGAACACTCTAGTATCCTAACCAAGTTAATTTTAGCCTAGATATTTAGGATATAGCTCCCATATCCTAGAAGTGGACTCTTGCAATTTACAAATAGATAGATTGACTCAATTTGATTAATTGACCTATAATGACTCTAAGACTTGATTTGCTGCTGCAAGCATACAACACCATAAAAATATTTACTGATTCGTCAAGTTGAACCGTGTATAACATGCTCGGTATCGGTATCGAACTATCGGACTATCGGTATAGGTATCGAACTAAAGGTATCGCTAGCGGACTATCAAACTATCGGACTATCGGTATCGGTATCGAACTATCGGTATCGGTATCGCACTATCGGTATCGGAATATCAGTATCGGTATCGTACTATCGGTATCGGTATCGAACTATTGGTATATATCGGTATCGAACTATCGGTATCGAACTATCGGTATCGAACTATTAGTAACAACTGTACTTAGATTTTTCTCTTCTCGAGCTAGAATGCCAGCGGATCCACCAGTTACATGATTATATACTAATTCTGTTTAGTTTGTCTTACTATACAGATTTTTACATCCAATCTGTGATGGATCGTTATTTCGTTGATCATACATGGATGTACAAGCGACAACACGAGAGCAGTATAGGTGTGAGTGACGATTTTCAGGCATGCGTGGAAGTGTTTCTTGAGTATGCCATGAGCAAAGCTCAGTTTATGGACGGTAACAAAATCAAATGTCCATGTCGTAATTGTCGCAATAGACGTTAGGAAGAAGTGGTGAGTGTAAGAGATCATTTGACCCGTAAGGGTTTCGTACGTGATTACGGCCCGTGGTCATCGCAAGGTGAACTATATGCGAAAAGACAGGTTGCGAATGCTGCTACTTATGCTTTTGATGATAATGTTGCAGCAGATTTTGTCGTCGATGACGACGAATGCTCCGTTGATTATGGAGACGTGCAGAACCTTGTACGAGATATGGTGTACGACGCGGGAGGGCCTAATTTTGATCCGGAGGATCCTAATCCCGATGCGAAGGAGTTCTATGATATGTTTCAGTATACTGAAACTTCTTTATATCCTGGTTGTGAGCCACATTCCATACTGTCAGTGACGATGCGTTGTTGAACATAAAGTCCGATTTTAACTTGCCACAAACTTGCTATGATCGGATTACACAACTAATGAAGGAGGTGTTATCGAAGGAATCAAAAGAGCTTCCAAAAAACTTCTACAAGTCGAAGATGATGGTCCGACAACTGGGACTAGGGTACGACAAGATAGATTGTTGTCGCAACGGATGCATGTTGTACTACAAGGAGAACGAGGATGTAGAAAGTTACAGCTTCTGTAATGCGGATCGTTACAAGCCAGTCAGGGGAAAAGGAAAGTCAACTAGAGAACGACGTCCTTACAAGTATATGCATTACTTGTCGATCACGAAGCGCTTGCAGAGGATGTATATGTCTCAGAATATAGCAGAACACATGACGTGGCACAACGAAGAACGCACAAAGGACGATGGAGAATTGTCACATCCTTCGGATGGAGAGGCGTAGAAATATTTTGATTTTCGCCATCCAGATTTTGCTGCAGAGCCTAGAAATGTACGCATAGGACTATGTTCTGATGGCTTCGTCCCTTTCAGGCAGTCGGGATCTCAATACTCCTGCTGGCCGGTCATTCTGACCCCTTATAATCTGCCACCATAGATGTGTATGAAGACTCCTTATATGTTCTTGACAGCTATTATACCGGGTCCCAAAAATCCGACGAAGAATATCGATGTATATTTACAGCCGTTGGTGGATGAGATGAAACAGCTGTGGGAGATCGGCGCCACGAACTATGATATTTCCAGAAAACAGAACTTTCAGATGAGAGCTTCACTAATGTGGACAATCAATAATTTTCCCGCATACGGTATGCTGTCGGGATGGAGTACTCACGGCACCCTGTCTTGTCCGATATGCATGCAAAATAGTAAGGCGTTCCGCCTTAAGCATGGAGAAAAACTTCTTTCTTTGATTGTCATCGTCAATTTCTGCCCGCAAGTCATCCTTGGAGAAAGAACAAGGACGCGTTCAGAGCTGAAAAATAAGAATTTTCTCATCCGCCTGCCAGATTGTCGGGATACGATATTTGGGAAGTTGTAAAGGACTTGTCCACTGTAATGGAAGATCCATCGAACAATCGTGTCGATGGGTTCAGATAAACCCATAACTGGACCAAACAGAGTATCTTCTGGGACTTGCCTTATTGGAAAGATAATCTTATAAGGCATAATCTTGATGTTATGCATATCGAAAAGAATGTGTTCGATAATGTCTTCAACACCGTCATGGACATTAAAGGAAAGACGAAGGACAATCAAAAAGCAAGATAGGACATTGTCGAGATATGCAAGCGTCCTTATCTGAACTTGATATAAAGGGGAGCTGCTGTACAATTAAGTAAGCCGATAGCACAATATACATTGAGCAAGGAAGATAGATTAATAATCTGTAAGTGGGTATCTACTTTAAGATTTCCCGACGGCTATGTGTCAAATTTGTCTAGATGCGTTGATCTCAATGAACGCAAGCTAACGGGAATGAAGGGTCATGACTGGCATGTGTTTATAGAAAGATTACTGCCCATTGTTTTGAAAGAGTTGTTGCCTTCTGCTGTATGGGTTTCGTTGGCCGAACTATCAATATTCTTTAAGGATATTTGTCCAACTAAGTTGACTGTGCAACACATGGTTGAACTTGAGGAGAAGATTATCTTAACAATTTGCAAGTTGGAGAAAATATTTCCTCCTGATTTCTTCGATAGCATAGAGCATCTACCGATTCATCTAGCATACGAAGCCCGTGTCGGTGTATCTGTTCATTATCGATGGATGTACCCATTTGAAAGGTACATAAAAATTAATATAATTTAAGTTGAATTTTAGTGGGTTTTAAAATTCTTTATTAATTCTCAAGATAATTTGTCTCTCTAGATACCTACACCATCTAAAGAAGAAAGTTGGCAACAAGGCTCATATAGAGGCTTCGATATGCAAAGCATATCTTATCGAAGAGGTGTCAAACTTCTGCTCCATTTATTTCGATACTAATGTTAAGACAAATCAAAATAGACCTCAAAGGAATGACGAGGACGTTGAGGATGGAGGAATATTCAATGTAAGGGGCAAGCTTGTTGGGGCTAGTAAAAGACGGTAGTTGACAGACGACGAGTATGATGCCGCTTACCGATATGTCTTGTTAAACTGTAACATACAAGAAGTGAAAGATTTGGAAAAGTAAGTCAGTACACTTGCACTCGTTATAATCTCGAATTTGATGAAGTAAGTGACTACACTTATATATTCTTATTTTTTCTAATAGTGTATTTAGAGATGAAGTCAAAATGAGGACGCCCGATATTACCGATGAGGGACTTCAAAGAGAGGTTGATCGTACATTTCTGTCATGGTTTCGCAAATACGTAAGTAACTGTGATTATAATTGAGATTATAAATATATAATCTAAAACATTTAAATTATAAATATTTGTTTACAGGTTTTATTGCCTGAAACAACACTCACTCATGAGAGTGTTCATTATCTGGCATTGGGACCGAAGAAGCAAATAAAGACTTGGCCAGGCTATGGCGTTAATGGCTTCAGGTTTAAGTCAACTCAGAATGCTATAAATGTCGAATTTATCAATGACGGCATCAGTACCAAGGATTCCGGTGTTTGCATAAGAGGCACCATCTATGACGACGAGCCAGACTTTGACTATTATGGAGTGCTCCGAGATATTGTAGATTTACAATATACTGGCCCATAAGATATGCATATTGTGATGTTCAAATGTGAGTGGCTCGATACGACACCAAATATCGGTTGGAGAATCGATAAACAATTTGGATTTGTCGATATAAATCATCGCAGGAGGTATAGAGGGTCCGATACATTTGCGATAGCAAATCAGGCTGTTCAAGTCTACTATACAAGCTACCCAAGGCGTCGTAGAGATCGATTTGACTGGTGGGCAGTATGCAAGATTAAATCTAGAAATACATTCAACGTTGGAGACCCAGCATACCAAGAGAACCAGATCGAAAAGTCCCAATACTTGGGACAACACTCAGATACAATGGATGTTGAAGATATTATTGAGGAAAATAGAGGAGAGGAAGTGTAACTCCTCTTCCCGGATTTTGAAATTCTTTTAATTATTTTCTTTGGTTCTAAATTTTTTTAGCTAAAAAAAATATATTTTATCATACAAAGGATATTTTGATTAATGAAGAGAATTGTCAAACTAAATTTTTACAATGAAAGATACATTCTAGATTTAGTATTTATTTTTAAGACTTGAAAAGATGTTCACATCTTATTTAATATTGATTGTTATTCCAAAGAATTATTTTAAGCACTATTTGCAAGGTATTAAGTATAGTTTTGGCTAAATGCATTTTTAGATACAATCAATGATATCTAGAATTAATTTTGTTTCATTAGGGATTGAGAGTGATTAGATTTAGAATTTAGAGTTATTTTTATTTAAAACCTTGAGGAGATTTGGTTTTTAAATGGTATCTTGAAACAAGAAAATAACTGCCAAACTATTTTCAAAAAAAAGGTTCCTTTTGACTAATCAAATTATACTTTAAATTATTTTGATGCTACCAAATGTTATATTTAATATGATGGCCATAATATGAAATTAAGCTTTAGGATTTCGAAATACTTTTAAACTATTTTGATAGCTTTTTATACAATTTTAAACTACTACGAGGATTAATTGTTTGGATTTAGATTGGACTAAATTAGTTCCAAAATTACTAGTTACTATCCTACTAATAAAGGATTGTCATTTGATTTGTTTAAAACAAGATTTGAATTTATATATTTTAAACTAGTTGATAAGTATTGAATATTATTACTATCATTAAATATTGGATTAGGATTTGATCTATGCAGTTTAAAATTATTTGATTAGAAGATTAAGCTTCTTCTAGTTTAGTACCCTTTTGATAAGGATATAATAGTTAAACGGAGATTGATTTCCTTAAATCCTAATTTTGATAGAATTCTTCCAAATCAAATACTTATCCCTACTATTAGTATAAATAGCCATCTCTTTTCCGGGCACCCACACCCCTACCACAGCCTCCCTCTATCAACTCCAAACATTCGCCAGCCTCCCCGCCGCCACCAGAATTCCACCGCACCTTTTCCCGATGTCACCTAATAACTCCATCACCACACCAATACTTCGCTTGTGCTCGTGTCCGTGTCCATATATATTCCATTATTCCTGTGGCTCCGGTGTCCGTATCGACACAGCCAATACCAAAACAACCCAACCCAGTCCATCCAAAAAAATACACAGAGAACCCGTGTCCCCGGGTCCAGCCCCGAGGACACGACACAAAAAGGAAGCCAAATACAGGACCAAAACCTAACCATGGCCGCAGTGCCCGATGGTGCCGCCCTAAGCGTGGGCCGATCCCGTCCCGGCGGCCAGCATCCGCCACAGCTTTCCGACCGATTCCCCGAAAAGCACCGGCTCCACCTCCGCGGTCGCGTCCATCGTGATCTCATCCTCCTACAACACCGGTCGTCGAGCGTTCCGTTCGACGACGAACGCCATTGCTCCAGAGCCGACCTTACCCTTTCCGTCGCGTTCTGCGCGCCGGACGTCGAAACCGACCACCGGAGCTCGAGCCGTGAGCAGCAATCAGCAGAGCCAGTGACCACTGCGCTTAGCCCTTCCCCAGACGCACTCAGCAGCGCAAGCGTCCATGCCGTCGACCTGTCGGAGTCTCCCCCACACGCTGACCGCCTTCTTCTCCACGCGCCGGCACCGTTCCGATGACTCTCCGAGTCAACGACCAGCATGCGGCAACCCGGCCCAGATCCGGCCGGATCTGCCGTATCACCCCGCCTGGACGCCGAGGTCCCTCGCGACTAAAGATCCGCCACCGAGCCCCTCCTCTGTGGCTGTCCAACGTCGCGCGTGGCCAGCTCTGGCAGGGCAGCCGCCTGCATCCCGCGCCTCCGCCCGACCTCCGCAGATCTGGACGCCGTCGACGAGGCTATGCCGCCTCTTCCTCGACCGGACCGCCTTCTCCTGCCCGGCCTCGCAAAGCCGCTCCTCCGCAGCTCAAGGTCGGTCAGGCGCTCGAGCCTCCTCAAGCGTCGTGCTTTCTGCACACTCCTACGATGTGCACGCCGGCCACGCTGCCTCCAGAAGCTCCTCTCCCCATCTCGGCAAGCGCCGGCTACGTCGCCGCGGACCGGCGACCCGCCGCCTCCAGCTCAGCGGAGGTGAAAACCCCCCCTTCTCTCTCTTCTGATGGATTTGATTATCTCTACTTCTTTTAATTTAGTTTCTTTTTGCCTTTTGTTAGGGCTGAGGAGCCCAGTAGGAGTTGGGCTTGGCCTATTAGGATTAAGGAATTTTTGTATTTGAGTGATCAGTTGGGCCAGGCTTTCTTAGACGCTGGGCTGATAGATAAATTAAAGTTATTTTTTATAAATAGTTTAATTCGGATTTGGGCTTTGCTTATATTTTGGGTCAGGTTCTGTTAAACTATGTTTAGGCCCATATGAGGTGTATACATTAAATACGTATATATGAATAATGATTAGTATAATACTATTTAGTATTATGGTTACTTTGGGAATTATATAAAAACTATTGTATTACTATATATATTTCATGGTATTTTAAATATAAGGTTTGGGTCTAACTTATTTTGACAAATTTGAGTTTAGCTTAAAAACATATTCCTATATTTTCCAAATAACTATCAATAAAAAGATTATGTAGTTTTCCATTATATAGTTATTTTCTAATAAGTTATAAATATGTATACACCTTTTATAGATCAAGGGATTAACCCTTCTTAAATCAAATAGAGTAGAGTTGACTTAGAAGCCCATGGACCAACATGTGTGCTACTCTTTGTTAAGTTCATCCATTAACCTGGTAATTTTATAAAATAGGTTCTTTTGGACTTGACTCAGTGCTAGACCTTACCTTCAGCTCAGGACCTCAGGCAAGTGCACTTTCTGATTGCTTTCGATTCATAGTAGTTTTCTCATTTCATGTCTATATATATATCTTGCTGCTTGTTGACACGCCCGTCACACGGAGTAGTCGGGAGGGGAAATATCTTAGTAAACATGTGGACTACCCAGAACTATCCTATTGTCTCTCGTGAATGCTAGTCGCTGCGTACGACACGTGCAGTGTGCCTTATTTACCCCCTAGCCGTCTACATGTTGAAACGGATATTTTACACCACTTAGATAGATGTCTTTTATTAGTTTTTCTTTTTTTTACTTCTCTACCGTGTTATGTCATCAGTTTTCTTACTAGCTTTCATATTCCATGTACTATTTTCATGTCTTGTTAATTCTATTATGTTTTGCATTGCCGTCGGTTTGTGTACTTGTTCCATTCCTGACTGGAAACCAACATTTTTCAGGTTTAGTTGTGGCTTCACTTAGCTTTGGAGATACGGGTGTACTTGCAGATAGAAACCTAGAAGTAGATTACATTTTCATGTTGTAACTGTTGTAATAAACCTAGAAATGTGAATGAGTAGCAAATATTCTATTTTGTGATTTTGAGCATTTATTTCTTGCGGGCTTGACAACGTTCTACCGTCGACTCTGTGGTGTAGGCTGGCTTGGACACGTCTCTTATCCGAAAAGCGGGTACGGGTCGTGACAAGTTTTTGTGGTGGCCCATGCAGGTCAGTTTTTCCAAATTGTGCGAACTCGTGGTAGTACCATATTAGTCGTACTACTGCGAGCCTGCGACTAGGAAATGCTCATTCACGACTAGGAGTAAATCAATATTAAGAGAATGATTAGTACTAGGAGTCCCTATTTTAATTTGACAATTGGGTAGTTAAAGTAACTACATAGGTCTCACTAGATGACTTTCAGGATACACTATCGCATTTTGATTCAACGGTATATTTAAGGAGGGTAGATTCGTAACACCTTCCCAAAATTTTGAAAATATTCTTTTATTTACTTATTTGAATTAAATGTAATTTTTAGAATTTTAGAAATATTTAATTTAATTAATTATTATTATGGAATATCTTAGTCATGGTAAAATTTTGGAGTGTAAAATGACTAGAGACTATGGCACGAATAGTGCGATGGCATGCTTTAACTAGCGTATTAGTTATGGTAGGAAGGACCGAGCCATAAGTGTTTTTCAATTAGGAAAACCAGGCCAAGTTGTGACTTGACCCTTAATTATTTATTATTTGGATTATTGGCCTTTAAAATTTCGATTGTTCCAAACCAACCCGAATCCAACCCAGGTCTTAGTGGTCATGTAATGCGACCAATGTCGTCCATGTAGATATGTAAATGTGTATATATTGGTAGTCCATTTCTACCATTGTGAGTAATTTCTATAAATTATATATTGAATATAATATATGTATTATTGCTATTTAAATTCATACTTTACTTGGAAATAGGGTGTCCTTCTCTTAGAATGTTATTTTGGGATTATTGGGATTCACTTAGGCTATATCTATATACTTTTGTATAAATATATTCATAATGGGTTGACATAGTGCTATTTACATATTTTTCCTTCGATCTTGAATATTAGAGAAATATAAATTCAAGTTTATATTTCTTTTGCCTTCGGTCGTTTTCTCACTAATCACGATAAATTGTACAACCTTATCTTATGTCTTTTCTAAACATCGCCATATTATAAGTTCGTATCACCCATATTCTTTTCCTTGGACCTAAGAAATTATTTTAATTACTTCTCACTCAGTTGTCTATTAATCTCAAGTTACGTTTTTTTTGGATTCAAGGGTTATCCTTCCTAACTAATTTTTTTTCAAGACTTGATATTCATACTTGAATGACAGATACTTACACCCTCATGGAACTTGTTTGAAATTCTAAAACCTCCTTTGAAATTTCATAAAGTATAGTTAAAAGAATATTCGTTGACTTGCGATGGCAAGACAGCAGCGCACTGTCGCAACTTATTTGAATTATCAAGACTACGGGTTCACTGCAGCCAGCAGCGCACTGGCGTGGCATGTCCCCCAAGTTGGAATAATTTCAAGTAAGCGTGAGTTGTCGAATGTCAATAAAGCTATAGCTTAGTTGCCCTATTTTCCATCCTTGAATTACTATGTCAATATTGGATAGAGTTGGTAGGGTATTCATTACCGTATCCTCATTTGAGTCGTGGAACCGAGAGTTTATTGCAGCTAGCTGTACACTGGCGAGGCATAAATTCTCGATAAAATGACTTCAGATAGGTTTACGATATTCGAATACCATATAGGCTACGCCTTTTATTGGCATATGACTATAAAATTTTTAAATTGAATTGTGCATTATTTCTAGTTACCAGCTTCTCAATAAACTGATTGTTCCTTTCCTTCACATCTTTTAAACCTAAGTTGATTTTCTTCCACTAAAGTCATAATCACCTCTGGATTACGATTATATGATCATGCTTACCCAATCGATCGTGTTAGAACGGTTTCGATTTGGACCATCCTTAACGATCTTTAGATCACGACTAGAATATTAGATTCTATTCAATCATGCCAAATCGCATGTTATCCTAGAATTCGATTTTATAATCGTGTCTGAATAATTTTGCTTAACTATTTGTTCGTACCACAATAATTTCAACTTTGATCGATCTTGAACAATTTTTGTTCATGACTAAATCATAATCGTGCCTATATTTTTTTTAACTAAGTTTTATTTTTATTCTACCATGACTATGTGATCTTGTTCATGCTCGTACCAATTTTTAAATTTTGATCATGCTTACGTAACTCCAATCAATAGTTAATCGTGCTTAATGACCTTCTCGTTAAGCTAATCTTATCTTAATTTTATTCCTCAGCATGCTTAGGTCTTGAACTTGACTAGATTCGTGACCATACAATTGGGTCGTATTTTAATCGTGTCAAACCAATTGAGTGTACTAAACCGATTTCCTTGATCATCCTTAAATAAAAGTGTGATCGTGACTCAATCGTGAAACATTTTATGGTGCCAAATTATCCGTGAATACGCGTGACTAAATTGATCATGAATCATATCATCCTCTTGAATATATCAATTATCATTCTTATTTATATCGATCAAAATTTTGTTTCTAGATTATATTCTTAGTCGTATCTTGTCGTTCCCTTTAAAATTTCGAGGACAAAATTTTTCTAAGGTGGGTAGATTTGTAACTCCTCTTCCCGGATTTTGAAATTCTTTTAATTATTTTCTTTGGTTCTAAATTTTTTTAGCTAAAAAATATATATTTTATCATACAAAGGATATTTTGATTAATGAAGAGAATTGTCAAACTAAATTTTTACAATGAAAGATACATTCTAGATTTAGTATTTATTTTTAAGACTTGAAAAGATGTTCACATCTTATTTAATATTGATTATTATTCCAAAGAATTATTTTAAGCACTATTTGCAAGGTATTAAGTATAGTTTTGGCAAAATGCATTTTTAGATACAATCAATGATATCTAGTATTAATTTTGTTTCATTAGGGATTGAGAGTGATTAGATTTAGAATTTAGAGTTATTTTGATTTAAAACCTTGAGGAGATTTGGTTTTTAAATGGTATCTTGAAACAAGAAAATGACTGCCAGACTATTTTCAAAAAAAAGGTTCCTTTTGACTAATCAAATTATACTTTAAATTATTTTGATGCTACCAAATGTTATATTTAATATGATGGCCATAATGTGAAATTAAGCTTTAGGATTTCGAAATACTTTTAAACTATTTTGATAGCTTTTTATACAATTTTAAATTACTACGAGGATTAATTGTTTGGATTTAGATTGGACTAAATTAGTTCCAAAATTACTAGTTACTATCCTACTAATAAAGGATTGTCATTTGATTTGTTTAAAACAAGATTTGAATTTATATGTTTTAAACTAGTTGATAAGTATTGAATATTATTACTATCATTAAATATTGGATTAGGATTTGATCTATGCAGTTTAAAATTATTTGATTAGAAGATTAAGCTTCTTCTAGTTTAGTACCCTTTTGATAAGGATATAATAGTTAAACGGAGATTGATTTCCGTAAATCCTAGTTTTGATAGAATTCATCCAAATCAAATACTTATCCCTACTATTAGTATAAATAGCCATCTCTTTTTCGGGCACCCACACCCCTACCACAGCCTCCCTCTATCAACTCCAAACATTCGCCAGCCTCCCCGTCGCCACCGGAATTCCACCGCACCTTTTCCCGATGTTACCAAATAACTCCATCACCACACCAATACTTCGCTTGTGCTCGTGTCCGTGTCCACATATATTCCATTATTCCTGTGTCTCCGATGTCCGTGTCGATACAGACAATACCAAAACAACCCAACCCAGTCCATCCAGAAAAATACACAGAGAACCCGTGTCCTCGGGTCCAGCCCTGAGGACACGACACAAAAGGGAAGCCAAATACAGGACCAAAACCTAACCATGGCCGCAGTGCCCGATTGTGCCGTCCTAAGCGTGGGCCGATCCCGTCCCGGCGGCCAGTATCCGCCACAGCTTTTCGCCCGATTCCCCGAAAAGCACCGGCTCCACCTCTGCGGTCGCTCCCATCGTGATCACGTCCTCCCACAACACCGGTCGTCGAGCGTTCCGTTCGACGACGAACGCCATTGCTCCAGAGCCGACCTTACCCTTTCCGCCGCGTTCTGTGCGTCGGACGTCGAACCCGACCACCGGAGCTCGAGCCGCGAGCAGCAATCAGCAGAGCCAGTGACCACTGCGCTTAGCCCTTCCCCGGACGCACTCAGCAGCGCAAGCGCCCACGCCTTCGACCTGTCGGAGTCTTTCCCACTCGCTGACCGCCTTCTCCTCCACGCGCCGGCACCGTTCCAACGACTCCCCGAGCCAACGACCAGCATGCGGTAACCCGGCCCAGATCCGGCAGGATCTGCCGCATCACCCCGCCTGGACGCCGAGGTCCCTCGCGATTGAAGATCCGCCACTGAGCCCCTCCTCTGTGGCAGGCCAGCGCCGCACGTGGCCAGCTCTTGCAGGGCAGCCGCCTGCATCCCGCGCCTCCGCCCGACCTCCGCAGATCTGGACGCCGTCGATGAGCCTATGCCGCCTCTTCCTCGACCGGACCGCCTTCTCCCGCCCGGCCTCACAAAGCCGCTCCTCTGTAGCTCAAGGTCGGTCACGGCGCTCGAGCCTCCTCGAGCGCCGTGCTTCCTGCACACTCCTGCGATGTGCGCGCCGGCCACGCCGCCTCCAGAAGCTCCTCTCCCCATCTCGGCAAGCGCCGGCCACGTCGCCGCGGACCGGCGACCCGCCGCCTCCAGCTCAGCGGAGGTGAAACCCCCTTCTCTCTCTTCTGATGGAGTTGATTATCTCTACTTCTTTTAATTTAGTTTCTTTTTGCCTTTTGTTAAGGCTGATGAGCCCAGTAGGAGTTGGGCTTGGCCTATTAGGATTAAGGAATTTTTGTATTTGAGTGATCAGTTGGGCCAGGCTTTCTTAGACGTTGGGCTGATAGATAAATTAAAGTTATTTTTTATAAATAGTTTAATTCGGATTTGGGCTTTGCTTATATTTTGGATCAGGTTTTGTTAAACTATGTTTAGGCCCATATGAGGTGTATACATTAAATACGTATATATGAATAATAATTAGTATAATACTATTTAGTATTATGGTTACTTTGGGAATTATATAAAAACTATATTTATATTTAATGTATTTGTGGAAATTGTATTACTGTATATATTTCATGGTATTTTAAATATAAGGTTTGGGTCTAACTTATTTTGACAAATTTGAGTTTAGCTTAAAAACATATTCCTATATTTTCCAAATAACTATCAATAAAAAGATTATGTAGTTTTCCATTATATAGTTATTTTCTAATAAGTTATAAATATGTATACACCTTTTATAGATCAAGGGATTAACCCTTCTTAAATCAAATAGAGTAGAGTTGACTTAGAAGCCCATGGACCAACATGTGTGCTACTCTTTGTTAAGTTCATCTATTAACCTGGTAATTTTATAAAATAGGTTCTTTTGGACTTGAATCAGTGCTAGATCTTACCTTCAGCTCAGGATCTCAGGCAAGTGCACTTTCTGATTGCTTTCGATTCATAGTAGTTTTCTCATTTCATGTCTATACATATATTTTGCTGCTTGTTGACACGCCCGTCACACGGAGTAGTCGGGAGGAAAAATATCTTAGTAAACATGTGGACTACCCAGAACTATCCTATTGTCTCTCATGAATGCTAGCCGCTGCGCACGACACGTGCAGTGTGCCTTATTTACCCCCTAGCCGTCCACATGTTGAAATGGATATTTCACACCACTTAGATAGATGTTTTTTATTAGTTTTTCTTTTTTTACTTCTCTACGTGCTATGTCATCAGTTTCTTACTAGCTTTCATATTCCATGTGCTATTTTCATGTCTTGTTAATTCTATTGTGTTTTGCATTGCCGTCGATTTGTGTACTTGTTCCATTCCTGACTGAAAACCAACATTTTTTAGGTTTAGCTGTGGCTTTACTTAGCTTGGAAGATACGGGTGTACTTGCAGATAGAAACCTAGAAGTAGATTACATTTTCATGTTGTAACTGTTGTAATAAACCTAGAAATGTGAATGAGTAGCAAATATTCTATTTTGTGATTTTGAGCATTTATTTCTTGCGGGCTTGACAGCGTTCTACTGCTGACTCTGCGGCGTAGGCTGGCTTGGACACGTCTCGTATCCGAAAAGCGGGTGCGGGTCGTGACAGGAAGAGGTTGATACACAAGACTTAGCTGTCAACCAGGGGAGAAAGAGGCGTCTTGTCCCAAATATTGAGGCAGAAGAAGAAGAAGAAGAAGAAGACGAAGAAGAAGAAGAAGAAGAAGAAGAAGAAGAAGAAGAAGAAGAAGAAGAAGAAGATGAAGAAGATGAAGAAAAAGAAGAAGAATTTGATGGGAATGAGGATACAGATGAAATCGACGATGAAGATAAGGATGAGGATGAGGAGGATGATGATGAAGACGAGGCCGAGGATGAGAACGAAGACGATGATTAGGTTAAATATTGTTGTATATTAAAAAAACTTCCAATTACGTGAATTAAGTTTGACCTCATAAAAGCAATTACGTGAATTCATGTTTTTTTCATTCGATTATTTACTTATTGCAGATGGCACTCATAGTCTTTTTCGTCGCGGCGGCACTTGTCTCCCTACTGGTGGTATATATATTTTAGTTTAGAATTTTATATTCATTTACACTTTTATATTGTTAATTATGTTTATGTGTTCTATTTACAGGTCATGATGGCTGGCCGTGGTCGTGGTGCTGGTGGTGGTGGTGGTCGTGGTGGTGGTGGTCGTGGTCGTGGTCGTACTGGTGCTGGGGGTCGTGGTCGCATTCAATCTTTCCCGGATGTGACCCCATCCAGCGACCCCGACCCAGAGAGTACCAGGCACAGACACATCCCGCCGTCGATCGACCACTTCATCGAGGCATGAGTCCGCATCTGCTAGCAGATCTGTTCCGCTATCGGGCCCACCAGCAGCGGATCCACTAGTGGATCCCCCAGTTACTGCACAGTGGGCCCCGAGTACCCCCATACTCGGTTCGATCCGGTTACTGGGGAGTACATGCGCGGACCCGCAGATCCTCCGACGGCATCAGAGAGGCCGAGAGGCGAGTTCCGACGAGAGCTATGGCCCGCGGGGACCTCGTAAGTAATTTTAAGATAATTTATTAATTTTTTTTATTTATTCAAGTTAATAATCCTGTCGTTTCTTCTTTGTAGGTTTTTTCCGTTTAATGTTGCCAGGGCTCTTGGAGAAATTATCAGGGCTAACTTCCATGGTCCCTACCTCAACTTTTCGTCGGTGCCCCAAAACTTGAAGTACGACTGGCTCGACGAGTTGAGGGTATATATCTATATTTTCTGGTTAATTATTAGTTACTCTTTAATCAACCATTTTTTAAATTCTGTGATAATTGAATTTATATGTTAGACGACGTATTGGTGGGCCCCCCATCACGAGGACGCGATCCGCAGGACCTACAGAAGCGCTGCCTCGAAGAAGATACGGGATATGATTTATGACCTGAAAATGGGGCATACGAGACCGAATTGCATCCGGCAGGAGTATTATGAGGACCTCTTAGGTATGATGGATACTCCTGCGTACAACGAGAAATCGGAGAAGGTGAAGGCAAACCGACAGGCCACAGGGCTTCATACGGGGGATCAAGGCCCCACGCAGCGACGCTTGCAAATCTGGTGAGATACCGTAAATTCATTTCACTATCGAATTAGGTATTATTAATATACGGAGTTAATTAAGTTCTACAGAAATTTCTTATACAGGCCCAATGGGCGGTGAAGGAGGAAAGGGCGCCAGAATCGGTCACCATGCACGATGTGTTCCAACATACGCACAAAAGACGGAAGGACGGGAGCTTCGTCGACGAGAGGGCCAAGGAGACTGATGTAAGTACTTATGTTTATGAGATTTACGTTAGAATTAAAAGTATTCGGACTATAACTTAGGTAAACTTAGGATTCACACTTAACTTAGTGAAACATAGGATTTAGATTACAACTTATGTAAATCTTATAATGTAAACACATTCATTTGATAGGTTACGTATCGTGAGGCCCTTAGTCGGGCTCAGTTAACTGACACCGAGGATGTCGGTAAAACGACGCCCGCCCGGACGTCCTCTTCTTTGGCCGCTCGCAACGACTTGTTTGTAGATACCTTCGGCGGCTTTAAGAAATGGCTCATGTACGAAGTCGGCTCCCTAGGGCCGTTGCACATGGCGAAGCAGAGATTTCTACCGACATCGCCTCCTTCCGCAGCCCCGGCTGACGATGATGTTAGGTCGCAGCTTACGCAGCTGCACGAGGCGGTGTCATCCTTGCGAGACCAATTTGTTATGTACTTTCTGCCTCCGTCTGCTGCTGTCGATCCGTCTTCTACTGGTCCGTCGACTGCTGAATGTCGGTCCTTCTTCTACTAGTCCGTCGACTGCTGGTGTCGGTCCTTCTTCCGTGGGTCATCTTTCTTTCAACCTGATGCCCCGTTCGTACCGACTCCGACTGTGACGACACTCCTGGATCTCATGTCGCCAGGGCAGCTACGCCGACTTTCGAGCAGTGTCTACGACGGCTTGTCGCCATACCTAGTAGAGGAGTATATTCGTCGATCGCAGCTGGGATTACCACCACCGGGCAATCGAACTCCTCCTTCTTCTTAAAATATTGTATTAAGAAAATTTGGAATATTTGTGGCAATTTTGGATTAATTGTGCTATAATCGGATTATAGCGACAGATATTATGTTACTCTTCAGGATAATTGATGTCTATTTTCTATTAATTTGGTTTGGTCTATGTGATTCTTGCATAATTGGTGTGCATTATATATTTGGTCTATGTGATTGTTGGATAATTGGTATGCATTATATATTTGGTCTATGTGATTGTTTGATAATTGGTGTGCATTATATATTGGTTTGGTTTATGCATATTTTTGTGAACAGGGAAAGTGCTACAATTTTTTTTCCAAAAAATCTCAGTTAGCGACGGACTGGTGACCGGTTAGCGACGGATATTTCCAGTTTCCGACTAATTTTCGACGGAATTTTCGTCGCTAACTGGAGATTTGAAATTGTTTCCAGGTAGCGACGGATGGTCGACGGCATATCTGTCGGCATGGTTCTGGTGGTATATAATTCGACGGAATAGCGATGAAAAATCCGTCGCAAAGGCGACGAATAATCAGCCACTAATCAGTCGCTCTCTCGACGGCGTAGCGACGGGAAATCCGTCGACATGGTTCTGGAAATGCTTGACATTTCCAGAACCATGGCGACGGATAATCAGCCACTAATCAGTCGCTCTGTCGACGGTGTAGCGACGGATTAGCGACGACGGATCCGTCGCCATGGCGCTGGAAATGCCAAGCATTTCCAGAACCTGGTCGACGGATAATCCGTCAGCTTACCGTCGCTAATCTGTCCTTTTTTATCGACGGCGATCGACGAAATAGCGACGGAACGATACACTCTGATACGCTATTACGACGGTTTACCGACGGACATTACGTCGCTATTGTCTACACAGTTCAGTATTTCATACTTGAAATGGACAAAAGTTCGTCGAAAAGTAGTCGCTAATGCTTCGTATTGTGAAGTCGAAATGCCGTCGCTATTCCGTCGCTTGACGACTACGTAGCGACGGACCATTATTAGCGACGAGCTAATTGCCGACGGATTTTTTTGGCCAAAACCCGTCAGTGATTGGTCGCTAATAGAAATTCCCGTCGGACGGGCGACGGATCTGGCCGTCGCTAAATCGACAAATTTTGGTAGTGCTCTAACACCACTCTCCACTCCTCATTCCCCTCTCTAAACTCTACACTCAAACCCCTCTCAATTCTCTCTCACACCAACTCTCAAACACCCTCCATACAACACACATACAAACACATATATATATGGACACACTCACACACACACTAAATATGAATATTACACCACATATAACACTAATACAAATGAAGTTTAAGGTGCCTAACCCACTTAGATGAAATCTAATTATTCTAGAAGTGTCCTAATTTGGGAGGAAACTCAAGGACACAATCACAAACCCAAACTTCTCCTAGGACACTCCAAACGGACTCAAACTTGACACGAATAGGGACACAAACACGGGGATCAATCCTACGGGGTCTAAACTAAATTACATAGTGAAAAGAATAAGTTAGAGAACAGGTTATACCTATCGGAAGATGGATTCCCGATTCAAAAGTCCTCCGACACGGCTCCGACACAATAATTTGTTTAGGACACATCCTTGCACTTCTTGCTCCCAAAAGCTTGGAGAAGCACTAGTTGGGGTAGAGGGAGAGATCGATGGAAGAAAAACGGGAAGAAAAGCTTTACGTGGAGATGAAATCCAAGGATTTCTCTTCTTTCTTTTGGAAAGAAACTTGGAGAAGAAGAAGAAAAAAATTTAAAGTGGAAAGAAGAAAGAGGGAAGGGGGTGTGGCCAGCCCTATAAAGAGGGTTTGGGACACTTGCTATTTACAAGTTTGTCCCTCCCTTTACTTCTATGCTAAGTTAGCTTCCTAATTTGGTTTTGGGGGTTAGTTTAGTCATTTCTAAAACACTAATCTAACTAATCCTACCATGAAATAATTAGTCTAACCACTAACTAAAATAATTTGCATGTAGGCTATGGCTAACTAGTGTATGGGTCCCACTAGAGTCAAAACTACCACGGATCCCCGATATAAGTCGGATTGATCTGAAATTCGAACCCGACTCAAATAACCCCAAAATAATATTATAAATAAAAAAATAATTTCAAAAATATTCTAAAATAAAAAATGACAAAAATACCCATGTTTCTGAAAACAGGGGGTGACAGATCCGTTTCGCTATCGGACCCACCAGCGGATCCACCAGTGGATCCACCAGTTGCTGCACAGTGGGCCCCAGAGTACCCCCATACTCGGTTCTATCCGGTTACGGGAGAGTACATTCGTGGACCCGTGGATCCTCCGACGGCACCAGAGAGACCGAGAGGCGAGTTCCGACGAGAGCTATGACCCGCGGGGACCTCGTAAGTAAATTTAAGATAATTTATTAAATTTCTTTCATTTATTCAAGTTAATAATCCAGTCGTTGCTTCTTTGTAGGTTTTTTTCGTTTAATATTGCCAGGGCTCTTGGAGAAATTATCAGGGCTAACTTCCATGGTCCCTACCTCAACTTTTCGTCGGTGCCCCCAAACTTGAAGTACGTCTGGCTCGACGAGTTGAGGGTATATCTATATCTTCTGGTTAATTATTAGTTACTTTTTAATCAACAATTTTTTAAATTACGTGATAATTGAATTTGTATGTTAAACGACGTTCTGGTGGCCCCCTCCATCATGAGGACGCAATCCGCAGGACCTACAGAAGTGATGCCTCGAAGAAGATACGAGATATGATTCATGACCTAAAAATGGGGCAGACGAGGCCGAATTGGATCCGGCAGGACTATTATGAGGAGCTCTTAGATATGATGGATACTCTTGCCTACAAGGAGAAATCGGAGAAGGCAAAGGTGAACCGACGAGCCGCGGGGATTCATACGGGGGGATGAAGGCCCCACGCAGCGGCGCTTGCAGATCTGGTAAGATACCGCAATTTTATTTCACTATCGAATTCGGTATTATTAATATACAGAGTTAATTAAATTCTACAGAAATTTTTTTGCAGACCCAACGGGCGGTGAAGGAGGGAAGGGCACCAGAATTGGTCACCATGCACGATGTGTTCCAGCATACGCACAAGAGACGGAAGGACGGGACCTTCGTCGATGATAGGGCCAAGGAGACCGATGTAAGTACTTATGTTTACGATATTTACGTTAGAATTAAAAGTATTCGAACTATAACTTAGATAAACTTAAGATTCACACTATAACTTAGTGAAACATAGGATTTAGATTACAACTTAGGTAAATCTTATAGTATAAACACATTCATTTGATAGGCTACGTATCGTGAGGCCCTTAATCGGGCTCAGTCAACTGCTGTCGAAAATGTCGGTGAAACGACGCCCGCTCGGACGCTCTCTTCTATGGCCGCTCGCAACGACTTGTTCGTAGATACCATCGGCAATTTTAGGAAAGGGCGCCTGTACGGCGTCGGCTCCCAAGGGGAGTTGCACATGGCGACTCAGAGATTTCTACCGACAGCACTTTCTCCCGCTGCTCCGGCAGACGATGATGTGAGGTCACAGCTTGCGCAGCTGCACGAGGCGGTATCGTCCTTACAGGAGCAAATATCCATGTACTTTCCATCTCCGTCTGCTGCTGCCGGTCTGTCTGCTGCTGGTGCGGGTCCGTCTGCTACTGGTACCAGTCCGTCGGCTGCTGGTGCCGGTCCTTCGACTGCTGGTGCCGGTCCTTCTTTCGTCGGTCATCTTTCTTTCAACCCTGCTGTCCCTCTGATACCGTCTCCGACTGTGACGGCACTCCTTGATCTCATGTCGCCAGATCAGCTACACCGACTTCCGGACAGTATCTTCGACGGATTGCCGCCGTACATAGTGGAGCAGTATTATCGTCGGTCGCAGGAGGGACTACCACCGGACAATCGAACTCCTCCTGCTCCTTGAAGTATTGTCTAAGAATAGTTTTTAAACTTGGAATATTTGTAGAAATTTCGGATTATAACGACAGATATTAGTTTATGATTTTTGGATAATTGGTGTCTTTACAATTATTGTTTTGTTATGCATATTTGTGATTATATATTGGTCTATGTGATTTTTTGATAATTGGTGTGCATTATATTCGTATATGATTTATATTGGATTATATATTGGTCTCAGTGATTGTATATTGTGATTATATATTGGTCCGATGTTCGGATGTTGTGTGAACAGGGAAAGCTCTGCAAATTTTTTTATAAAAATATCTCAGTTAGCGACGGACTATCGGCGGGTTAGCGACGGATAATGTCAGGTACGGACTAAATTTTAACGGAATATCCGTCGCTAACTAGAGAATTGAAAATATTTCCAGTTAGCGACGGATGGTCGACGGATAATCCGTCGACCGGGTTCTGGAAATGTCATGGTCGACGGATCCGCGACGGAATATTCGTTGCCATGGTTCTGGAAATGTTAACCATTTCCAGAACACGATCGACGGATTATCTGCCACTAATCTGTCACTAATCCGTCCTTAGTTAGCGACGGTGTTCGACGGAACGATACCCTCTGATACACAGTAACGACGGTTTACCGACGGACTATCCGTCGCTAAGTGTCTTTACAATTCAATACCTAATACTTGAATTCGACAAAAGACCGTCGACTAGTCGTCGCTAATTCAACGAATAATGACGACGGAAAGCCGTCGCTATTCCATCGCTTGGCGGCTACTCAGTGATGGAGTTTATTAACGACGAGCTGATTGCCGACGGATTTGTTTTGTCCAATATCCGTCAAAAATCCGTCGCTAATACGGAGTAGCGATGGACGATCGACGGATTTGTCCATCACTAAAGTAACATATTTTGGTTGTGTCCTCAGCCCTCCGATGGGTGACAAGGAAGACGGACACCATGTTGGGGTCCTCACCCTTTTTTACCTGTTAAAATATATTATCTATTATTAGTATTAAACATTCTATCCAACTATATATAAAATGATGTCCGGTAAAGTAAACGTACCAGACGACAAAAATGCTCCGTCATAGGAATGGAGCCACCACACCACTTACTGGCGCTCGACCGTGCCACCTTGGCCTTGTCAGACCGCTCCTGGTACCTGGCCTCACCGAATCTAGCCTTCATCGCAGTCCACTGCTCTGGCGTGATCCAACCATGGATCGGCTTTCCGGAGCGATCACGAGACTTCTGGTTGTGGATCGCTTCACAGATGAGCTTGCCTGCGACGGCAAAAAATTATGCCTCGATCTTCGCCGCCCGGTGTGGTGGATAGAAATAGGTCCTCTACAAGAAGTAAAATAGAAAGAGTTGTATAATATACACAAATGATTATTAAAATTTAAAAATAAATAATTTTTTACCTTGAAGTGGGCCAACCAAAAGGCCTTCCTATCTGCGGAAGCATCTGAGTAGTTAATCCAAGGCCCACCATAGTTCTGCCTCAGAAATAACCCCAGCTGTCTCTGTACTGCAGGAGGCCGATATCTATACAATAATAAATTTCATGAATATATATGTACATATAATTATTTGAGAAATATATATTAATTAATTAACTTACTTCGTAGGTCCGTCCGTCCAAATCTCCATACGCGTCTCGTCCGGGGGAGCGCATGGAGGGTCCCTCTCACCTCCTGCCTGACCAGGATCAGTCTGATCGCCGTCCTCCATATGCTCGGCATCGGCTCTCCCCATGGAGCCGTCGGCAGGAGGAATGATGGACGCGGGAGGAATGCTGGACGACGAGAGAGGAGTCGCCAACCTGTTGGAACTGCCCTGTCCCGGTAATAGACCGGAAATAGAACGGTACACTGGCGTACTCGGAGATAAGGATGAGGATACAGAATCTGCCTTCCCAACCTGACGCACACGGGACTGCCTAACATAATATCCTTTGTATCGTCCTCCTGGTCTAGTCACACCTGATAATAACATATGACAATAAAACAAATATACATATTTATATGATAGACATCACAAATTTTTGAAAAATATCATAGTCACAAAAGTGTCACTAAAGTGTCAAATATGATGATAAAACAAACGTACAGATTTAATCCTCTTCTGAAAATTCTTCTTGTTCGTTTAGCTCTTCTTCTTCTTCTTCTTCTTCTTCTTCTTCTTCCTCCTCTACATCTTCACTTTCATCTGCATCTTCCTCTTCAGATAATTCTACTTCTCCTACACAATTAGATGTGTAATGAAGAACTTTCGTCGTGTCCACTTCTATAATATTTGTTACAAGCGGTAGTTCGTCCTCTTAATAAGCTATATCGTCAACCTCAAAGGTATTTCTAGCTTTGGTCTTGCATACTGCCCACCAGTCTGACCTTGTTGTTCCCCTCGAGCACAAATGATATGTCACTTCCACTTCTGGATAATATTTTACGTTATGGCATTTCACACACGGACACTTAATTTTGGTGTCGTCCATGTACTGAGAGAACGTCTTAGCAAACTGCAGGAACTGCACTACTCCCGCTATGTATTCATCCCGCACAACACACATATCATCAGGACGACGATTGTACATCCATGAACGATTCTGCAAGTAGTAATTTATATCCATTTGGAAATAATTCTGCAAAGATGGACAAAGTTTAGGAACACCTTTTAACATGACGGTTTGGACTATTTATAGGCTTTTCATAACGTTTACTAAATAAAACGTTATTAATAATTAAAAGTGATGGCTAACTTATAATAAACTTTTTGCAATATATCCTATCATCTCTCACGATCAGAAGAACTCCCCCGCTCCCCTTCTGCCCCTCTTCCCTCCTCTCCCCAAACCCTAAAATTTCTCTCTCTTTTAATCTTCTCCTCCTCCTCCTCCTTTTAATCTCCCCCACGAACCCTAACCCCCTCCTTCCCATGAACCCTAACCCCAGCCCCCTCACCGGAGGGGGCGAGGAAGAAGAAGGAGAACGGGAGGGAAGCGGCCAAGGACCTGCACATGTTCGCCAGGAGCTCGAGCACCTCGCTCCACCCGAAGGAGGGATTCCGGTGTTCGCTGACCGGTGCTCACCAGGGGAGTCAACGCGACGGGACGCTCTGGAGGCGGCACCGACAGATCTCTTCAAGGCGCGACTTGACGCTGAGGGGCAGATCGGAGGAGCCCACACTGCCCGTCGAGAATGCACGAGCAAACGATCGACGCGAATCTGTGGCGCCGACGCACGTCGGCTGCATGCCCTGACACGAGACGAGGGCTCATGGGGGCAACGACGGTTGGGGGACTCGAGCGCCGGGCTCGACGAGGAGAACGGGTAAGGGCTGGTGGTGGCGGTTGTTTTGTTCTTTTTTTTGGTTGTATAGCTGTGGTGGTGGTCGAGAGGGTTCTGGCCGGTGCGCGATGATGGTGCCCGTGGTGGTAGAAGTGGCTTGATGCCATTGGAGCGATGATGGTAGTGGTGCGGTCAGTGATGATGGTGGTGTCCGAAGGAGGGATTTCGGTGTTCGGGACCGATCAGAACGGTGCCAAAAAGTTTAGCTTCAGGAACAGGTCCATTGCTCAGGGTCTGGAGCAGGCGGATGTGTCGAGCCTGTCGAAGCTGGGGTCCAACTCGACGGCCGAGCTCCACCCGAAGGCCGCAAACGGAGAGAAGAAGAGTACCTCCATGCCGCCTGCCAGTGTGATGACCGTGGCGCATCATTTCCTCCGTTGAGCAGAAGGAGGGAGTACCGCGGGAATGAAGACCATGTGAACAAGATCAAGGAATACCGAGGCAAGATCGAGATCGAGCTAGGTAAGATCTGCGATGGGATCCTCAAGCTCCTTGAGACCCACCTCATCCCTTCCTCTACTGGTTCCGAGGCCAAGGTTGTTTACCTCAAGATGAAGGGAGACTACTGCAGGTCATATCATATGGATTCATAAGGAGAAGGGAAAAAAACTGTTAGCAAATTGTTCTTTATACAATCACGGAAGAGAAGTTCCCATATCATCTTTAGTTATATTGTTTAAATTCTTGTTAGGTACCTTGCGGAGTTCCAGAATGGAGCTGCGAGAAAAGAGGCAGCTGATAGCACTCTAGTGGCATACAAATCTGCTCAGGTCGACCCTTAATTATATTGATTTCTTCCTTTTTGCCACAGAACATTCCTTTTTATATGTTGCAGATATATTTATACTTTGAACATGGATCCTGACCTTCCAGTTTCTCTTTTAAATTCTGCAACCGTTACACCATGTTAATTTAGGAATTTTTTTGTTGTTTTCTTGGTGTTAACAAGGGAGTAATCTAACTATCAGATTTTGTCATCAATAATATTTATCTGCTTTGGCCATTCTTTTCGGTCTGAGAATCAAGAACATTTCTTATTATATTTTGGTTTACCATAGTTGTCCTATATTTGGCCTAAAATTTGGACTGTTTGTTTGATGTGTAGGACATTGTACGTGCTGATCTGATCCCAACTCATCCGACAAGGCTCGGCCTGGCACTCAACTTTTCAGTATTCTACTATGAGATTTTGAACTCGCCAGACCTTGCTTGCAAGCTTGCAAAGCAGGTTTGTTTCTGCATCTGGTTTGGTTTACATAATATATATAGAATTAATTGATTGTTGAGTTGACAATAAAAGTTTAACCAGAATTACAGTATGGTGTACCTTGTAAATGTAGATTGTTTTTTAATGCCCATTTTTTTAAAAAATATATCTTTGGTAAACATTATCAGAGTGAATAAGAATATTCATAGATACAGTTTATAAAGTGTGGATGCTGTGATACAGTTGTCGTGTCATGTTATGTCTATGTCAAGCATGTATTGGGAGCAACATGAACACACCAAATATACATGGGCATGGCAATATGGATTTAATTATTTGACCATGTCAGTATCATATATACCATTGTGTCTGATCATGCAACAAAAATATGCTTTTACCATATGCAGTGAAATCTCTATTACCAATTTAATGATATTTCCTTATTTTAGTAAACAGGAATGATGCAGGATAGATAATTTAACCGTTTCACTAAAATATTCTTTTTGAACTGTCCTATTGGTGGAATATAGCAAATAAAGACACTCTCAAGCAATTGTCATCGTATCATGTAACTTGGACATTTATCACAAGCACATACTATCTCCCCGACTCCAACAAAAGTTATAAACACACTTTCAAGCATAAATGGGGTAAAAAATGCTGCCTCTATCTGTTGCACCACTTTTTCATTAGCTCTTTTGGAAGGAAAACCTGCCTCACGTTTGAAGTATGAGCACATGTTCCTCTTCCTGCTGTACTCAACTTCAAAGGCGACCCAATTCTTCAAAAAATGCAATGTGACCTTTTATGGTTGCTTAGATGCAACATTTCTAATTGAAGCTGAGCAAATATCACATGATCCCCTATGGTCCTAATCAATATACATGTTGTATTAAACATGTTCCCATGCTTAGAGGCATGTTTTCTAATTAACTCAATTATCCTATGTTGTCCAATAGATTATCCTTATAAACTCTCATATATGGCTATAGGCATACATCTATGAGTTAACATATGTAGATATAATATGCTTACTACCATGGCGCTCATGTCAATTCAATACTTGCATATATTTATGTGAAATATGTGGGGATGTCATTGCTTTTTGCTCTTCGTCTTTGTGTCATAGATGTGAATGTGGTTCCCTGTAGTAAATCGTGCAACCTTACACAAAGAAATCCATGTAAATCAAGCAATGATACTAAGATAATCGTGAATCTATCAAGAGGCAACATAGAAAGTAGAAATTACAAAACATTACAATTGGATAACAAAATAAGATTAGGGTCCACCTGAGGCTCGGTGGAATCTACTCACACAATCAAAACATGCCCAATCTTGCCTTTTGAAGATGTTCCCCTGCTTGAAGCTTTTGCATCTGCTCCGATGTATGGCTCTTAATCTATTGAGGATGACGATGATGTTTGGGTTTTAATTGTGTAATAGATGAATAATGGCTCATTTTTAAACAAAGGGGAAAAAATTGTACTCTTCTGTTCGAGTTTTGCCAGTGTGGTCGTCGGACTGCGTGGAACTCTCTTGCATATTGTGATTGTTCAGGTACATAATACTAGTGCAGTACAACAGTTCATTTGCAAGCAATATTTCTTGGATTACGCTAATCCTCTTTTTTTTGTTTATGATATTCGAATGTTGTTGTTGCTTGTTATAAACTAAGTATTTTGTTAATATGCCTCTCTTTGTTAATTTGCAGGTCCTCTTCTCCTTTTAAAGTTTGAAAAATGTGTACAAGTCCTTCGTTTCTTGCAATTTTTACATTATATTACAAAGTATATTGAACCTTGTTTTTATCTTTTTCATGGTTTTGTTACATGTTCTGTGGACAGTTTTGATGTGGCCAAGTTTTGATGTAGACAATTTTGGTGGTTGTAAATGTATATATGTATTTGGATATTCTATTTTGAGAATGTAATGAAGATGTTGATATGTACTCTATTTTGAGAAATGTAATAAAGATGGTGATATATAATGTTCAGTTTTTTGAATGTAATATATACTGTGCAGGATAGAGCATTATAAATATGCTAATTTGAATAGTATAAAGTGTTATAAATGTGCTGCATTGAGCCTATACATATTATCTATTCATGACGTTTTAAAATTATTCTGAATTGAGCACTATATATTAACTATTTATAACACTTTTATAGAAACTATTCATGACGGTTTTTTTTATGACGCTTTTAAAAAACGTCATTAAAAGGTCATAGTTTGAAAAAAATGTCATGGTTTGTCATTAATGACGCTTTTTAGCCGTCATTAAAAGGGTTTTTTGTTGTAGTGATTATCCAATAGGCACAAATTCGTATATTATATCTTATTATGGGACACACATTAGTTGCGGACAGTTACTAATAACCATGCTATATCGCACTGTCACGACCCGATCCCAAATAATTGGGTCGAACCGGATCATGCCCAGCCTGCACCGTTGTTGAGACGGCGGCAGTAAGCTGTTCCATTAGCAGGTAACCACAACAAACATCTATATTTGTCACAACTCATTATTCGGGAATTTAAAACTTTATTAAACATTTGAATAAATACAACTGGAAATAGAAGAACTGAATTAAAATACTGAATTCAAATCACAGAATTTCAAAACAACAAAACTGAAAACAGGAAAATCTAGCTAAGCGTTCGGCTCATCGGCCTCAGGTCCTGCGTCCTCTAATGGGGACTCTGGCAACACCATGGAGTACAGAACTGGGTCATAATAGCTGTTATATAACAGCTCAGCATCCTCAACATCCCCTAAAAATGTATCTCCAGTCAGGAGGGAGCAAAGTACAATTTATGCTAATTCGACAATTAAAATAATAATAGAATCATGTATTTTTAAACAATTTGAAGTAAACAGTTTTTTAGCAGTTAAAACATTATGATTTGAATAGGCAATGAATATGACCGGCTTGGGTTGTACAGTTGTATCCTATTGATACGATATGGCTTATCCCTGTGTGTATGAGGGATAAGCTAATACAGTTCTAAGTTATTACTTTGGATGTCGTCATAATCATTATACTATTTCTCCAGTACCCAACAGTCAATCAGTCAGTGCTCTCAGAGAGAGTTCCGTGTTGCATCGTGGTTTAAACTTGCAGTAAAGCGATTATTAAATAATTGTAAACTAACACAAAATGTACTTGCCTCAAATTGGACTGGACTTGAGGGGTGGAGACTTCGGGATTGAAAATTAGGCTCGTCCTCGAAATCCTACATTCGAGAAGTTTGACTCAGATTTCAGAGTTACCATGCTAACTATGCTAGTTGAAATCTCTAAGCTTGTCCTAATCAATTTTAATCTTGATTACGCTATCACAACGAATCTCGATTATCGGGTGCGTTGTAATTAATAACGAGAGAAAGATCAATTTAACTTTTTATTTTAGAAAAACTCGTAGTTACCAATTTAATTGGTTAAAACTTTGTATTTTTCGTAATTATACATATAAAACTAAATTTCTGGTTTAATGAGAAAACATGATCTTTGTTTAAATATTACAACTTGTAAATGTGAGAGAAATCTCATTAATTTTTCTATATCAAAAATAATATTTATTTTAATTCTACGCGTTTACGCTAAAAAAAACAGCAAAACCAGAAAATGAAAGAAAAACTACGCTACAATAATTACAGGCCACAGAGAAAGAAAATAGAAAAGCTGGACTTACGCCTTTACAAATTATTTTACATAAATTGAAATAAGAAGAAACATTTGTTAGTTTTAAAATTATCCTGTAATTTAATTATAAAATAAAAGTAATAAATTAAATAAATTTAATAGTGAGTCTCAGATATTGGTCCAATCGTCATATAGGCTAATGCCTCAACGTCTGGGCGAAATCGGTTTCGTTTGCACTTAGCCAGGGCCCATTGACCAATACGATCGTCGCCCAAAAATCCAAAATAATATTTTTTTTGAAAAAAACCATTTTAAAATTATATAATTAATTTTATAGAAAATCCGGCAGCAATTCCTCTATTTTCAGTCAACCCAAAAACTGGGAAGTGTGCCATAAACACCATTTATAAAAAGTCCCAAACCAGGGAACACCCAGAATTCAACTTCCAAACCATTTTACACCAAAATTAAACTCACAGAAATAATTTCCAAATCTTAATCGGAAACCCGTAGTATAGTTTGGGGAATTCCCAAATGAATTCGGAAATCACAGCGCCTAAATCCAAAAAATATATTTCGGAAAAATCCGAAATAAACACAGAATATCACAGAACATCTCCGAAAAATCCGGAGTTACGACGTCGCTCAAAAACCGAATTCTCGAGAGGGAATCGGGGACCAATTTCATCATTGACTACCGAAATGGGACGGGACAGAGGAGTTATACCTTGGGTTGCTCGGCTAGAGCTCTCAGATGAAAATTATAGAAAGATAATCGCGGACAGCAAGTCGGGAAAGCCCGGGACAGCGCTGGACAGTGCTCTCCAGATCGGCGGGGCACTCGCGGGAACCAGGACAGCGGAGGGAACGGGCGAAAACAGCCGTACAGAGCTGCGGGGTCGCCGGAAGGCGGACACGGGCCGTTGGCCGGCGCCGAGTTGGTCGGAGGCGCTGGTCTCGGGTGGCCGGAAGGGCATAGGCGCGGGAGACTGGCGCCGGAGAGAGCTGGCCGCGAGGGGCACCGCGGATCGGAGTGGGGGTCGGGATCCGGCCGGCGTGGGCGACCGCGCGGGACTAGGGCGCCTGCGAAAAGGCGGACGGAGGTGGCCCGGGAGGTCGGGGTGCGCGCGGGAGGTCGGGCCGCAGGCGGAGTTGCCGGAGGTCGGCCGGGAGGACGTCGGGGCGCGTGCGGAAGGGCGGCGCCGGTGCTGGACAGGCCAGCGGGGGCGCGGCTTGGTCGCTCGGGGAAGGCGAGGGTCGCCGGAGACTAGGGTACGGGTTGGGGCTGCTGGAGTTCGGGTAGAGTTTCTGGGAAGTAGGTTTTGGAGAAGAGAAAAGAGTGAGGGGGAAAGGAATGAGAGGAAGAAGAGTTATATGGAAGGAGTGGGAGGAATGGGTGGAAGAGAGGGAGTTGTGGAGTGAAGTGGGGAGGGAAAAGTGGAGAAGAAGAAGAAGGAGTCAGGGGAGTTGCTGGTCTACTGCTGGACCAGCTCGTGGGAAAAAAAATGTTTTTTTAAGGATTAGTATATACAAATTTGGATTTTAAAAGAAAGGAAAATAAGGACGGGTTTGGGCTGAGTTGGGTTTCGGAAACCGGGTCTGGTTCGAGTTCGGACTCGGGTTCGGGGCAGGGACGCAATCAAAAATCAACGGTAATCTTTTAAAATAATATTTTTCCTAAAACCAACTAAATAATAATAATATTAATAATAATAATAATAATAATTACTATACAATTAAAATTACACTACAAACCAATAATTAATAATCCTAAAATTCTGGGTTTCACAATCTTCCCTCCTTAGGAAATTTTGTCCTCGAAATTAAAGATAGGGTTAGGGGGTACCTCAAGTCTCAAACAAGTTTGGGTACTGCTCCCGCATCTGGTCTTCTCGTTCCCAGGTCGACTCGCCTGGTGAGTTGTGCCGCCACATGACTCTGACTATCGGCGTCACAGAGTTCCTGGTTCTCTTCTCGCCTCTGTCCAATATTGCCACTGGCTTCTCTGGCACTGTGAGGCTGGGTCCAATTTTTAGCCCCGAATGGTCCAAGATGTGGCTCGGGTCCGGGATGTAGCGTCTCAGCTGTGAAACATGGAAGACGTTGTGGACGCCTTCGAGACTTGGGGGTAGAGCCACCCGATAATCCACTTCTCCAATCCTGCTGAGTACTTCAAAAGGACCAATATACCTGGGACTTAGCTTTCCTGCTCTGCCGAAACGGATGGTTCCTCTGGTAGGAGAGATCTTCACAAATACACTGTCACCTTCTTCAAACTCCAAAGGCCGTCGGCTGCTATCGGCCCAATGCTTCTGTCTGTCCTGGGCAATCCTGAGCTTGTCTCTGATCATTCTTACCTTCTCTGCTGTATCGGTCACCATCTCAGGTCCAAGCAGTACTCGTTCTCCGACGTCGTCCCAAGCAAGTGGAGTGCGGCAACGACGTCCATAGAGTGCCTCGAACGGTGTCATACCGATGCTAGCTTGGTAGCTGTTGTTGTAAGAGAACTCTACCAAGTACAAATGGTCTTCCCATGACCCTCCAAATTCCAAGGCGCAGGATCTCAGCATGTCTTCTAGCGTCTGGATTGTTCTCTCTGATTGCCCGTCAGTCTGGGGATGGTAGGCGGTGCTGAACTTCAGTTGTGTTCCCAAACTGTCATGCAAACTCTTCCAAAAGTGAGAGGTAAATCTAGTATCTCTGTCAGATACGATACTTATCGAAACTCCATGAACCCGATTGATGTGCCGCATGTACAATGCTGCCAACTTCTCGGTGGATAGACCAACCTTGAAGGAGATAAAGTGGGCTGACTTCGTCAGTCGGTCCACAATTACCCAAATGGCATCCTTCCCTCCTTGGGATCGAGGCAGTCCCGACACAAAATCCATTGTTATGCGCTCCCATTTCTACTCCGAAATGTCAAGCGGCTGCAATAGTCCTGCTGGTCTCTGTCTGCTAGCTTTTACTTGCTGACAAATTAAATATCTAGCCACATACCTGGATACGTCCTTCTTCATTCCGTACCACCACACTATAGTTCGCATATCCCGATACATTTTGTTGGCTCCAGGATGTATGGAATACTGCGACTGGTGCGCTTCTTGCATCAGCTCGTTCCTCAGTTCGCCGGTTGGTACGCAAAGCCTCGTACCATTCTTCAGTGTTCTATCGCTGGCGATTGAGAATCCTTCAAGTGTTCCTGCCAGCACTTGGTCTCTGAGTTTGTAAAGCGTCTCGTCTTGGAATTATGCCTCCTTGACTCTGTCCATAAGACTTGAACGCACTTGCAACTGCATTATTGTTGATTCAGCTCCTGGTACAATGGCTTCTCTTCCCAGTTTTTTATCTCTTCTTCGGGCAGTACAATCTCCAGTCCAAGCTTTTCCATGTCCTCCAGCAAATGACGCTCCTTGGTCAAGAATATTGCCATCGGGTAACGACTAAGTGCATCTGCAACAACATTAGCCTTACCCGGATGATACTGCAGGTTGATGTCGAAATCCTTCATCAGCTCCAGCCATCGTCTCTATCGCATGTTCAGCTCCTTCTGGGTTAAAACATATTTCAGACTTTTGTGGTCTGTAAATATTTCCACTCTCTCTCCATAAAGGTAGTGCTTCCATAGCTTCAATGCTAATATCACCGCTGCAAGCTCCAAATCATGTTTGGGATAGTTCTTCTCATGAGTCCGTAATTGCCTAGATGCGTAAGCAATTAGTTTCCCGTGTTGTTGAAGAACGCGGCCCAATCCCTTACCGGAAGCATCACTATAAATTGAGAAACCGTCGGTACCTGTGGGTAGCGCAAGTATCGGCGCAGTTGTAAGCCTCTTCTTCAGTTCCTCAAAAGCTGACTGGCAAGCTTCATACCAAATGAATTCTTCGTTCTTCCTAGTGAGCTTCGTCATTGGTTCAGCAATCTTGGAGAAATCCTTCACGAATTTCTGGTAGTAGCCAGCTAAACCCAAAAAGCTTCTGCTCTGCAACCGAGCTTGGTGCAGTCCACTTCTCAATAGCAGCTATCTTCTTTGGATCCACCGAAATTCCTTTTCCTGTGACAACATGGCCCAGAAATTCTACTTTGTCTAAAAAGAATTCCTATTTAGATAGCTTACCATAGAGCTTTTTCTTCCTCAAGGTGCTCAGCACTTTCCTCAGGTGCTCTTCATGCTCTTCTTCAGTCTTTGAGTAGATCAGTATGTCGTCGATGAAGACAACAACAAACTGATCCATGTATTTATGGAAGACCTTGTTCATGAGGTTCATGAATACCGTAGGAGCATTCGTCAGTCCAAACGACATGACCAAGAATTTAAATTGCCCATACTTGGTGTTGAATGCCGTTTTGGGAATATCCTCCTTCCTGACCTTGATTTGGTGGTAGCCTGATCTGAGATCTATCTTCGAAAATACCTTGGCTCCACTCAGTTGATCAAATAGGTCGTCGATCCGGGGCATAGGGTACTTGTTCTTGATGGTGATGTTGTTCAGCGCCCGGTAATCAATGCACATCCGTACGGTTCCATCCTTCTTGGGCACGAACAAAACTGGTGCTCCCCAGGGTGAAGCCCCGTCTCTGATAAATCCTTGTGCCTTCAGCTCGTCAATCTGGTCCTTCATCTCCTTTGCCTCCTTGGGGTTGAATCTGGTCCTTCATCTCCTTCACCTCGATCCGGCGGCAATCCGGAAAGACTATCTGGAAAGACATCCATGAATTCCGCTATGATAGGGTGAGGAGGCCCTGGTTCTTCGGTGATAGAGGAGTAAGTAACACTCTTCATGTCTTCCAGAGCTCGAGAGATTTCAAACTCTGGTTCTCCTGGTGGGCTGAAGATTACACAACCTCTATGACAATCTATCAGCGCATGTTGCTCACTTAACCAGTCCACCCCTAGGACTACATCATAGTTGGGAAGTGCATCACAAGTATGGGTGTTAAAAATTGGTGGCCTGAGATAGTTATGGGACAGTTACAAACCTCAGTGATGGGTATGGGTCCACCACCGGTCATAACTCTACTAATCATCTTGCTAAGTCCCGTATCTAGGTGGTGAGCAGAAATAAACTTTGATGATATGAAACTATGTGATGCACCCGAATCAAATAATGCTAGAGCAGGATGTGAAAACACATAAATGGAACCTGTAATGACATCAGCGGTGGGTTCCTGCTCTGGTTCTTGCTCATCAGCTGCTAGGGTAAAAGCTCTCCCGGTCTTCTGCTGGTGTTTTTCGAACCGTTGTTGCTGAGTGGGTAGGGGAGCTCTTTGCTGAGTTGCTCCGGTCCGGTAGACTGACGAGGGGCAGTCCTTCACTTGGTGGGTGGCAGACCCACAGACTAGGCAGTGTCCTAGCCTCTTCCTGTATATGTTCTACTGATGTCCTGGCCTTTTGCAGAAATCACAGACAGGGATCTGCCTCTGAGGCGCTCTGTCATTGGTCCTTGTCTGATGGTGCTGCTGCTGATGGTGCGAAAGCCTATTGTTGTTGTTGTTGGGCCTCTTCTGGTTACCCTAGAAGTTGCTAGTTCCAGGATACTCCCTCTTTGAACGAGAAGGCTGGCTCTTCTCCACGTCATGAGCTCGTATCAGAATTTTCTCATATGTCTTGGCGTCACCTGCGATCACAGGGGTGCGAATCTCTTTCCTTAGTCCATACCTGAATCTTTCAGCACGGTCCTTGGGGTCAGCAACCAAGTTCTGAGCAAAGCGGCTAAGTCGGCCGAACTCTGCCGCATACTCTCCAACCGACATGTTCCCTTGCTTCATGTCCTGGAACTGTCTTTCCATCTCCTGCATCTCTAAAGTTGGGAAGAACTTCCTGCGGAACAGCCTCTTGAAGGTGTCCCAGTCAAGCTGCTTGTCCTGGAGTCAGGGTTCATTTCGATACCAGGTGCTCGCCACATCTTGCAGCTGGAGTCCTACTGCTTCGGTCTTGAGGTCCTCTGGGAGTCGACCGACGTTCAAGAGACGCTCCATGCTATCTAGCCATTCATCGGTGTAGATGATACCCTCGGTCCCTTTGAAAGGTCGAGGGCCTTGTTTCTTGAAGCTCTCTATATCTCCGACCTTCATGTAATAATACGCCTCTAATCAAAAGAATGGCCTTAATGATATAAAACTTAACTCCTGAATTACGTTTACCTTGGCAGGTCGTGGCTCCAATGAAGTGGTTTCTCCTCTCTCGAGGGCAGCCATAGCCACATTGTGGGCATTCTCCATGCCTTCTCTCATAATCGTGGTCTGCTCGCGATGGGCTTCAGCTTGGGCTGCAGTCTGTTCTCGATGAGCTTCTGCTTGGGCTCTTTGTGCTTTAAGCACTCCTCGTAGCATGTCCACTAGATCAGTAGGATCTACGGGTACTGGTGGGGCAGCTGGTGCGGGCACTACCGCAGGGGTCTACGGCTCAGTCCGGGGAAGTGTAGGGTTCGCTGCTTGAGATGTAGTGGCGTAAGTGCCGCGGAGTGCAGGTGATTGATGGAGACGGTCGGTCAGCTGCAACGGTGAAGGGTCTGGACGTGCTGGAGGAGATGGGGTGTGTTCGGGTGATGACACCTCATCGCCAGCAGGGGTGGTCTTTTTCTTGGTCATATTCTGGAAGGTTTAGGATGAAAACATAAGCAAGGTATCCGACCAGTCTATAATAATAAAAAAATATTTATGTATAAAATTCGGACCTATGTTGTGACAAATCAATGTTCTAGTGTTCTAATTGTTTCTAGGTATGATTTCCTAAATTGTTGTATGGACCTGCATGGGCCACCACTAAAAACATGTCACGACCCGATCCCAAATAATTGGGTCGAACCGGATCATGTCCAACCTGCACCGTTCGGCTCATCGACCTCAGGTCTTGTGTCCTCCAATGGGGACTCTGGCAACACCACGGGGTACGAAACTGGGTCATAATAGCTGTTGTTTAACAGCTCAGCATCCTCAATATTCCCTAAAAATGTATCTCCAGTCAGGAGGGAGCAAAGTACAATTCATGCTAATCCGACAATTAAAATAATAATAGAATCATGCATTTTTAAACAATTTGAAGTAAACAGTTTTCTAGCAGTTAAAACATTGTGATTTGAATAGGCAATGAATATGGCCGGCTTGGGTTGTACAGTTGTATCCTATTGATACGATATGGCTTATCCCCGTGTGTATGAGGGGTAAGCTAATATAGTTCTAAGTTATTACTGTCACGACCCGATCCCAAGTAAATGGGTCGAACCGGACCATGCCCAGCCTGCACCGTGGTGAGACGGCGGCAGTAAGCTGTTCCATTGCAGGTATTCACAACAATACAATTACATTTGTCACAACTGTTCTATTCGGAATTGAAACTTTATTTAATAAAAATTCAGAAATACAACTGGAAGGGAAATGCAGAAAGAAAACCACAAACTCCAAATAAAAGAAAATGCAGAAAGGGAAACTATCTAAGCATCTGGTTCTGCAGTCCCAGGATCAGCGTCCTCCAGAGACGGCTCCGGTACCGTCGCAGGGTAGAGAACCGGTCGTAATAGCTATTATAGTATAGCTCGTCATCCTCAGTGTTACCTAAAATGTTGTCTCCAGTCAGGAGGGAGCAAGAACGAAATATGCATCTCATAATTTAAATAGTAATTGAAAAGTGCAGGGTAAACAGTTTGAAATAATATTTTCAGCAGTTTAAAACAGTTCTGTGTGATTTGAATATGCAAACGTCTATGACCGGCTTGGGTTGATCAGTAGTATCCTAGCGATACGATATGTCTTATCCCCGTGTGTGAGAGGGGTAAGCTAACACAGTCAGTTCAGTAGGGGATTTGGTCATAAATGTCTACACTATTCCCCCAGTCCCACATTCAGTAACAGTAACAATCAGTAGTTGAACCCTAAGGTAGAGTTCCGTGTCAGCAGTGTGGTTTATCATGCAGCTTAACTTTACTAAGGAAATTACAAGAAAACATAATCCGAAACTTGCCTTGTTTTAGATGACTGTAAAGACGGGTCGGTACCGAGGAGGAACGTCAGTTGTAACTTCGAGTTCCTACAGTTGAGAACTCGACTTAGAACCTTGAATAACCAGACTAAGTGTGCTAGTTGCAATCTTTAGTAGCAAGTCTTAGTCAGGTTTTAGTTGTTATTAAGCTACAACTAACGTTTACGTCGCAAGCTACGTGCGTTGATTACACCGGTTAATTTGATTATTTGGAAAAATAATAACAAGAACCAATTATCTTTGAAAAACTTTGTATTTTTGTAATATATCTATAAAAATATAGTTTCTTACAGTGACAATTCGTGAACTAGTTATCCTACTAGTATTTTATCTATTTATTTAATTTCTAATTAATCATAGACGAGAATAGATTACGTTCTAACTACGATTTATACGTCCAAACCAAAAAACCATCCAAGATCAACATCCACTCAGAAAAGAAAGTAAAACCTACACTATGCGATACATGGGCACAGCTAATCATCCTAGAATTATGGGCTTATGCCCTGTACAATTCTTTTTACATCAAATAAGAGAAAATGGTTTAGTTACTAAATAAAATGCAGTAAATAAATAACTATAATAAATAGCTTAATCATTAAATAAAATAATTTAAAATAAAAGTTGGAGTCTCAGACTCGGTCCCTCATCAAATCTAGCTAATACCTCAACGCCCGGTCGGACCGGTGCGTTTGCATTTTGCTAGGGCCCACAGACCGGTACGGTCATCGCCCGAAAATCAGTTTTAAATTCATTTTTCGAAATCGATTTGAAATCCAAATAAATAAAGTTTTTGTAAAAATTTGGGCAGCATTTCCTCTATTTCGGGACAACCAAAAATTGGGAAATGCGCCAACAAAATCCTGTAATTGTTCCAACCAAATAATAATCCCAAAATATATCCACCGAAATAATTTTCCAAACCACCAGAACCTTTCCGAAATACCCGGGAAATCCAAAATCAACCAACAACATAAAAAACCCAGCAGACAAAATCACAGAATATGCTAACGCAGCTAACCGAATCTACTACGTAGCTAACCGGATTTCCGAAGGGGAAACCGGGGACCGATTATCATCATAGAGTACCGCAAAATAAATGCAACGGGGCAGAGATTTATACCTCGGGTGCTCGGCTAGAGTTCTCAGAATATAGAAAGAAAAATAAATATAATCCCGCAGCGACGTCGACGTCGAAACGCCGAAAACCAAAGATAGGCACGCTGGCCAGAGAAACGCCGCGAAATCAGTGACGTCAGCAACAGATCTGGACTGCGCCGAGACAAAGGGGCGTGGGAGTGCGCTGTCGAGCGCTGGAACCCGCGGGAGAGGGGGCCGCGGAACGCTGGCTCCGCCGGGGTGGCGGCGCGCGGTCGGGGTGCTGCCGGAGAGGGGCCGCGGACGGCGGGGGCCACGCTCTGGACGGGGAGGCGCCGGCGGATCTGGCCAGAAAGGGGCGCGGGAGAGGGTTGGCCGCAGATCTGGGCTCGACCGACGGGGAGAAAGGCTGCGCGCGAGAGCGCGGCGCCGAGCTCGGGAGTCGTCGACGGAAGAGATCGCCGGAGGGGGAAGCTCGGTCGCGGGAGAGGGAATTTGGGGGTTAAGGTTAGGGCTCGGGTAGTTCTCCAGGGAGGAGAGCTCAGGGAGAGAGAGAGTGGTTTTGGTTTGAGAGGAAAGAGAGATGAGAGAGTTAAGATTTACTTTCTCTGTTAAGAGATCGTGTGAGTGAAAACGTGGGGAGAGAGGGGAGAATAAAGGAGTGGTGGGTTATTACGTGGGGAAAAATCATGTGGTGGAGAGGAGTTGAGCTTTGTTCTGTGGAAAGAAGGAGTTTAAGAAGAAGGAGGAGGAGGCTTCTCCTGTACGTGGAAAGAGTGAAAGGTTGTGATGTATTAAAGAAGGAGTTAAGTTGGGGAGTTACGGAAATGAGGGGTTTGAGGAGTTACGGGAATGAGGGGGTGAGTTGCTGGTCCAAATTGGACCGGCTCAAAGAATATAATATATTATTATTATTTTTTAAACCATTAACCAAGTCAGATTTAATAAGAAGGGAAAAATGAAATTGGGTTCGGGCTCAGGCCTGGGTCTGGGTTCGGACTCGGGTCTGGGTCTAAATCAAAAGTCCATATTGGTAATAATTTTTAAATAATTTGCACCAAAAAATATTTAATAATAATAATAATAATAATTAGAAATACTAATTATCACACTAAAACACTATTAATAATTAATTACAAAAATATGGGTTTCACAATCTTTCCTCCTTAGAAAATTTCGTCCTCGAAATTTAAAAGCAGGGTAGGAGAATCAAACAGGTACGGGTACTGTGCCCGTAACTCAGGTCCAACAATGAGAATTTTCAAGGCAGTCGTGGATGAGACGGTTTAGGGTCAAGTTTTATTTATGATATCATCCATATAGAAAAATACAAAAGCGAACCAAAGTACACGAGGTTGATCAGACCATCATGCACCGGTCCTGATTAGACAATATATTAGTGGGTGCTCCCAATAAAATACCGTCATGATCAAGCTTGACAAAAAGATAGCTTATAAAACTAGGCTAATTTAGCAGCATCAGTCAAGTTTAGAACGAAAAGATAAGAAGTAGGAGTTTAAATGATGGCTCAAAATCTGATCTTCTTCTCACCTCTGACTACGCTTGCAACTGGTTTCTCTGGCTCTGAAAGGTTGAGTCTAATCTTCAGCTCTGAATTATCCAATATGGAACTCGGATCCGGAATGTAGCGTCTGAGCTGTGACGTAGAAGACGTTGCACACTCTCAAGTTTAGCTGGTAGAGCTAACCGGTACGTTGCTTCCAACTCGTCTTAAAACTTCAAATGGCCTGATGTACCTGGCTCAATTTTCCTGCTCTGCTAACACTGATCGTTCCTCTGGTAGGAGAAAATCTTCACAAAAGATGCTATCACCTTCTTCAAACTCCACTGATTGACGATGCTAACTTGGTAGTTGTTGTAAGGAAACTCTACCAATTTTAAATGATCTTTTCCAAGATCCTCCAATTTCCAAAACACAAGATCTAACATATCTTCAAGCGTCTGGATTATCTTCTTTGATTGTCCGCCGGTTTGTACTCCATAAATCCGGTAGGGGTGCCTCTCGTACAATGCTGCCAACTTCTCGGTGAATAAACCAACTTGGAAGGGACTAAAGTGTGCTGACTTAGTCAGTCAGTTTACTATAATCCAATTGGTGCCCTTCCCTCCTTAGGAACAAGGCAATCCTTACTCAAAGTTTATTGTTATATGCTTCTACTTCACTCTGAATTGTCCAGCGGCTCCAACAAACTTGTTGTTCTCTTGCCAAATTCCTCAGATTGACAAATTCACATCTAATCCCATACCTAGAATTGCCCTTCTTTATTCCATAACACCAATCAATGGAGGCATATTCAGATACATCTTATTATCTCCTGAATATATGGAATACTGTGACTGGTACATTTCTTTCATCAACTCGTTCCTCCGTTTGTCAGCCGATACGCAAAGTCTCGTACCATTCTTCAGAGTTCCACTGCTAATCAATTTAGAAACCCTCAAGTGTTCCTGCCAACACTTGATCTTCAAGCCTGCAAAGTGCCTCGTTTTGAAACTACGTTCTCTTGATTTTTGTCCCTCAGCCTCGAACTTCATCAATACTGAATCAGCATCCAGTTCCGTCCTTCTATCTCCAGGTAGTATAACCTCCAGTCCAAGCTTCTCGACGTCTTCTAATAGGTGCCACTCCTTGGTTAAGAATATTGCCACTGGGTATCGACTAAGGGTATCAGCGGTCACATTAGCCCTACCCGGGTGGTATAGCGGGCCGATGTTTGAAATCCTTCATCAGCTTCAGCCATCATCTTAGTCTAACATTCAGCCCTTTTTGAGTGAAGACATATCTCAGACTTTTGTAGTCCGTATATATTTTCACTCTCTTTCCATAAAAATCATGCTTCCATAGCTTCCAAGTAAAGATAATTGCAGCAAATTCCAATTAGGTGTGGGATAATTCTTCTCATGAGTCTGTAGTTGCCTAGATGTGTAAGCAATTACTTTTCTATGTTGTTGAAGAACGCAACCCAGTCCTTTTCCAGAGGCATTACTATAAATTGAGAAACTACCGGTTCCTGCGGCTAGCGCAAGGATTGGTGTAGTGGTAAATCTCTTCTTCAGCTCCTCAATGCTGCCTGGCAAACTTTCGTTCAGATGAACTCTTCATTCTTCCAAGTGTGCTTCGTCATTGGCTCAGCGATCTTGGCGAAATCCTTCACGAACTTCTGATAGTAGCCGACCAAGTTCAAGAATCTTCCGAATTGAACTTGGGGTATACCACTTTTCAACAACAGCTATCTTCCATCGAAATTTCTTCTCTTGACAATATGGCCAAAAGTCCACCTTTGTCAAAAATCCACGTTCAGATAACTTACCATAAAACTTCTTTTTCTTCAAAGTTTCCAAAACTTCCTCAGGTGTTCTTCATGCTCTTCTTCAGTCTTCAAATATATCATAATGTTATCTATGGAGAAGATAAACTGATTCAAATACTCATGAAAATCTCTGTTCATGAGATTCATGAACACAGCAGAAGCATTTGTCAGTCTAACGTCCTGACCACAGAAAACTACACATACTTGGTGTTTGAACGCCGTCTTGGAAATGTCCCCTTTCCTGACTTTGATTTGATGGTAGTCAAATCTTAAGTCAAACTTCGAAACATCCTAATTCCACACAACCAGATCAAACAGATCCTCGATCCGGGCAGAAGGTACTTGTTCTTTAGTGTCTGGTAATCGATGCACATCCGTTGTTCCATCCTTCCTGGGCACAAACAAGATAGGTGTTCCTTAAGGTGAAATTCTGCCCTGAATAAATCCTAGAGCCTTCATTGATCTGGTCCTTCATCTTCTATGAACCCCGAGTCTGCATCATGCCTTATTGTAGGAGGCAAGGTCTGCTGGATAGGAAGAGAGTCCCTAGATTGTGGCCTAACAGGTGTTGCTGGGTTATGAGCTCTGGTTTGATAGAAAGATAAGGGGCAGTCCTTTACCCGATGTTCAGCAGATCCATATGCCAAACCTTGTCCCAATCTCTTGCGACAACTAATGGCCGGATGACCAGGCCTCTTGCAATAGTTACAAGCCCAAAACTCCTTACAACAAGACTGCCGGAAAGTAGAGTACTTGATGGGACCCAAATATCTTCTAGATTCAGGGGTATCCTTCCTAGGACGAGGTTCTGCTCCAACTTGATTGGAGATAACTAAGGCTACATCATTGACGTTCTTCATGTCTTCTCTCGTGACATTCTTCTGTTCCTGCTGGGCTTCATCTTGAGCTTTCTGGAACTCCAGGATTTCTTGAAATAGGACAACCATTTGGAAGGTGTTTGCTGGTACTGGTAGAGCAACAACAATGGATACTCCACCAAGGAAACGCAACACAGTTTGAGATGAGGTAGAAATCGCCAGTGTAGTGAAAACTTCACTGGATGCATTATGAGGACGGTCAAACAGCCGCGAGGGAAAAGATCCTGGGCTTGGTTGAGGAGATGGGGTATGATCCGGAGATGACACCTCATCGCCAGCAGGATTTGGTCTTGTCAATGGTCATTCTCTGGAAGGTTTAGGATGCACACATAAGCAAGGTAGCCTACCAGTCTATAATCAAGCAAAAATATTTATTTATATATAAATCGGACCTATGTCGTGACAAATCAATGCTCTAGTGTTCTAATTGTTTCTAGGTATGTTTTTCTAAGTTGTTGTTTGTTGTGGACCTGCATGGGCCACCACTGAAAATATGTCACGACCCGATCAAAAGTTAATGGGTCGAACCGGACCATGCCCAGCCTACACCGTGGTGAGACGGCGGCAGTAAGCTGTTCCATTGCAGGTATTCACAACAACACAATTATATTTGTCACAACTGTTCTATTCGGAATTAAACTTTATTTAATAAAAATTCAGAAATACAACTGGAAGGGAAATGCAGAAAGAAAACCACAAACTCCAAATAAAAGAAAATGCAGAAAGGGAAACTATCTAAGCATCTGGTTCTGCAGTCCCAGGATCAGCGTCCTCCAGAGACGGCTCCGGTACCGTCGCAGGGTAGAGAACCGGTCGTAATAGCTGTTATAGTATAGCTCGTCATCCTCAGTGTTACCTAAAATGTTGTCTCCAGTCAGGAGGGAGCAAGAACGAAATATGCATCTCATAATTTAAATAGTAATTGAAAAGTGCAGGATAAACAGTTTGAAATAATATTTTCAGCAGTTTAAAACAGTTCTGTGTGATTTGAATATGCAAACGTCTATGACCGGCTTGGGTTGATCAGTAGTATCCTAGCGATACGATATGGCTTATCCCCGTGTGTGAGAGGGGTAAGCTAACACAGTCAGTTCAGTAGGGGCTTTGGTCATAAACGTCTACACTATTCCCCCAGTCCCACATTCAGTAACAGTAACAATCAGTAGTTGAACCCTAAGGTAGAGTTCCGTGTCAGCAGTGCGGTTTATCATGCAACTTAACTTTACTAAGGAAATTACAAGAAAACATAATCCGACACTTGCCTTGTTTTAGATGACTGGAAAGACGGGTCGGTACCGAGGAGGAAAGTCAGTTGTAACTTCGAGTTCCTACAGTTGAGAACTCGACTTAGAACCTTGAATAACCAGACTAAGTGTGCTAGTTGCAATCTCTAGTAGCAAGTCCTAGTCAGGTTTTAGTTGTTATTAAGCTACAACTAACGTTTACGTCGCAAGCTACGTGCGTTGATTACACCGGTTAATTTGATTATTTGGAAAAATAATAACAAGAACCAATTATCTTTGAAAAACTTTGTATTTTTGTAATATATCTATAAAAATATAGTTCCTTACAGTGACAATTCGTGAACTAGTTATCCTACTAGTATTTTATCCATTTATTTAATTTCTAATTAATCATAGACGAGAATAGATTACGTTCTTACTACGATTTATACGTCCAAACCAAAAAACCACCCAAGATCAACATCCACTCAGAAAAGAAAGTAAAACCTACACTATGCGATACATGGGCACAGCTAATCATCCTAGAATTATGGGCTTATGCCCTGTACAATTCTTTTTACATCAAATAAGAAAAATGGTTTAGTTACTAAATAAAATGCAGTAAATAAATAACTATAATAAATAGCTTAATCATTAAATAAAATAATTTAAAATAAAGTTGGAGTCTCAGACTCGGTCCCTCATCAAATCTAGCTAATACCTCAACGCCCGGTCGGACCGGTGCGTTTGTATTTTGCTAGGGCCCACAGACCGGTACGGTCATCGCCCGAAAATCAGTTTTAAATTCATTTTCCGAAAACCGATTTGAAATCCAAATAAATAAAGTTTTTGTAAATATTTGGGCAGCATTTCCTCTATTTCGGGACAACCCAAAACTGGAAAATGCGCCAACAAAATCCTGCAATTGTTCCAACCAAATAATAATCCCAAAATATATCCACCGAAATAATTTTCCAAGCCACCAGAACCTTTCCGAAATACCCGGGAAATCCAAAATCAACCAACAACATACAAAACCCAGCAGACAAAATCACAGAATATGCTAACGCAGCTAACCGAATCTACTACGTAGCTAACCGGATTTCCGAAGAGGAAACCGGGGACCGATTATCATCATAGACTACCGCAAAATAAATGCAACGGGGCAGAGATTTATACCGCGGGTGCTCGGCTAGAGTTCTCAGAATATAGAAAGAAAAATAAATATAATCCCGCAGCGACGTCGACGTCGAAACGCCGGAAACCAAAGATAGGCACGATGGCCAGAGAAACGCCGCGAATCAGCGACGTCAGCAACAGATCTGGACTGCGCCGAGACAAAGGGGCGTGGGAGTGCGCTGTCGAGCGCTGGAACCCGCGGGAGAGGGGGCCGCGGAACGCTGGCTCCAACGGGGGGGTGGCGGCGCGCCGGTCGGGGTGCTGTCGGAGAGGGGCCGCAGATGGCGGAGGCCGCGCTCTGGACGGGGAGGCGCCGGTGGATCTGGCCGGAAAGGGGCACGGGAGAGGGTTGGCCGCAGATCTGGGCTCGGCCGGCGGGGAGAAAGGCTGCGCGCGAGAGCGCGGCGCCGAGCTCGGGAGTCGCCGACGGAAGAGATCGCCGGAGGGGGAAGCTCGGTCGCGGGAAAGGGAATTTGGGGGTTAAGGTTGGGGCTCGGGTAGTTCTCCAGGGAGGAGAGCTCAGGGAGAGAGAGAGTGGTTTTGGTTTGAGAGGAAAGAGAGATGAGAGAGTTAAGATTTACTTTCTCTGTTAAGAGATCGTGTGAGTGAAAACGTGGGGAGAGAGGGGAGAATAAAGGAGTGGTGGGTTATTACGTGGGGGAAAATCATGTGGTGGAGAGGAGTTGAGCTTTGTTCTGTGGAAAGAAGGAGTTTAAGAAGAAGAAGGAGGAGGCTTCTCCTGTACGTGGAAAGAGTGAAAGGTTGTGATGTATTAAAGAAGGTGTTAAGTTGGGGAGTTACGAAAATGAGGGGTTTGAGGAGTTACGGGAATGAGGGGGTGAGTTGCTGGTCCAAATTGGACCGGCTCAAAGAATATAATATATATTATTATTTTATTTTTTTAAACCATTAACCAAGTCAGATTTAATAAGAAGGGAAAAATGAAATTGGGTTCGGGCTCAGGCCTGGGTCTGGGTTCGGACTCGGGTCTGGGTCTAAATCAAAAGTCCATGTTGGTAATAATTTTTAAATAATTTGCACCCAAAAATATTTAATAATAATAATAATAATAATAATAATAATAATAATAATAATAATAATAATAATAATAATAATAATAATTAGAAATACTAATTATCACACTAAAACACTATTAATAATTAATTACAAAAATATGGGTTTCACAATTACTTTGGATGTGGTCATAATCATTACACTATTCCCCCAGTACCCATCAGTCAATCAGTCAGTGCTCTCAGCGAGAGTTCCGTGTTGCATCGTGGTTTAAACTTGCAGTAAAGCGATTATTAAATAATTGTAAACTAACACAAAATGTACTTGCCTCAAATTGGACTAGACTTGAGGGGTGGAGACTTCGGGATTGAAAATTAGGCTCGTCCTCGAAATCCTACATTCGAGAAGTTTGACTCAGATTCCAGAGTTACCATGCTAACTATGCTAGTTGAAATCTCTAAGCTTGTCCTAATCAATTTTAATCTTGATTACGCCATCACAACGAATCTCGATTATCGGGTGCGTTGTAATTAATAACGAGAGAAAGATCAATTTAACTTTTTATTTTGGAAAAACTCGTAGTTACCAATTTAATTGGTTAAAACTTTGTATTTTTCGTAATTATACATATAAAACTAAATTTCTTGTTTAATGAGAAAACATGATCTTTGTTTAAATATTACAACTTGCAAATGTAAGAGAAATCTCATTAATTTTTCTATATCAAAAATAATATTTATTTTAAACCAACTAAATAATAATATTAATATTAATAATAATAATAATAACTATAAAATTAAAATTACACTACAAACCAATAATTAATAATCCTAAAATTCTGGGTTTCACACGCACATAAGTTCTTGTGCATCCAACGTGTACACATACGCTATCAATTCTTACTGATGCTAATCTCGTTCAGACACACTAGATTCGTTTCGATATCGCCAGGGTCAAGTTAAAAATTGTCTTAACATCAATTTGACTCGTATTTTTCCTTTATGGAATGGCCATCGAGATGAAGGTAAATAGTATATATATGGAATGACCATACATATATAATGTCACCTACAACCGATATCTAAGACCCCATGACAAAGTCAAAGACATTATTGACGACTTGAATATAATATCAACTAATTACAACCACAACTAGTACTAAATAAGTCTCCTAGTATGATATAGAGGTAAATAAATAGTATACTAGATTGACTGACACTCGATGAACACCCTCTGGACACACACTCAAGCCTATACTACACACTCACACATCACTCTACTATACTCACATAGACACACATAATTTGTTACCTTATTTTATATATATATATATATATATATATATATATATATATATATATATATATATATATATATATATATATATATATATACCTTGATATTACACACACTTACACACTCTCAAACACTACACAAACCTATAGCTAATGCATACACACACTAATATATATATCCCCATATACATTTAGTATCACACACTAATCAATTACTTTCAACTCTACACACTCACACACACACACACATATATGTGTAGCTATATTTACCTTATACTTAGTATCTTGAGATATCCAATCCTTACCTACACTTGGCAATAACAACAATTCTCTCTCTAATACTAGCTAATGATCTAACACACTTTAACATCTAACTTGAAATTCACACACACACACACACACACACACACACACACACACACACACACACAGGGACTGTGCAAAGCACTGTACCCTGTGCACAAACCCCTCCCCATAGTGGGTCTTGGGGTGTGGTCGGATAGGACCGGTGAGGAGGCGCTCTGTTGGCGGAGAACTCATGCTTGTGTCCATTCTCGGCATCCGTCTAGATTTAGGGTTAGGAATGTGTCCGTGAACCCATCGTGTTAGGGGAGGAGGGGGTTAGGGAAGGAGGGGGCTCGAACTCATCGTGTCCCTGTGCATGTGTCCGTGTTTAGAGGTAGGGTTAGGGATAGGAATTACCTAGGGGAGGGGCTCGACGAACGACGGCTCTCGGCGGTGGAGGAGGGGGCGTTGGGTAGAGAAGTGGGCCACGGGCAGAGGAGGCCTCGGCGATTTGGGAGAAGAGATCGAGAATGGGGGAAAATGAAATTTCTGAATCGATATGTAAAAAAATTAGCGACGTCTTAGAAATACGTCGCTGATCGTCGCTATTAAGCGACATAGTCTTACCTACGTCGCTAATTGTCGCTAATTTTTACATATTTGCTACGTGTAACAAAAGTCGCCGTACGTCGTCGCTGATTACCGACGTACGGCGACGTATTTTCTTGTACATCGCTAATTTCAATATTTCGCGACGTTACAATTAGACGTCGCTAAATGACGTCTCTAAATTGACTTATTTTGGTAGTGAGCACATTATCAGCACATACTCTTCTATAAAGGCTAACATCACATACTCTTCTATAAAGGCTAATGATCAACGATCACGTCTTAAAGAATAGAGTACAATAAACGATCATGCTTTGAAAGAAAAAGGTAAGTAGATAATTTTTTCGATCTAACATTTTCTCTTCTGCGGCCACTGCAAAGCTCTCCATGGAGGCAGATAAAGTTCATTAAGAACTAACATGGCCGTCTATGGTAGCAGCAAAAGTCATCCTACAATGGCAGCAAAGTCAATCCACAACAGCACACAAAGTTCTTTGAGAACTAACATGTCCATCTATGGCAACGAAGATGTTTATCGTGGTACATAAATTCTTTGAGAACCAAGTGGTTGTTTGTGAAAGAAAACTATTCGTCGCGGTCAGGGGGGCTCCGTAGAAGAATGGAGCAACCCCACAAAATATTTTCAAGAAGAAAACATCTCAAAATCGCGCAGAACCCTAAGCCTCGTAGCCCTCAGCCTCGTTGCCTAACAGCCTTGTAGTGCACCGTAGGAAGAAGTCTACAAGAAGCATTGGCGCATGAAACTGCCTGAAGAAGTGTCTGGCTAACTCTAAAAATTTGTTGCCCATATCAAATTGTTTGCTCGCCACCACTTAAAAATTGAATAACTTTTTAGACTTCGCCCTGAACCTCCACCAGCAAGACCCCCATGTGCGCGGCCTAGAGCTGTCAAGTGGGCGCGGCCGGGCCGGCCCGACACGAATTTGAGTTGGCCGGGCTGGGCTCGGACCGGGCCTCTTGAGCCCATAAACTGTAGCGGGCCGGGCCGGACTATGGATGAAAATATTAACCCAGTCTGGCACATGACCCACGGCACGGTGGGCTTCGGGTCGGGCCGGGCCGGACTGGGCCGGGCCACACTGGGTCGGGCCGGATGCGACCCAATATAAGGGACTGGCCGGTCGCACCGATGGCCATCATTTTGATTCAATTCAGTCAGTATATACCCTTGTTAGCAATTCGGCCAACGGAAGAAATTCTGGACGGCAAAAGTACGAGTATAAATTGGCTCAGTGCAAATAAAATACGTTCAAAAATTCGCTCAAAAATTCAAAAAATGAAAATATTGATGTTAGAAAATCACATTCTTAAATATGTTGTCAACTTTGGTTAATTAAACAGGTTCCCAGCATATTTATTGTGCCAAATTTGTCAATAATTTACACAACATATTTAAAACTTCGCATGCTTAAAATTTACGTACTTATTTGGATCTGTCAAAAGTACGCAAGTATTTGTTGGCCCAATGTTTGTATCATATTTTTGAATATGGTTAATCTGTTAAGTTTAGCATTTCATTATCACTAATCTTCATACTATCACTATAGCATTTCTACTTATACTTATACCTTTGGTGATATGTGCCTATTGGTTTACAACTTAGTGATATGAGCTTATCTATCTTAAATTTAATCGGGTTGCCAAAATCAAAACTATGCTTTTGATCGTGGTCATTCAATTAAGTTTAATCATTATGATATCACTAACATTTATACTATCACCTTAGCACTTATACTTAAACTCAGCATTGTCCTAATGTGCATTAAACTTATCATACTTGCTACTATGTTATTGCTTTGTTCGTCTAACATATACATGCAGAAAAGCAATAAGCAAGATCAATATGGACATATGCAATGAAGAAATCATGGTGGGCCAAAGACGACCAATCCTACAAGATTTCTTTGAACCACCCGACGACATCTCTGGAGCCACGCACCGAGGGTTCCGCTGCCTATCAAAGGAAAAAGCCAAGCCATGCCATTATCATTTCAAGATTCTGAAGAAGCCTGCACCTGCCTAAGTTTATCTAGAGTCTGTAATGAGTCTTAGAAATTATTGTAATACAAGAAATGGATGACAAAATCGAAAGCTAGGGCAGAAATATGCCCAGGATCATTTTTGGTGAAAAACGACATACCGACGGTATACCGGCGTATACCGACGGTATACCGATTTTCGTTCACAGAAGTTTCTGTTTACAAAATCGGCATACCGACGGCATACCGGTCCATACCGACGGTATACCGCTTCCGAAACGTTGAAATTCCAACGGTCGGATTTCCAGCCATTAATGATCCCAACGGCTATATTTCTAGCCGTTGCAATCCCAGACCGGTATACCGCCGGTATGCCGGATCATACCGGCGGTATGTCGGTTCGTGGACTGAAAAGTTGCCTTGAGCTCTTTTCAATGCTTTGGTTATAAATAGCCTTGAACCCCTTCATTCAAGGTTGATGCTTTGAGCCTAAAAATTTTTAAACCACCAAAGCCTATCCACAAACAACTCTACAAAGCTTTCATTTGCCATTCACAAATTGTGTTAGAGTTATTGAGTTGAAAAGTGAGATCTTCATCCTATTGTATAAGGAGATCAAAACCTATTATGAAAGGTTGAAGTTGGAGAGTCTTCGTATCCAAACTCTCGGTTGAAGTTGGGGAGTCTTCGTATCCAAACGCTCGGTTGAAGTTGGAGAGCCCTTCGGACTAAAGCTCTTGTGTAAGAAGTTGGCGAGTTCTTCGAATCCAAACTCGTGTGTAACTATTTGCTCAAATAGTGGATTAAAGCCGGAGAGAGTTCCGGGACTGGACTGCCTCTTAGGAGGATACCAGGATTCATTGGGTGTCGGTATTGTGTTTGCTTCTTCTCTTGTACTTATATTTTTAAATTGCCAATTAGCTTGTGCTAAGTGCTTGATTAGTTAGCTTGACCCTATTCACCCCCCCTCTAGGGTTCCTACAGTATTATACGTTTATGAAAGATACGAAAAAATTCGCGTATAATACGAGTTTTATTCGGGTGATTGCTAATAAGGGTATATACATATATCATTCATGGATGCATGCATGTACGTTGTTGTTGCAGCAACTTGCAACTAATATATTGAAATGAATTGAATTGAATTCAGTTCAAATACTCATTTCATTTCAATTCATCTCACTACTTCACTGTATAATCATAATAATAACAGAGGCCACCATCACTTGCACTTGTTGCTTTATTTAGGCAGTGGTATAAGTCATATTTGGAGGGAGTGTTTGTTGTGTATGTTTTTCTTTTCTTTTTCTTGTTTAAGTGACAACACTATTGTTAGCTCCTAGGATTTGGGACAAATTAAAGAGATTGTACAAGGATGCTGCAACCGGGTCAAGCTTCGGGCCGGGCCTCGTGCTGGGTCGTACCGGGTCGGGATTGGGCTTCGGGCCGGGCCGGACCGGGCCTAAATTGTGGGTCAATATATGTGGCCTGGCATAACCCAATATACGGGGTCGGGCCGGGCCGGGCCCACGATTAATCGGGCCAGGCCGGCACATGGGTCAATTTTTCGAGCCGGCCTCGTGCTGGGCTGGGCCGCCCCGGCCCAATTGACAGGTCTATTGCGCCCCCCCATGGAGTGCTTTGTGCACCCTTGAGCCTAAATTTCAAAGTTGAACCAGCTCCCCCGCCATGGAGTGCTTTGTGCACCCTTGATCCTAAATTTCAAAGTTGAACCAGCTTTAATTGCTAGAGTAATGCTATTCGTACCTCCAAATTGTCCTTCCAATACATCTCTCCTTATGTGTCAGTTGACATGGCATGTTAAATAATAGGGTTAATTAGTTGTACCCCTATGGTTTGTACGTATTTTGGTAACTGTCCCCGTTGTTTCAAAAATAAAAAAAACTCCCCTGGCTGCTTAATTTTCCACTCATTTTCTTCTATGCACCATGGGGGTACAACTAATAAACTTTATAAATCAGGAAGGTGTTCTTTATTTTTAAAACAACAGGAACAGTTACCAAAATACGTACAAACCATAGGGAGGTACAACTAATTAACCCTATATTATGTGTCATCTGACATAACCGATGACATGGCAAATTTTAACCCAAAAAGTTAATTATCCAATTTTGTCCATGTTAATGTTAATGTTAATATTAATATTAATTAATGTTAATATTAATGTTAATTTAACGTTAATGTTAACTAATGTTAATATTAATGTTAATGTTAATATTAATTTTTAATGTTAATGTTAACATTAATTTTAACATTAATTTGAATTTTAAAATTTGCCACGTCAACTGCCACATCAACATGCCACGTCAGCTGCCACGTAAGGAGGGACGGTTTGGAGGTACAATTTGGAGAGACAAATATCATTATTCTTAGTTACTAATATCTAATGCTATATTGCGATAGTTAGCTTTTCTCTTTAAAGCAACCATTCTTGTCATCACTACTAAAATATGCTCTATTAGTGTCACGCCCCAGAACCAGAATACTGGAGAGTAGGGAAATGACTCACCCAGCTATGCATTACGGGTAGATGAATACCGTATAATACGATCAATACTGTTTAACAAGACGAGGGGTGCATACTACATGAAAGTATCACTATGGTCACTTTACATCTATTGTCTCAATCATTCAAACAAGAAACAGAAATAGAGAACATGTAAGATAAAGCAGTAAGGAGTCCCAAACGCTCAGTCAAAATGTTCTTGATATCTGGCTTTACAGAACATAGCCAGATGAGCAAGGTATACACAATTATTTATCAGCTGCAGCCTGACTTTAGTTACAATTATGTAAAAGTAAGTACAAGACGGTCCGACTAACATGTCGGTGCCAAACGGCAAAGTATAAAGTAAATAACAAAACGAGCGGGGAGGTAAGGAACCCACTCGAGTCCTCCTGCGATCATTTCTCTAGTATTGACCATCTTGGAGGTAGAAGTAAGCTGAGTCCTCGGAAACCTGCTCTAGATCTGGCCATGCAAAACCAGAGAGGTTAGACCTCTAATAGCAAGTACCACAAGGAAGCACGACATGAGGACTAAAACCAGTGATAAGAGTTAAGGATATGATAAATAGGTCTCCGCTTGCTACTAGGATTCACATGATATCACGACACTTCAAACCAACTTCCCAACCAAACAAGGACATAAGTTGACGCGTCATGTCCTGACATTCTGATCATCTCAGTAGTTAATAGAGTAGGTACAGTACACAAACAAATCAATTTAGACGGTCATTCAACTACTACGGCTTGCTACTGTAAGTCCCAAGTTACCTTGGTTTTATGCAATAAGGATTCCTCAGTTCTTACTATGCGCAAACAAGGCTAGTTTACCCAATCAATCAATTGCGCCAATCATGTATTTAGACGAGTCCCGGCGGGATGCCCATCATTAGTATACAATGTACAATAAATAATATAAACAGATACCGCTCCCTGCCCGTGTGGCAGATTTACAGTATCTGTGGGAACCAGCCGACCTGTCGGGCACTTAATAGTCCCAAAGAGGGCTGCCATGTAAGAACTCGGAAATCCATTCTCTCCATGCAATCATTATTTTATTTAACTTAATAGTCTCTATGTTGAGTGAAATCCCATGCCGTAGATCATGATCATTCAAAATGAGTACCTTTGTACGGGGTACGATATGCACAACTCTACAACGATACCCGTGCGGTTAGGTTGTAGGTCTTACATAGCGTAATGTAACAATCAAAACTAACCATAAAATAATCAAGCTTTGACCATAAAGTACATATGCTGCTTTTGTAGAAAAATAAATTGAAGCATGCACATGCCTGTATGCCAATATTTGGGATCAGCCAGTCGATTGCAATAGTTCATAGTTCATATGAACGTGTTTCATTCATTCAATAAGATGACTAGCCAGTCTCTTAGTTCCAACTAGGAACACATGATCAATTATTAGTCAAGGTCACAATCATTATCAATGGTGACAAGGCATGAAGGTCAACTAGTATTCAGTGGGGTCGAGTCTATAACTCTCACGGTTAAATTCCAGTCATACTGGGTATCTATAAACCAATCAAGACACATGACACATTCTACGCAACCATATGCATTAAAATTAACATGCCAAGATTATCGAGTTAATAGGAACACCAAGGTTAGATTACGCCAAGACTGATCTATGCCATAACTAGTCTACGCCCAAGCTTTACGCTTAGGCAACAATACGCGCATAAAAGCCTGCCTGCGTAAAAGCTTACCTGCGTAAAACTTGCCTTACGCCAAACTCAGAAGAGTACGCATAAAACATAAAGTTACGCGCAAAGGAAGTACACTCAAATAAAGGAACAAGGTTGAGCGTAAAACTCATTTTACGCCGAGCCAAGGAGTACGCATAAAAGATTAGAGTTTACGCCTGAGGCACCGTGCGCGTAAAACATTGCATGCGTAAAGGATCGAGCCACACATAAAAGCTGTTCGTATAAAGAGTCAAGTTTTACGCCTGAAACGTTGGGCGCGTAAAAAGATTACGCCAAGTCAAGTAGACTTGCATAAAAGAGTTTTACGCTGATACGAGTGATCATGGGCGTAAAGCTCGACACTACGCGGACACGTATAACGTGGGTATAAACTCAATATTACGCATATAACATGAGCGTAAAAACTCAATATTATGCTAACACGTAACAACGTGGGCATAAAAACTCAATATTACGCTAACACGTAACAACGTGGGCGTAAAAACTCAATATTACGCTAATCACGTAACAACGTGGACGTAAAACTCAATATTACGCTGGCACATATAACGTGAGCGTAAAGTTCCTCCTGAACTCTAATTCCTATGGAACCTTCGTTCCAATCCAGAAATGGGGTTTTCATGGGTCAGAATGGCGTATAACACAACCTCAATAAATCTGGAATGAACAAAACTTGGAAATAAAAAAGTTGACAGATCAAAACCACTAAAGTCCGAAAAAATAGTAATTTCTAGATCTACTAAAAATAGGACTTCAAAATGAAAAATGCCAAGTTCTAAACTCTCTTAGGATCACGAAAGGGAGATAAATGAACCATAAAAATGGGGGCTCTCATGTGGAGCAAGATGTACTTGCCTACGGTTAGTAGGTGGAGAGAGTGATGAGAAAGAAAAAGAGTAATGGTGAAGGAGAGCAATGAAGAGAGAGAAAGGGGATGGGGCTTTAAATGGGGGTGTTGGGTTCGGTTCATGATGAACCACTAAGAACCCGAAAAATAAACCAACCTAGGCCGAACCTAAAACAAAGCTAAAGCAGAGAATAAAAGCAGAAAGTAAAATGCAGAAAAATTAATTAGCGTGAATTAAAGGAATATAAATACATGATAATACATGATAAATATTAAATAAATACATTCAAGCAGTACATGTATAAAAATACGTATTCTGGGAACGGAGAGTGACAATTAGCGACATAATTTAGCGACGAAATAAAATAACGTCGCTAAATATCGAATATAGCGACTCCTTTCTATAGACATCGCAAGACGTCGCTGAATAGCGACGTTCAGCGACTTATTAAATATGTCGTAATATATTAAAATGTTTGCGACGTTTAGCGACGTCTCCTCTTGACGTCGCTAACTTTTTTACTTAGGGTGCACTGTTTCCTTTTTCCCCCTCACGAAAATTTTAGAATTTTCTTTTTCCCCCTCGGCCCCCGGCTACTCCTCCCCCAGGCGACCCCTTCCCCCCCTCGGCGACTCCCTCCCCCCCCCGGCGACCCCTACCCCCCCCCCCCCGTCGAGCACCTCCTCCTCGATCTCCACCTCCTCCAATCCAAGCTCCTCCTCCTCTTCCTTATGTAAACCCTAACCTAACTCCTCTCCCTCCTTCTCCTCTCCCACGGACACACACACAGACGGGACACACACACACACACACACGGACACACGGTTAAGGGTGCAACTTGGGCAGGCTAAACCCGAACCCAATCGGATAAATCCGTTAATGGGTTGGGTTAGGGTGGAAGATACTCGGGTTCGGGCTCGGATTTGGGTTAAAATATTTGAGACCGATCAACAATCGGGTTGGGCTCGGGTTCATGTGTCGGGTTACCCGACGAACCCAAAATTTTATGTGTGTGTCTCTTTATATTTGAGAGTGTATATATATAGGTGTCTTGATATATGTATATATATTTATTGGTTATGTGTGAGTTTGAGTAAGAATGGAGGGAGTTGTTGTGGTTGTAGTTGTGGTGTTGTAGTGGTGGTTGTTTGGTGGTGTTCATGGTGGTTGAAGGGTGGATTGAGACCAGCATATGCGGCAGCAGCTAGGACAGCATATGCAGCAGCAGCTAGGCAGCATAAGCAGCAGCAGCATATACAGCAGCAATTGCAGCAGCAAGCCACTACAACAGATATGGAATACGATAGCATGCGCAGAACACTGTCGAATGCCTATTATAGCAAAATTCATCCGCTATAAATGCCCCCGCTATAATTGTCCCATGTACAGGAATGCTATAAAGTTATAGCATTCATAAAAGCTATTGATGGTTTATAGCGTTCTACGACGCTACAGTCTGTTTATACTTTCAGGAATGCTATAGGATCTTTATAGCATGTAGGAACGCTATACATGTGTTATAGCATTTACGAACGCTATATCAATGTAATAGCATGTAGGAACGCTATACATATGTTATAGCATTTACGAATGCTATAGGAATGTAATAGCATACATGAACGCTATTGAGATGTTATAGCGTACATGTACGCTATAGTGTTTACATAGCATATACGAGCGCTATAGTTTATCAAGAACGTTATAATTTATTTATGACGTTCGTGAACGCTGTTGATATATATATCACATTTTTATAGCATTTCTTTCACGCTATTATATGTCCACCAATAATAGCTTGTCAGAATGCTAGCAGAATGCTGTAAAAAAACAATTTGCAGAATGCAGCACATTAGTATCAGCACATCAGAATAGTATTGCAGCACATCAGAATAGCATTGCAGATATACAAAATACCACAGATATTTATTGCATATACACGAAGTAGTATCAAACATATGTCCAAAATATATCCAAACACGTCCAAAAATTGTTTTAAACATATGTCCAAACATATAGTACAAATTGTTTCCATACATATATGCCATGTAGAACAACGAAGTAGTACCAAACATATATCCAAAAATTAAACATTAACAGCGTACGTAGTCAGCGTTTAATTGTTTCCATACATATACCCAAAATGTTGTATATACAAAATTTAGCTCGAACCTTTCGAGCCTATCCACAACCAAAGCTCCTCAAAAAGCATTTTTTTACTTCATCCAACCTACACAAATATAAGACAGGTTCAGTCTACTAAATCTCTTTAATCAAAAAATGAAGATGGAACAATATTAAAACTAGTTGATTAAACAGTGTATCACATCAAACAGTAAATAAAACAGTTTAATAGGCATCAATCTATGTTGCACAGACGGTCACAATGACAAACATTTTTCTATGAAACTAGGATACGATATACGACATATATGCACAACAAGATAAGCCTTTATGAGCAGCTTACTTATGGTGTACCTCAAATTAGGGACAATTAAGGAGTTATCTGATAATGATCAGTTTCATGTGGTTGGGAGTGATAAACCTTATCCGAGTGAGCAGCAGATAAACTGCTATTGTATTACCTTTTAATAGCACTGAATAATGAACGCTATTGATGATGACATTCTATAGCAGGGAGGCTTGAACGCTATAGATAAACTGTTATTGTATGTCATATTTGTTGTAGTGAGCAGCAGCAGTATCATTCATTCGGCCACCCATTCACCATCCATCCATTCATTCATCCATCCATTCATCTATCACATATAGCAGTCCATTCATTTATTCATTCACCCATTCACCATTCATTTATTCATTCACCCATTCACCATTCATTCATTCATTCACCCATTCACCATTCATCCATATCCATTCATTCATCCATCCATTCATCCTTCACATATAATTTACCATTCATCCATATCCATTCATTCATCCTTCACATATAGAAGTCCATTCATTTATTCATTCACCCATTCACCATTCGTTTATTCATTCACCCATTCATTCATCCATTCATCCTTTTTATCAAAAACAGTCACTTAACTCCCTTCATGTTGTGTGTGTGTTGTTAGTGAGTTAGTGAGTTGAGCGTTTAGTTATAAGAGTGTGTTAGTGGTTAGATAATATGTTAAGGAAAGGTTTGGTAATAGGATGTGGTTTGTGTTAGAGAGTGAGGAAATTGTGGAAGATATGTTAGTAAGATTTTATATTAGAAGTTTTGTATTAGAGTTAGATGTGGGCTAGAGTGAGCGTGACAGGTTGAGGTATCTTATACCAAGATGGTATCACAAGATAATTAGGATTTATCCTAGCTATGAAAGGGTAAGGTAATAGGGTAAGTTAAGATAATTGCCTAGAAGCTAAGGTATGAGTCTAAGGTGTTAGGATATGGTTAGAAATTGATTGTCTTGGTTGGTAATGGTTAGGATTAGTGCTCTTAGACTAGTTTTGACCTCGGTTGACAATTTTGACCAAAAGTTAGCAAAAGTCAACCGAAAGTCAAACTTAGCCTAAAAGGGACTAGAATTGACCCGAAACCAAACCAGAGTTGACCAGTTGACTAAAAGTCAACAGGTGGTCAATATTACCCGATGGACCCGACCCAACCCGAGTTCAACCCGATCCTCCGGACTTGGTCTTGGGCTTCATATATTGAACCTGAGGTCGGGCCGGGCTTGGGATCGGATTAGGCTTATGATTCATCTGGTTTTGGCTCGGGTTGACCTCAAGCCCGACCCAACCCGCCCGAGTTGCACCCCTACACACAGTTACCATGTCTCTCTACTATAAATACACTAGAAAGTTCGGACACTGCAAATATCGGTGTTTGTTCCATGTTTATGTCTAGTGAAGGATAATTGCCTATAATATACACTAGGAAGTTCGGTCCATCGACGGCGCCGACTCTAGACATTGCACTGCCTCCTACTGTCCCTACGGTGCAGCTCACACAGGAGCAGTATGAGTACATGCTATCTCAGATGCGCAGCAGGGGTCCTCAGTGATTTTATTGATTTTTTTATGAGTTATATGTATTGGCCCTATGGGCAAATTGTTTATTGGTACACTTTTGTTTATACACTTGGTGGGAGACTTTTTATCATCTTCTATTTTTATTTGACTCTATTGGATGTTTGTGATGATGTGTGTTTGTGAAGTGCAGTATGCAGAATTTGAATATATTTATGTTTGTGACGCAGGATGTGTGTCTGTGATGATGTTTGTTTTGAGTTGTATGTATTGGCCCTATGATGTGTGTCTGTGATGATGTTTGTGATGATATAAAGTGCAGTGTAAAGTGTAAAGTACAGTGTGCAGGATTTGAATATAAAGTGTAGTGTGCAGTGTGCAGGATTTGAATATAAAGTGCAGTGTGCAGGATTAGTGTTTAAACTGTATATAAAGTGCAGGATTTGTGTTTAAACTGTATATAAAGTGCAGTGTGCAGGATTTGAAAACTGTATTTTATTTTATTTTAATTTTTCAGCATGTTAGCGACGGATTGCGACGTTTGGCGACAGATTTGCGACACAAAAGTACGTCGCAAATATGTATCTGAACGTCGCTAACTGCGACGGGCCGTCGCTAAATATTGCTAAGCATGCTGACATGGCAAACCTTGCCATGTCACCACATGCGACGAATAGACATCGCTATATACATCGCTAAATTGGCGACGTACTATAAATGTCGCCGAACGTCGCTAAGTTTGCGACGTTTTAGCGTCGTAGACTATTCGTCGCAACAGCGACGATTGGCGACGAACTTTTGATCTGCGACTAGCTTTTCGACGACCTGCTTATTCCGTCGCTAATTACGTCACTAAATTAATTTAGTGACGTATTTTTACTTATTAGCGACGTTTTTGGACGTCGCTAATATGACTCATTCTAGTAGTGCATGTCCAGTACCGAAATACGAAGAACATGGTATGATCAAGCCAACTACTCACTATGATATGGGACGGTAACACGCAATATAGTCACACTTGTATATAGACGAGGTAGTATGAACTACAATACAAGTCTCTATAGGGTCTCACATAACATATTATGTCTAAATTAATCAAACAAGAAACAATAATATAGACATACAAGATAAAGTATTAAGACGTCTAATATATACAGTCATAATGTAAAAATATAGGGAACAAGCTCCTGGAATATACAGGCTAAATATCTGCCCGGCAGATGAACACCTCAAAATAATAACATGAGTTAAGGAGAAGAAATCCACTCAAGATCTCCAACGATCATACTCCTGGTATATACGCACCATTGTGTGGGAGTGATGGTAGATCATTGGGTTCTGCTATTAGTTTTAGCCAAACAAAATCAAATGGGTCAACCCTTAATGAAAAGTGCCACAAAAAAGAACGAGCGATTAGTACGGAAAAGTTGGTCAATAAAATAGTAAACATAAATAACTTCTCGCATCGTAGTCCAAAATTCGTAATCTATGAACGGAATTTCAATCCACCCCTACGTCAAACAAGGACAAGGATAAAGCACTATGCCTTGACAAGGGTAAAGCACTATTTCGATCCATCCTAATGATGGGATTCGCTTGTAATCCTCCAGCTGAACTCCTAACAATTCTTCCATAATTGAGGATTCTTTATATGGGAATCCAAACCAATTTCAGCCAAATCCAACATGAACCCGCCTACAAAAGTAGGCCCTATCCCAATTAGATTTGAAAAAAAAAATTCTTTCAATAATTGCCTTGTCGATACAGTCTAACTCCAACATGCATGAACATTCTCGTAATATATAATGCAACTTCGAATTTTTTAGCATTATATGTTCGAATTTGTAGCATTATCCTCTAATAACAAAATTGTATGAATGAAGAACCTATAAGTTACACTTTAGGATTATAGTGTTGGAATTATTCAATAATTATGGGGCCACACATGTAAAATTAATTGTGTTTGGGCTATCTAAATAATTAAGCCAAATTAAAGTGGTCTATTTGGAAAATTGGCTTAAGGGTATAATTGTCATGGAATTAATGTGTAGATACCGGAGATAATTCTAATTTGATGAGGGGCCAAATTAGAAATATCACAACACACATATCTATATATATGTGTATTCATTAGGGTTATGGTCCCCAACTCATACGACCACCAAAAAGAGGGTTTCTCTATTCTCTTCTGTATCCCCATCAACAAAGAGAGGAACAAGGAT